>QEOQ01000303.1:1398769-1465691 GCA_010279815.1 Brachionus plicatilis
ACTTTGAAAAGACTTTAAAATGACTTTTTTTTTTGACTTTTGCCCAAGTCTGCTCAATATATATATTTGTCAGTCGTTTAGTCTTTTTTGTTAGAATAATTAGTTTTTTATATTATAGATATATAGTCATCTAAAATAGATTAAATTAGTCACATCTTTTAGTTATTTTTGTCAACTTAAAAAAATTTAATTTGTCACCCACCAAAAAATTTAAGCCCTTTTTAAACTTTTCAAACTCATGCTATTATTTATTTATTATCTATTTGTATATCTGTATTTAGCATTAGCTCCTTCAAATAAAAAAAAAATTAAAAGTTTTGTTAAAATTAATTTTGAATATTGAAAAAAATAAAATAAAAATATGATTAAAAAAAAGAAAAAAAAGTTTAAAATGAATAAAGGTACATGAGGTAATTTTAAGATTTAAAAAGTGGATAGTTAAAGAAAAAAAGTACTTTACAACTTAAATATCTTCTAGTCAACTTTTCAATTATTCTTTTTTAAACTAATTCAACTATTCAATAATTCTATTATTCCTTTTTAAAACTAATTCAACTATTCAACTTTTCAATTCTTTTTTTATTAATTCAAATGAAAATTTATTTAATTAAATGAATTTTATTAAACAAAAGATATATAATGAAACGTATGAAAAAGATAAAATGTAAAGCGAATTATGATTTGCAGCATTTTCTGATTTTTGATTATATTTTTAGATAAAATAAAAGGGTGCGGGGCGTAGCACTGGTTTAGATAGTTCGGTTCAGCAAAAAGGGTTAAGGTTAATTTTACTAAATGCTGCTAAATTTTTTTTAATAAATAATTGCTCATTGATTGATTTAGGAAAAAAATTAGATAAATACTTGAGATACTTGTCGAGTATTTTAAATTAAATACTCAAATATATGAACAAATTTTTAGCCATATTTCAAGATATAAACACTCAGTGAAACATTTTACAAAATATCACTTTATTTTCTTTTTTATTTGTAAATTTCAAGGTTCAAAAGAAAAAAGATGCCTAAGTTTTGAAAAGAATAAAACTATTGATAAATAAAGCTTACAAGAAAATTTTAAAATTTATTATTGGTTTTAATAAAGCGAAACGGGAGAAGTCGGACGATTGATAAAAATTGGAAAATTGAATAGTTGAATAAGTTAAAAAAAAATGATAATAGTAAAATTGAATAATACAAAAAGTTATCCATTAGTCAACAAAAGTAAGATTGAGAGTTTGCATACAAAAAAAGAGGCATTTTTTATCAAAATAAATTTATAAAATTTTTGAAATATATTTTAACATTTATTTTATGAGCCAATATTTTAAATTAATCAATAAATCTTTTTTTATATTAAGACTTGTAAAGAAATTAACAAGTCTTATTCAATAATCAAATTAAATATTAAAAAAATTAATTTTCCATTTATTTTTATTTAAAACTTTTAAATAAGAATAAAAAAATTTAAAGTGTTTATTAAAAGTACTTAAAAATTTTTGAAACGATAAAACAATGAGTTGCATTTTCTGACTTATTTAAGCATCAATACCGTATTAGATATGAATAGTTCTTGTTAGATATGGAATTAAAAAAAATGTGCATCTTTTAAAATAAATTTTAATTAACTATTATACTTATTATTTTTTATAAATTTTATATTTATAAAAAAAAATTTAAGTGAAAAGAGGTTAGTTAGCATAGCTCACAATATATAATTATAAGTTGTTTAAAAACTATGGTATATTTTTTTTTGTTCAAGTTAATAATTGATAAGTTTAACTTTGGTAAAAATTCTAAGTAACTTTTTAAATATGTAAAATTAATTTAAAAGATGAAAAATTTTGATTTTTTTGAACAAAATAAAAGTTGACTTTGTTATTCAAGATTCACTTTAAAATTGTAAAAATACTATTAAATATAAAAATTTTAAATTTTAATATTTTGTCAAATTGCCGAAATCTTTCATTTTCATTTTTTGCTTCCTCGGTTTTAAATCAGATTGTGCAAAAGTTAGAAAATAAAGTATTTTCAAAGTCAATTCGTTTGATCTGACTTGAAATTATGAGTACTATTGACCAACCAGTTCCATAAACCATTTCCATAGACGAACTAGTTTCCCACCCCTACTCATTATTTGTACAGTGCTTCTTTTAAGGGACCAGGATTGTTTACGTTATTCTACGTAATATTACATTTTTTAGTAAGCTTATCTAATCTTTCGTGAATACAAGCCGGTAAGGATATGTAATTTTACCATAAATTACGTAAGCTTACATTAAAAATGCTTAAGTCTTTTTAAATAATTTCGAAATTTTACTTTGTTTAATTTTTTGCTCATCACTAAATTTTACAAAAAAAATGTGTAATTTTACCTAAAATTAATGCAAGAATAGATAAAGAATAAGAATTTTTTTATTTTTTCAAATAAAAGTTGATTAAAAATTTTGGAAAAGATACAATTTTTATTTTGTTACCAAAAACCTAATTATCATTGGCCCTAAGCATTTTGGAACGATTTACCAAAAGTTTAATGTAAGCTTACCATATACCCTTGCGCGGTATTGTATGCAGTTAAACGTGATTTAGTAGAAACTCAACATTACTACTATCACACGTTTTTTGGTAATTTTACGTTAATTTAAAAATAAATGAAATTCAAAATGTGTGTATAAGTCGTAATTTAATGTAAAATTAACAAAAAATTTATGAACATTTTCGGGTTGATGATATTTTATTCAAGATCCTAATTTTTATTTTAAATTTCTATTTTGGTTGTTTTCTATGAAAAACATAAAAAATTTAATGTGGTTAAAAATATTATTTTTATAATTTGACCAGATGATCATATTTTTTAATCAATGCTTTGTAACAATTGGGTTTAAACGAAGGCGCAAGCTATTCGGACGAACCTGGAGTCCGCCCCAAAGTATTTTTTAAATAAAAAAAAAAAAGAATCTGAAGAATGGGTTAATTAGTTAATTAGTTTATTGTGATATTTAGATTTAAATGCTTTTATATTGCCTGCATCACATGGTTGAATTACAGATGTACAATTTGGGGCTAAATAAACATCTTTTATATGTGTTAGCTTTTTTACAAATCCAGCAGAAAGATTGTGACCACCAGCATTGTCTACTAAAAGAGCAATTTAATACCAAAGAATAAAAGAAATAAAAATGGTGCCTTTAATTATCAATTTTTCTATATAACATATAATTGACACATAGAAAATTGACATTTGAAAAAATATTCAATAAGACATAATTTAGGTCTCGAAAATTAAGCAAACTTTACATTAAAAGTCTCAGTTTTATTATAAAATATAGTCTCGATAATAAAAAAATTATCGAGACTCGAGTCTCGATAATCAATTTTTTTTACGTGTAAAAGGATTTAAAAGATTCGGGAAACAAAATTTATACAAATAGTCTCGAGTCTCAATAATCGTGGGTCTCGATAATCGAGAATTCACTGTATATGTTTAATATAATTTAGGTAATCTTTTTTAAATAGTTTCGGTATTTAATCGTCAATAAAATAAAATTCTTTAGTTGGAAAATATTTAAAAAAAAAAGAGTTTTTTATGAATGTTTTTGTTATTCCAAATTAACAGATCTTGCTTTTCTTTAGATTTAATTATTATTAATTGATCTGGCACGTATTTTGCAGTGATTAGTTCAAATATAACTAAATATTAATTTTTTACTTTTTTCTAAATAAAATTTCAATATTTTGATATCGAAATTGTTTCCTTGTTATTCCTGTAAGGATGTATTTTAAAATTTTTGCCCACATTAAAATCACGTTTTTTAAGTTTAATGCACCATTAAAGTTTGAGATTTTTGTGAAAAATAAAAATGATTTCAAAGAAAAAATGGAAAAAATATTAATTTTTTTTGTATTTTCATAAAATCTCAAGCTTTAATGTCGTATTAAAGTTAGATAATAAAAAACTGAATTAGTTAATTCTTTATTGTTTTCCATTTTTAAACTGAATTACTGGATAAATATAATTTATTTTTTAGGTTTATTTTAAAATACTGATGAAAAACAGAAATAAAACACTTAATATAAATTTGTTCTCGAAAAGGATTTCTCATTGAAATTAATTTTCTTTAAAAATTTCAAGATATTTTATTTAAAAATTTAACATATTCTCCATTCTTTAACTTTGTCCAAACAACTCCAATTTTACTTGTCTTGTCAAGATTTTAGTCCTTGTTTACCCAATCGAATCAATGATATGTTGGTTTGTGTCATCCATTTCTTCTTCTCCCTGAATATTTCTTTCATTACAATCCTCATCAGCATCAACTTCATCAAACTCATCTAAATAGTTATCATCGTCCATAAAATCCGCATCATCATCATCATCTGAGGCTTTAGATTGAGTGTCAACTGTGTTTCTCAAGGCTTCAAGGGCCTTTAGGGTAGCTTCTCTTTTAAAATTTTCAAACATTTCAAATTTTTGGCAATTTTAATTTCAAATTAATTATTTTATTTTATTTACCCTGAATATGGATATTTTCAAAAAATAAAGCCCAAATTTAACTTTTACTCTAACAAAAAAATGCTCTTTGCTCTCAAAAAAAAATTAAATATTTAAAAAATTGTAAAGTCTAATTAAAAACAGTCATAGACAAAATTCGATTTTTACAAATTATTCGATTATTCAACTCTACAGTATTGCACAAAAGTTTAGACGCATACGCATTTTTTTTAAACGAATAAATTATTTGTCATTATTTCCAGAATAGAAGGCTAGTAAGAATATATCTGTTTTTTAAATAATTTAAATAAAAATGCGAAAAAACTAGATAGAAAAATTAGTTGAGAAAAAATAGTGATAAATTTTCTGGGAAAAAAAGTTGCACAAAATTTTAGACGCATAATAATTTTTAGTATTTAAAATGACAACCTTTTGCATCAAAACAAGCACGAATACGTTTTGGCATTTTACAAAATCTTTAATAGATGTTTGTTTGGTGCTCTAAAATTTTTTCTTTAGACGAGAGAATTGTCGAAATGGTCGATGTGTTGACGCTATACTCTTTTGCGAGAATTGAAGTAGCGATTTTTTGTTCGCAATGTTTTTTAATTATTTCAACTTTTGTTTCAAGTGAAATACACTTTCTTTTTTTTTGATTAAGATTGGACATTTTGATTAAGATTGGAAATGTTTTCTGGTGATTTATAGTTATTCATGAAGATAAGTTAATTGTTTTATTTTTATTTTTTTTTTATATAAAAAGTGTGAAAAAATTTCTTTTGTTCAATCTCGTTATAGGAAGTTTTTATTCTTAAGAAAATGATTAAGCGGTATTTCATTATAAGCTCGTTATATCAAGTTTTCGTTATATCGAATTAATTTTTATATCTTTTTCTAAAGCTCGTAATCGGTTCTAGCCAAGTTTCTCGTTATATAGGGTCTCGTTATACGGAGGATTGACTGTAATTCAATTAATTTTTTCACATATTCTACAGGTACATTTAGCCATTACTTCAGAAGACTTGATTTTAAGTGCTCTAGTGAGGTCAACTTTGTTTCTACCAATTTTTCATCAATATATGACCATAAGTTCTCGATAGGATTAAGATCAAGTGATTTGGCACACCATGGTAAGAGGGCAATATTATTCTCATCAATCACTCTTTAATTAGCTTTGTTCTATGTACTGCAGCCCCATCCTGTTGAAAAAAACCAAGGATCATCTCTTTGGTAAAAAACATCGACAAATGCCATAAGTTCATTTTCTAAAGTCTCCTTGTAGACATGTTGATTAATTCGCCCTTCAACTATACGATAGCATCATGTACCTTAACTGCTGATGCATCTCCATATTCCTGTGGAACCACCACCACTTTGTAGAGCGGGCACTACAAATCTAGTGTCGTATTTTTCTTTTTTTAATCTTCTTACTTAAACCATTGATTTCCCATTAAACATATTAAAATTAGATTTATTCACTAAAAATTACCATTCCCCAACGTTCAATTTTCCAATTCAATTTTTCTTTACACCATTTTAATCTTTTGATGCCGTCAGCAATGGCTTTTTCAAAGCTAGCTTTAAGTATAAGTTCCTATTCCTTTAATAGTTAGAAATCTCCTTACTGTTTCTCTACTTACCTTACATTTTTAAACTTAGAATTAAAGTCAGAGGCCAACTTTTTATTACTTAATGTAGAATTTTTTTAAAAGTATAAATAAACTATTTTGGTCCCTATAAGTTATATAGTTTATTAAGTTATCTTGGTCTCCCAGGCCTTGTTGATTCCTTTTGAGTGCCATAGATGTCATTATTTTTTCTTGTTGTTCTCACACATTCTGATACTCTTACTAATTTAGCTATTTCTCTATTACTTTTGGTCTTATCCTTTAGTAAACCAATTATCTGACATCAAACTAGTGTTGGGAACCGTACAAACGGCCATTGATGCGGCCAAAAATTTTTTAAACCGCGAACAAGACCGCCTAGACGGACGGCCACTTTGGCAGCCAGGCTGGCGGCGGCAATGTGAAATTTTAGTACAAAAATTACAGTACAAAAAGTAAAAAAACTATAATTTATTTTCTAATTGTGCAAAAATGGTTCTAAAAAAATTACAATATTACAATTTTGTACAAATTTGTACAACCGAATTCCAAGCTCTGCAAAAACTCTGCAATTATCTGTAAAATGCAGACCAACAAAAAATATTTGATTATAAAATGCAATAAATTGCAGAGATTTTGCAGAGTTTGGAATTCGGTTGTACAAATTTGTACAAAATTGTAATATTGTAATTTTTTTAGAACCATTTTTGCACAATTAGAAAATACATTAAAGCTTTTTTACTTTTTGTACTGTAATTTTTGTACTAAAATTTCACATTGCCCCGGCGGCCAAAAATTTGGACCGCTGGTTGGCCGGCCAAATCAAAGACGGATGACGATATTTGCGATCAAACCATATCAGCGAAAAAAATTGGCAAAATTTTTTTTTAATAGAAAATGCCAAATATTTAAAAAAAAAATAATTTTTTTGAAACAGCTAAATTTTTTAATTTATTTTTCTTGATTAGAGTTTAGAGATTTGTATGTAATATTTGAAAATTTTTCGTTTCTATAAATTAAAAACTTAAAAGAACATCAAAAATTTTTTCACAGAAATTTTTTACAGCTAATTTTGTCCGACCGCCAAAGTGGCCGTCCGTTTTAAGTTTGGCCGTACATTTGGCCGTCCGTCTATGTTTTGGCCGGCCAACTTTGCGGTCCAAATTTTTGGCCGCCGGCCTGGCCGCCTTATTTTGGCCGCGTTCGGACCGGCCAGGCTTGGCCGCCGCCCAACACTACATCTAACTTCATTATCAAAAAATACAAATAAAAGTGTTCTTTGTTTAAGTTTTTATTTTATTTTTATTAAAAATATAATTTGGGGGTGATGCCCAGGTTCGTTCGAATGGCTTAAGCCCTCGTTAAAACCCAATTATTGCAAAAAAAATGATTAAAATAAAATAAAGTTTTTAGTTTTTTTTAAAACAGAAAGAATTGAAATTGAATAAAAATAATAAATAATAAAAATAATTCAAAATATACACAGAGAGTATAAAAAGTGAAAATGCTCGAAATTGGCCTTTACAGTTTTATGCACAATTGCTGAGAATTGTTCAAGTTTTTACCAATTATCAAAAAAAGTTTTTTTTTGAGGATCGGCATTTTCTTTTAAGTAGCAAAGATTAGTCGTTTAAATAAAATAAAAAAAATAAATTCTTTTTTATTTGTTATTTTTTATAACAAAGATGTTCTTGATATGCTTTTTTTTTTATTTAATAGAAAAATATTTTTCAAAGAAAAATTCACGGTTTTACCCCATTAACACCCGTGACCCTTTTTGACCATTCTAAAGACTATAACTTTTTTTTAATTTTTTTATTTGACTTAATTCTTTCTAGACCCAAATACTACATAAAAATGAATAAATAAATAATTTTTTTGAAAAAAAAAAAATTTAATTTCTCGCATAAAAAAAAAATTGTAACAATTTAAAAAAAAAATTTTTTTCACTTATATATATTTTAATTATACTAAAATAAGTTGGTAAACATAAGATTTAATTATTCAAAGATGCCGATTAGGATATCTGCTCAAAAAGCCCTTGAATTTCTAAGGAAGGCTCATGATACCTAGTCAGTGACTTCAGACCAGAATGATGATGATTTCGCTGATGTTGACGATTCCGAAGATGATTTAGATAATGAATTTGAAGTTTGTTCTGATGGCGATGATGATATTGAAAATGATGATGATGATGATATTGAAAATGATGATGATGATGATATTGAAAATGATGATGATGATGATGAGGTTGAAAGACACATTGATGAATCAATAGAATCTGTTAGTCAAAATTCAATTCAAAACGATTTCGATCCAAAACTTGACAAGTCAAGTCGAAGTGGAGTTATTTGGACTGTTTTGAAAAATTCTAAGGAGACTAAGATTCGATTCGTAAGATTTTAAAATCAAGATACAGTGATAGAAAAAAATGCCAGGTTAGAATGTGGAATGAGAACAAGTCCAAATTTACTTGTAATGACTGCGGAAAAACGACTTATGGGACATGTTTACATGAGATGGTTGTAAGAGAAATGTGTAAGAGATGTCATGATTCAAAATCTAAATAGTTTTTTATGTTTTTGAATAAAGTAACAAGAATTTAAACATTTAATCTTTGACTTTTAAAAAACGGATCAGAAAGACCCGACGGGCTTTTCAGGTATAAAAAGAATCGGGCTTTCTAGTGTTAACGGTTCAACCTTGAATTACTATATTGCTATTAGAAAATATTAAAATTTAGTCAAAAAGTTAACAAAATTTTTTTCATTTTTGTTCTAGAATTCACAATGGCGATGTATATAATTTTGAAATATTTTTTGAGTTGATTTTTGTGTCAAGTGGGTTGCAGTGGAAAATTGGCAAAGAACAAAAAAATAACAATTTTCTAATATTTGTGATCAAATGAAGTGACTGAAGCAACTACGTACTTAAACTTTGTTTTGAAAATGACTTTATGTCTCCTAAAAAAAACTGCACAAGCTGAAAATTCTACTTTTCTTTTCTAATTTCATTTAACTTTTGAATTTTTGTTGAAATTTTCACACCAAGTCCTTTTTTGCATTTGGCATGGAGTACTTGCACAGACCGAGAAAAAACTTAACTTCAAAGCATCTCACAAACACGTGAATCAAATTGCAACAAGCACAAAAGCAACAACAAAAAAAATAAAAAAATTCGAACGCAAATCTCTTCTTTTTTCTCTTTGCATTCACCACTTTTTTCTTGGGCTCACCACTTGCACCCATCTCAAACCTCTTAACTCACCATCAGCACCGTCATCAGCAAAAAAAAAAAAAAAAAAAAATAATAGAAAAAAAAACCCCACTTAATTGAATTGCTCATTATTAGGTCTTTCCACTTTGCTTCTAGATTGGAAGAAAAAACTTGGACTTTATGCAAGCAAACGCGAGAGCACAAACAATGGCATCGGAAGAACATCAATTTTGTGAGCTGCTCGACAGCCTGATGTCGCTGGACAACAACGTGCGGCAACAGGCAGAGAGCACGTACGGCCAGATAGCGTTCGAGCACAAGCTCGTCTACTTGGTGAAGTGCATGCGGAACGGCGGGCTGGCGGTGGCGTCGCGCACCCTCGCCCTCGTCATGCTCAGACGGCTGATCTCGACCTCAGTGGACGAGAACTGGTCGGGCCTGAACGAACAAGTGTGCAGCACGCTGAAGAGCGAGCTGCTGAGCGCCGTGCAGCAAGAGGCCGACCAGTCCATACGCAAAAAGATCACGGACGTGATCGCCGAGCTGGCCAGGTTCCTGATCGACGAGTCGGGCAGCAACAAGTGGCCCGAGGTGCTCCAGTTCCTGTTCGAGCTGAGCAGCAGCAGCGACGCCAACCTCAAGGAAAGCGCTCTCAACATATTCACCAGCTTTCCGGGCATATTCGGCAACCAGGAACAGCACTACATGCAAGTGATCCACAAGCTGTTGTTCGAGTCGCTGTCCGACCCGAACCGGGCCATCAGCCACTTGGCCGTCAAGGCCATCACCTCGTTTCTGAAGAACCACGAGACGGAGCAGGCGACCGTGATGCTGTTCCGCGACTGCCTGCCGCTGCTGCTCAAGAACGTGCAGGAGAGCGCCGCGGACAACTCGGACAACGAGGAGCTGCAAAAGTGTCTGATCGAAGTGGCCGAGATCGCGCCCAAATTTCTCAAGTCGGTGCTCGATCAGGTGTTCGAGCTGTGCATCCACATCTTGGTGCACAACGAGAGCACCAGCCGCAAGCACTTGGCGCTCGAGGTCGTGGTCACGCTGGCCGAGAACGCCAGCGGCATGGTACGCAAGAACGCAGCCAAGTACATACCGCTCATAGTGCCGCAGATACTCGCCATGATGGTCGACCTGGACGATGACGCCGAGTGGTCCGTTCAGGACGAGATCGAGGACGAGGACGAGGAGAGCAACCCGATCACGGGCGAGAGCGCCATGGACCGGCTGGCGTGCGCACTCGGCGGCAAGACCATGCTGCCACACATCCTCACCAACGTCAATCAAATGCTGGCGAACGCGGACTGGCGCTACCGGTACGCCGGCCTCATGACCCTGTCGTCGACGGCCGAGGGCGCCCACAAACAAATGGAGGCCTATCTGGACCAGATGGTCGACGGCATCGTCGCCTTCTTGACCGACCCGCACCCGCGCGTCCGCTACGCCGCCTGCAACTGCCTCGGCCAAATGGCCACTGACTTCGCGCCCGCCTTCGAGAAAAAGTACCACGCAAAAGTTGTGCCCGGCCTGCTCATGATCCTGGACGACGAGCAGAACCCGCGCGTGCAGGCCCACGGCGGCGCCGCTCTCGTCAACTTCGCCGAGGACTCGCCCAAGACCGTTCTGCTCACCTACTTGGACAAAATACTCGACAAGCTGCACCAGGTGTTGGAGAAAAAAGTGCTCGAGCTGGTGAACCACAAGCGCAAGCTGGTGCTCGAACAGATTGTGACGACGATAGCGGCCGTGGCCGACACTGTCGAGGACAAGTTCGACGTCTACTACGACAAGTTCATGCCCAAGTTGAAGTACTTGTTTCAGAATGCGACCGCGTCCGACCTCAGGCTGCTGCGCGGAAAGACCATCGAGTGCATCAGCTTGATCGGGCTGGCTGTCGGCAAGCACAAGTTTTTGCACGATTGCCAAGACGTCATGGAAACGCTGCTCAAAACGCAGACCAATTTCGACAATTTGGAGGACGAGGACCCGCAGATCAGCTACATGATTAGTTCGTGGGCGCGCATGTGCAAAATATTGGGCAAGGACTTTGAGAAGTATTTGCCGGTGGTGATGGCGCCGGTGCTCAAGACCGCAAGCTTTAAGCCCGAGATCGCCGTGGTCGACGAGGAAGAGGTCAAGGAGATATCGGACGAGGAAGACTGGCAATTTGTTACAATCGGCGACCAGCAAAGCTTTGGCATCAAGACCACTGGCCTGGAGGAAAAAGCAACAGCGTGCTCAATGCTTGTCTGCTATGCCAAAGAGCTCAAAGAAGGCTTTGCACAATACACCGAAGAAGTGACCAAACTGATGGTGCCACTGTTCAAATTTTATTTCCACGACGGTGTTCGAACAGCAGCTGCGGAGAGCATGCCACATTTGCTCGAGTGTGCCAAGATCAGAGGCGAGCAGTACGTGTGCGAAATGTGGAACTACATCTGCAATGATTTGATCAAAGCAATTGACTCGGAGCCCGAGCAGGAAGTGCTGGCCGAGCTGATGCGCTCCTTTGCCAAATGTGTCGAGTTCATGTCGACCAGAGCTCTAAACCAGGACCAAGTTGAAACAGTGATCAAAGTGCTGAACAAATACTTGAGCGAACACTTTACCAAGCAGCAGCAGCGGCTCGAGATGAGACGCGACGAGGACTACGATGACGAGACCGAGGACCAACTGCTCGACGAGGACGACTTTGACGCACTGATCCTCTCCAAAATAAGTGACGTCATACACTCGCTGTTCAAAGTGTACAAAAGTGACTTTTCCATGGCGTTCAATCAGCTGGTGCCGCATTATGACGCGTTGATGGCGCCCGAAAGACCGTTCACGGACCGTCAATGGGCCTTGTGTGTGTGGGACGACGTGATCGAGTTTTGCGGCGAGGCGTCCATCGGCTACCAGAAGCACTTTTTGAAACGGCTGATTGAGTCGCTGGTCGACGAAGCGCCAGAGATCCGACAGGCGGCCAGCTACGGCTGCGGCGTCATGGCCATGCACGGCGGCGCTCAGTATGCCCAGGCGTGTGCCTCGGCCATTCCGTTTCTTATTCAGGTGATAAACGACCGCGACAGCAGGTCCGTGGAAAATGTGCAAGCGACCGAAAATGCCATTAGTGCTGTCACAAAAATAATGAAATACAACAACTCGGCCATTAGTGTCAATCAATTGCTGCCCACTTGGTTCTCTTGGCTTCCTGTCTATGACGACACCGAGGAAACGCCGCACACCTATGGCTTTTTGTGCGACCAAGTCGAAGCCAACAGCGAGATTGTGCTCGGTGTTAACCATTGTAATATACCACGAATTATTCAAGTAATTGTTGATTGCATCCTAAGAGAGGGAATTGACATGGAGAACATAGTGGCCAAGCGCATGACCAACATATGCAAGCATGTACAGGTAAGAGATGGATTTTTTTTTTTTTTTTTTTAAAATTTAACCTCATTTTGTCGAAAGAAAAATTGATTTTTCATTTTTTTTTTAAACAAAATTTAATTTTAATTAGTTGAAAGAGAAAATTAAATTTTTTTGTTTTTTCAAAATAAATTTAAAGTTATATGGTTTAAAAAGAGAAAATATATATATTTTTTTTAATTTTTTTTAAATTTAAACTAAGTTTAAAAAGAAATTAAATTAAATTTTTTAAACTGAATTTTTAATTTATAAAGTTATTAAAAGAAGAAATTTAATTTTTTATTTATTCGAAATTTAAATTTAATTAGTTGAAAGAGAAAATTAAATTTTTTGTTTTTTCAAAATAAATTTAAAGTTATATGGTTTAAAGAGAAAATACATTTTTTTATATTTTTTTTTAAATTTAAACTAAGTTTAAAAAGAAATTTAATAGTGTTGGGCGGCGGCCAAGCCTGGCCGCCAATATGACCGTCCGTCTAGGCGGTCTTGATCGCGGTTTAAAAAATTTTTGGCCGCATCAATGGCCGTTTGTACGGTTCCCAGCACTAAAATTTAATTAAATTTTTTAAACTGAATTTTTAATTTATAAAGTTATTAAAAGAAGAAATTTAATTTTTTATTTATTCTTAAATTTAATTAGTTGAAAGAGAAAATTAAATTTTTTTTGTTCTTTAAAAATGAATTTAAAGTTATATGGTTTAAAGAGAAAATGTATTTTTTTATAATTTTGTTTAAACTTAAACTTAAATTAATCTTGTTTTAAAAAGAAACTTTATTAAATTTTATAAACCTAAATTTTAATTTATAAAGTTATTAAAGAAGAAATTAAATTTTCTATTTATTCATAAACGAAATTTAAATATAGAATTATCTATTTTAAAAGGAAATTTTTATTTAAAATTATTTTTAACACATAATTTAATTTTATTTAATTGAAATAAAAATTTATTTTTAATTTTTTTTAGCTAAATTTAAATTAATTTAGTTGAAAGAGAAATTAAATTTTATTGTTTTTTTCATAAAAAATTTAAATTTATATAGTTTAAAGAGAAAATATATATTATATTTTTTCCTAAACAAAATTTATATTTAAATATAACTAGTTATTAAAAAAGGAATTTAAATTTTTTATTTATTCTAAAAAAAATTTAATTTTAATTAGTTGAAAGAGAAATTTAATTTTATTGTTTTTTTTTCTCAAAATAAATTAAAAATTATTTAGTTTAAAGAGAAATTATAATTTTTGTATTTTCTTAAAAAAATTAAAATTTATCTAGTTATTAAAAGAGAAAACTAAATTTAAAATTATTTTTTTTAAAGAGATAATTTAATTGTCTTTTTTTTAAACAAAATTTAAATTTAAATTTAACTTGTTTAGAATGAAAATTCATATTAAATAATTTTTCACACATAATTCAAATTCATTTTATTGAAAGAAAAATTTATTTTTAATTATATTTAACAAAATTTAAAATTATTTAGTTTAAAAAGTTAATTTTTTGTCTTTTTTTTCGACAAAATTTAATTTTTAATCTAGTTGAAAGAAAACTTTAATTTTTATTTTCTTCAAATTAAACCTCAACTTTTTGAAAATACAATTTGATTTTTTATTTTTTCAACTAAATTTAAATTCAACCACATTTGAAAGAGAAAATTAATTTTTGTTATTTTTTTTAGTCAAATGAACCGATGATGCAAGCCTGTGTGAGCATACTAAGTCCAGATCAAAAAGAGTGTTTGCACAAATTGCTCACCATGAGCACATGAAAATAATTTTAGCACGTTTCAAAAGGTTCATTGAAAATGATGAAAAAATTTATAGTTTTTTTGTCTTTTGTTTTTTTAGAAAAATAAAAAATGAAACTTTATGCCGAACTTTTACTTTATCATTCAAATTGATCATCTTTAATTTCTTCTTTTCCTTCTTCTTCTGCTACTGCTGATATTGCTACTTATACTATTACAGTAGTATCTTATTTACTTAACTAATGGTTAGCTGCTTTTTTTTCATATTTAACATTTGTTATTTGTTATTAAAAGAATATAAATTTTTGAAATTTTTTTTTAAATCCAAAATAAAATAAATGAAATACATTTTGCATGAATTTGAACATTCTTTAATTAAATCAAATCGCAAATTTACTATTATTCAAATAAATTTATATCCCATATTTATTAAAATAGCACAAAAAGGTTTTTCAAAAAAATAATGACACCAAATTAAAAAAATAGAAGAATTTTTGAAATAAAATTTTGTTAATTTTATCCAAAAAATTTATTTTTTTTTTCAGAACGACATATTGCAAATCTAAATGAAAAATTTTATTTCTATCATTTGTTCGACTTCTAATAATTGGAAATCACAAAAGGTTTTTCAGCAAATTTTTATTAAGCACCTTGTAGTTAAAAAGACGCGAAGAATTTGAGTCAATATGGCAGCAAAAATAAATTCCTGAACTATCTGTATAGTAGAAATTATTTACTAAAAAACTAACATAACTTGACATTTTGATCAAATATGTTTTAAAATTTTGTAAGTAGTTAATTTTATTTAAATTCACACGAAATTTTTCTAAATTACTAAATGAAAATAAAAAAATATAATTCAAAGGCATCGAGCTAGAAAAAGTTCCTTCAGGCAATTAAAAAATACTGTTAATTATTTATTGACTTGCAACTAAATTAACTAAGCTTCAATTATAAAGGTAATTTTTTATAACAAAAATTAATAAATTAAAGATAGTTCTAAACAAATCAAGTGTAATTTTAATTAAATCTGCCTTAAATTGAAAAAAAGTAACATTTTATCTAAGGTATAATTCTATTAAAAAAGGAGTATCAAAAATTTTTGATTTTTGTATTTAAAAATTTTGGCCTTGAATTTTAATATATTTTAAACTAAGTATTAAAATATAAAATGGTCCCTTAAAAAATGAAACCTAATAGACAAATCATATTCGAAGAGTCTGTGTCGGGATACATCAATTAAATTTTTTTTTCATTGAATTAATGAAATTATTTCTACCAATTTATCAGTTTAAATTCAATTAGTTCAAAAAATTTTCAATTTTTAAAAAACGACATTTTATTTTCATTTACCGTAGTGAAATTCACTTCAAATTGAACAAAAATCCTTTTTTGATAAATTTAATAAAAAATAAATTGCTACCTTTTAGATTTTTTTCTCAAGTTTATACTAATAATAGATTTTTTATTATTAGTTTAGATTTGACTTTTGTATAATCTTATCTCATAAGTCTTTTTTAATTTTGTCAGATTTGAAAAATAAAAGAATCATACATTGCATTCAAGCAAAGATAAAGAAGCAGATTTTATTTTAAATCTATCTATACATAAAAAAAAGGAAAATCATTTCATTTAAATAGATTTTAAAAGATTGAAAGATTAAAATATTAAAAGACAGTTTTAAAAGATTGTTTAATTTAACTAATTTTATTTAACAAAAAAAAATCAAATCTTATTTTAGAGCAGCATTATTAAAGAGTAAAACATTTGTCTAAAAAATCCAGTACTCTCAATATTTTTTTTTATAGCTTTTTTAAGGTTCGGCTCACAAAATTTGTATTCCTAGCTGAGTTCAACCGTAATTAGAACATATACATTTTTATGCTATTTTTTATTTTGAAATTTGTTCCAAATAATTATTGTTCACTTGTTAATAAGGTTTAATTTTAATTAAAATTCATATATTTTGCAGATATATGAATTTTAATTAAATTTTAATTTTAATTAGATTTTAGATGTTACATTTTTCGAGTTTATATATTATTTAATTAATTAAAACAAGTAATTAAGCCGTTTTTGAAGTGAACTCATTGAACATTAAAAAATATTTCATAGACCCCGATTGCGAGCCTTGAATTTTATGTTGTTACTCAACTTCTAATGATGAAATAATTTATCAAAAATATTTTTTTTAACCAGATTATATATACATTGTATATGAGAATATAATTGTATGTACTTCGGAAGTCCTCGGAAAAAAAATTTTTTATATTTTTTTTTATAATAAAATATTTTCAAATAAAAGATTTTATCATCATTTAATTATTATTTATTTCCATTATTACGCACTTGTCCAGTCATATGGTAAAATTATTTAAAAATGAATCAATATCAAGATTGCTAATTTTTCAAATTTTTAGTCGATTGAAAACACATTCAACAAAATAATAGTAATAAAGTTAAATTGATTTTTTAAATGTTTAAACTTATAAAAGAAAAAATTCTTACAATTTCATCGATACTAGAATGATCTTGAATTTGAATTTTACTTTTTATTTTACTTTGCATCAAAATATCTCGAAAAAAAAAAAAGAAGATCTTTGTATGAAATTTGAATAATCATGTCAAGCTCTTTAACAATCTAATTCAAGATCTAATAAAAATAATTATTAATTTACTTGCATGGATCTTGATCAAGATCAAATCTTAAACAAATTTAGCTCAAGGTAAATAAACCAATTTGATGTTAATTAAGTAAGACCACAAAAAAAATCTGTCCATATAAAACTTTTTTTATATCGAATACTGAAACTGATATATCTTTATTTTTATAATATAAAAAAAATTTTTTTTATAAAAATAAGACAAAATTTCGTTTCAAAAAAAATGGATGTTTATTATCAAGCTAAAATTATCTAAAATAAAAAGCTATTTAGCTTTCGATATCAGTTTTTTTTGGAAATCGACTCGGCAAATGAAGCCATTTTTGTATCCAATTCACTGATTCCATTACAAGTATGAGTACTTAATGTTATTTGTACCTTTAATCAGAATATAAAATTTTTCAGTCAAAATTACAAAAAAAAAATGGTTTACCTTGTTGTAAACATTAAACCATTCCGGATGATGGTCATATTTCTCTGCTAAAAGAGAAATTTGAGTCATAAAGCCAAAAGCTTGATTGAAATTTTTGAACAAAAACTCTTTGTATAAGGCATCTCTATTTGGAGTAACCGTCCATCCTTTTTCCAACAAAGGTTTTACCAATGTTTCACGTTGAGAGTCATCTAGCTTGTCTCGGCAAATATCACTCTTAAAAATGAGATTATATAATGCTTTGAAATATTGGAAAATTACCATTTTTTTGCTTCTTATACTGGTAATTAAAAAAGTTAGATTTTTAGTTGATTTTGTGTTTAAACCAAATCTTGAAAATAACACTATTGATTTTCTTGAGAATTTTTAAATAAACAGACAAAAGAAAATTATTATTAGATGAAATAGAAAAATAATAAAAATCCAGTTAAAGATGCTTGATTTATGATGCTAATTTATATTCTAAATGACAATATTTTTTGCATAGAAAAATTAATATTTGTTTTGCGTTCAAGTTGTTACCCCATTTAAAATTGCTAGTTCATTCAAAAATACCTCAAGACTAATAGAATTCAAAAAGAATTTTGAAAAATATCACAATAAATCAAATTGACCGAAGCTATTCTAATTCAGAAAATTATTAGTTATTTACTGGCAATTGTTTCAAATGATTTTTTCAACTTTAGCGATTTAATTGAAATGCTCAAACTATTATTTTTGATCAAGTTAAATAAATAAATAATAACATATAGACAAAAGTTAAAGAATATTAAAGAGTTAAAAAACCTAAATTAATAATGAACTTTAAGAATATGTTCAAGATTTTAAAAAATAAAAAAAATTAGTTTCGCTATGCTATGTATAAATATGTTCAATAAAAATTAAATATTTCATTTTTTTAGAGTCTAAAATAAAATTAATTTACATCTGCTTTTGATATAAGTAAAAATTTGAGCATTCAAAATCTTTGTTTTTTTTTATTCCTTATAATTTAACTTGAAAATAGTATTCAGACATAAAAAATTTTGTCTTTCAAACAGACTTTTTCAAAAGTCCCAAGTTTAAGTCAAACTTCGGCCTTTTCAAATTTTTTTTTTAATGACTGGACTTAAAATATTCTTTTAATTTCATATTTATCTTTCCCATTTACTTTTTTTAATTAAATTTAATAATTTTTTCCTATTCAATATTTAAAGTGTTTTAATAATTTTAAAAAAAATTGTTTTTTGTCCAAAATGATGCTGGTGTGATTAACACATTTAAATTGTAAGCAATGATCACCAAATTGTTGACCAGACAATATAAATTCAAAATAATTAGAAAAATTTGGTTTATAAATTTATTTATTTTTTTCTCTTTAATAAAATTGAAATTTTGTTTTTTTTTTTAAAATCTTTTTATATGTTTCAATCTACATATCTCAAATTAAAAAAAAAAAATTGTGATCGAAGTTTTTAATTTTTTTAGTCCAGAGTTCTTTAAAAGTTCCAAGTTGCAAGTTAAATTCAGAGTTGTTTTTAAATCACAGTTTTAAGTCAAGTCAAGTCAATGACTTGACTTATATATTTTTTTTTTTAAGTCAAGTCAATGACAAAATTTTTTAGATGTTGATAAAAAAATTTTGTGCTAGTCATAACTTAGACTTAATAAAAAAAAAAAATTAAGTCAAGTTATAACTTTGACTTTAATTTTTGTGACTAATACTTAAAACTGTGACTTAAAAACAAGTCTGGTTAAATTCAAAGTCACAAAAATTAAAGTCAAATTTCAGACTAAATCAAAATTCTAATAATTTAACTGAGAGAAACGATATGGCCAGGGATTTTAATATTTTTGTAAAAAAAAATACAATTTTTTCAATCATTTTATTAAAATTTTTAAAATGAACTTGGTCTTTTTCTGCCTGTATATTTTGTATCGTGGCGCACTTCCCTAAAATTTTTTAGAAAAAATTAATTGAAAAATTTTAAATTAAAAATTAAAACTCTATGCTTACTTTCCTTGCCTTCGTTGCCTTTCTTTTTTATCAAGAATCCATTGTCTACCTTTTTTTAGTACTTTTCCCTTGAACTTTTCTCGTTTTGACTCAAATTTAACCTGATTATTTTGCTCGATTTCATTACCAGTTAGACCTTTTGGCAAAGGTTGATTCGAAGGTCCAGCAAACAAACAGAGAAAAATTCTTTTTAAATCAATCAAATGTCTTTAATTGTGGAAATTAATGCAAAAATTTTACTTTTTAGCTTTTGTACTATTGGGATAATCTACAATCACTCCTCCGGTAAAACCAGCTTTCATTGCTTGCTGAGTTATCAATTCAAGTTGTTCCGGTGTTTCTGGATACAATTGAAAAATCGCTCTACTTCCTCGAGATAATACAGCATACAAATTGGTAAAGAACTTGTTTAATCTTTTAATTGGGTTGTGAGATTTTTTGTCGACATTGCATAGCCATTGTATCGCAGAGATACTTATTGCACCATCAAAACTTCCGGCTCTAAACGGAATTCCTTGACCCATATCACCTAATATAAGATCACCCTCGACTTCTGCTTCAATGGCAACATCTAAAAAATTATTTAAAAATGTAGATCTTATGCTTTATTTATTTTGAATCAGTTTTTACCAAGCATAGATGAGCTTATATCCAAACCTGTCCAATAGTGACCATTGTCGGACAAGCACTGACCACTCAGGCCAGATCCACAGCCTATATCGAGCAAAAGGCATGGTTGATCATCAGGCAAAGCCAAAAGTTCTAATGCTCTTTCAGTAAGCTTAGTTTGAATTTCTATTATATGATTACTTAAATTTAAATTTTTAATTTGTTTGAAATTGGAGAGAAATTTTTGTTTACTTGGCAGTGTATTTTTTAGCTTCTTTGTCATTGTAGAACTAATAAAAATAATTAAAAAAAATTTATATGCAAAATTAATTAGTGAAGGTCAATTTTGTGACCAAATGATCGTATTTTTTATCCTAATAAATTTATTAATTAATTGGGTAAACAAACAAAAAATTTTCCTTAAATCCTTTTCTTAAATTTTTTTTTTCAAATTTTTATTTTTAAAAAATTTAAAAAAAATATTTATATCTATTATAGAATTAATTAATTTGATAACATGAGATTTTTGATATTCAGTTTGATAAATCTAATTAATTCTTAATTTTATCATCTATGGAAAATTTTTCCAAGAATTTGTCTTGTAATTTGGTACTATCTAATTATTGTTGATCAAAAAAATTAACTTTAACGATGAACTATCATAATAGAGAGAAATGTAGAAAAACAATTAGAGAAAACAAAAAATAGAGAATGTATAAAAAAGATAAAAAAATATAGAGAATTTACATGATAGAGAAAAATTACTATAGAGAATGTACATAATAGAGAATAGAAGTAAAAGTTACTTGTTATAAAGTAGCAATTATTAGACCTTTTGATAGTTTTATTTAGATCCCTTTTTACAACTCATAATTTAATGGATACTTGAGGACTCATTTCTTTGTAAACGATGTGGACAGTGATATCGATTTAATTTTTTAATTAGAAATTAAGAGAATTTGTATTTGGTATCAAAATTTTTATTATAATTGAATAGATTACTCCTGTCTTTTTTAATATCATAAAAAACTATGCAGAATGGTAAAACCTACCATAAATCCTTGCAAATTACCCTTAGGTCCTGATGTATTAATAATATTAAGCCTAAGACACCTAAGACTCGACCCCAACTTATTGAAATTTCATTTTCACTTAAAACTTATAGCTTATAAAAAAATTAAAAACTAACCTTATAATTTCAACTATTATGTCAGTGTGGTTTATTTTAATTTATCATATAAACTCATAGAAGGCAAAAATTGGAAATGATATATTATGATATACTATATAGCTTATATTATGTAAATAATTTTTCAAATTTAAATCCATGTCAAAAATGCTTTATAATCTATTTTAGGTTCCATTTTTCTTTAATTTAATTTTTTGTATAATTTTAGAAATCACAATACTACGATCCCAGTCTAAAAATACCGATTTCTATAAGTTAAGTCCACTAAATAAAATAAATTATTTTGATATTATTCCGAGTTTTTTTATTAATTAAGAAAAAATTAAAAAAATCTTAATAATTTCTTAACTCAACCTTTTTACACCAAAACCCCATGGGGAGTCTGTAAGGTTGTACAGAATTAACAAAGAAATTTTACATTCTTAAATGACAACGCCTGTTAAATAATTTTTAATGCTTTTTTTATTGATTAAGTTAAAAATTTTTTTAACGATCAATTTTCAGAATTAAATATTCCCTTTTAATATTAACTCTTAAGAATTTTTATATTCTTTTAAGGAATTCTTCAAATAACATATTTAATTATTTATTTGTTTTCTTACCGAAATTAGTGTCGTTATATAACGACACTAAAATAAAAATTCTCTAATTCACTTTTTTTAATATCAATTTTTCTTTGCTTTGGTTTTATGTCCTTTACAATATTTTACTTTTTTATTGATTAAAAAAAATGAAATAATGACACGATCATCATCAAGTTTCGAATATATCAATACCTAATTCTCTATTTTATTAACACTTATTTATCTCTTTATTTTTTTCTAAAATAAAAATTCTCTAAAAAAATTTTTTTTTATGAACATTTACCACTTTTACATTACAGAAAAATTTATAAATTAAAAAATTGATTTTAAAATTTCCATTCTAATACAAGTCAGATAAATGGTATGACCAGTGGGTTACAAAATTGGCAAGTCTCAAATAAAATAAAATTTACAAGTTCTGGTGGTCCTGTATGCTCTGGTCGTGACATTTTCTATTAAAAAAAAACTGTTTTGATGGAATATTAAATATTTAGCTAATGAAATTTTAATTTTAATTTTAAGCGTGATCATACGCTCAGTTGTTTTATAACAAAAAAAATATCTATAAAAATTTTATTTCAAAATGAATAAAAGCAAAAATTTTAAAATTTGAAGCCAGAATGAATTGCTACAGCCCCATTAGTTAAATTTTTATAACTTACTAGTCGGAATCCGCAATCGCTGATCAAAGAAGCAAATTCATCCTTGAATAAAAATTTTTTTTAAATTAAATATCAAAAATTATCTTCAACAAAAGACAAATAAATGTTTAAAGTCTTTTGTTAATTTTTTTCTTTTTCAATTTAACCTGACTAGGAAAAACTCGAATGCTTTCGACCAAATATTGGTAAGAATTCCAATCTCCGGCGATCATGTATCCCATCACAGGTATCATTTGAAATGAATAAAAATCATATATTTTTTTAAATAATGGGTTGTTTGTTCTGCTAAATTCAAGGCACATAAATCTACCTCCCGGTTTCAACACTCTATACGCTTCCTTCACTACATTTTCGATATTTGTACAATTTCTAATTCCAAAGGCAATTGTGTATACATCATAAGTATTATCATTCTCTTCGACTAAATGTTCAGCATTTCCCACTTTCCAAACAATCTTTTCTTGGAATTTCAAGTCAATGGATCGATCTTTGCCAACGTTAAGCATATTTTCATTAATATCACAAACAGTCACTAATGGTGATTGTGAAGCTTCGAACTTTATCAAATCGAGATTCTTAAGATAGCTTAGATATCGAAATGTGATGTCCCCAGTACCTCCAGCAACATCTATCAGTTTCATTCCAGGATGCGGATTAATCTCTTGAATCAAGTGATTTTTCCACAATCTATGCATACCGAAACTCATAGCATCATTCATGAGATCATATTTTTCGGCTACATTATTAAATACTTCATTAACTTTGGTCTGTTTCTCTTCATATTTTACTTTGCTAAAACCAAAATTGGTTTCTTGACTATTGTTTGCCTCAGAGCTTAGCAAGCGAAAATTTTGTCGATCGGTAAACGATCGAAAATTTATTTTGCAAATTTTCAACATTTCGATATTTTAATTTTTTTTTAAATTTTCCTTTTGAATTCATTATCTGAATTAAATATGTTCAAAAGCAAAATAAAATATTAATTTTGCATTAAATACTTAACAAACAAACAAAGCTGATAAACTGACTAGGATTTAGAGTAAAAAAGTGAAAAATATATATATTTTTATTTTATAATAAATTCTTTTTAATTCAAAAAAAGACAATACTTATTTACAATTAATACTTATTGACAATATTTATTTTCCGCTTAAAAGTTTTGTTTTAAGAAAAACGAATATTTTTTAATTCTTTTTTATATTAATTTTATAAAAAAGAATTGAACAAAATTCGTATCTTGTCCAGACCAGATTGATTTTATTTTAAAAAAATTTTAGGGCACCAGGGTGGCTCCGAACAGAATGTGCCTTCTTTCGATCATTTATAACTTTTTCATTTTTCCCTTTATTTTTTTCCCTTTTTTGGGTGTTGTTACAAAAATAATAATTGAAAATTAATTTTTATTGCAAGAAATCAAAATACTAAACTTCCATTTTATTTAATTTAATTTAAGATTTTATTAAGTTTTAGATTTATTTTCTGTTTTTTTGTAGTAAAGAATACAAAAATTCATGGCTTTTAGGACCTTTTTTATATTTTAGCAAAACATCAATTCAACATTTTAAGTTTAAATCATAGAATTGGGTTTAAATCATAAATTTCAATTAATTAATAATAAAAATAATTTAAAATATTGCTTAAGAATCATATTTATTTTTATTAAAAATTCATACCTCCATATTTGAACAAAAACTTGAAATTAATTCAAAATTTGAATATCAAAAATTAAAAATTAAAAAAAATCAGATTTCTTATTTGATTTAAACTTTAAATTACTTTTTGTAGTCAACTATTTGTGTATCATTTAAAAGTAACTAAGATTTCATCACTAAAAAATCACATTTTATTAAAATGATCGAAAATTTTTTTTTACAAATCTTTTAAATAATAAAAAAATCTATAGCCGATCAATATTTTCAACAGACAATTGTATGTGAAAATCAAATAGATCTGATTTAATAGGTTGATCGTTTAAATAAAATGGATTTTTAAGGCCATAATCGGAAAATATTTCATAAGACTTTCTTAAAAAATTTTCTACATTTTGTTGTCTGGAGTCAGTAATAGCTATAAATTTAAAGCCCGTAATTGTATGAAAACAATAGAGACGATTTTGGTCGGTTTCAATTTGTTCTATGCCAGAAGAATGGGCCACTGGGGACAATTGCCAAGCTAGCGAATACAAGCCAAAAAATCGTCCTGTCAATACCAGCTTGTCGTTTGTGGTTAAAGGAGCTCTTCCAAATTTCAATTGAACAGGATAATTAGCTGCATTATTCAGATACTCAAAAACGTCTTCTGCCCCTTTCATATCTTTCATTTTGAGACGGTTCTTGTCCATTTTGTCAAAATAAACATCTTGACCATTTACTGAAATTAGTACGTGACCAACTTTAACTGGATCTCTGGCCCCAAATTTGATGCATCCCAATTTATCTAATTTAACTTCAAGTGGATAGTTATAGACTCTTTCTGATTCAATTTTTACACTGGTAAATTCGCGCGAGTACACCATCCCTGCATTTTTGTTTAGGATAAAAAATGAAAAGATTGCCATTCTAGAATAGATCAAAATTTAAAAATGATTTTTGTTTCAATTTAACAGCAATTTTAGATGCTTTAATTTGAAATTTAAAAAGTTTAAAAAAATTCTATCGCAAGATTTATTAACTAAAATTTTGTCTAAACTCAAATAAGTAATTTGTTCTTTCTATGAATCTGTAAAATTTGGTTTTCTTTTTTCCACAAATGCGCTCATACCTTCTTTTCTGTCATGGGTGGCAAAAGTGGCATGAAACAGTCGTCTTTCATGGTTTATTCCTTGGTCTAGTGTGGTTTCATAAGCCGAATTAACAGCTTCCTTGGCCAATTGAACAGTAAGCTTTGAGTGTTTGGTGATGTTCTCAGCCAGTTTAATTGCTTCGTCAACTAGAGATTCAACAGGATGAACGGCTGATACTAAGCCATATAGTTGGGCGTCTTTGGCCGAAATTCTATTTCCAGTTAGAACCATTTCCATTGCCTTAGATTTACCAACTACACGAGTCAAACGCTGAGTTCCTCCAGCGCCAGGTATAGTTCCTATTACAATTTCAGGCTGGCCAAATTCAGCTTTTTCTCCCGCAATTATTATGTCGCACATCATCGCTATTTCACAGCCGCCACCAAGAGCAAAGCCATTGACTGCGGCCACTATTGGGGTCTTTGATTCAGCTAGGGCAGTCCAGTTGGATAAAAAATTTCCTTTGCAAACTTCGCTAAATGACTTGTTTTGCATCTCTTTGATATCGGCACCAGCGGCAAACGCACGGTTGGAACCAGTCAAAATCATGCAGCCAATTGATGGATCCGAGTCGAACTTTTTCACTGCCTGTTCAAGTTCAGACATTAACTCAGCGTTTAAGGCATTTAATGCCTTGGGCCGGTTCAATTGAATGAAACCAATGTCCTTATTTTGGCCTCGAATTTCTGTGAGAATGTTTTTATACTGAGACGATTGAAAACGTTTGGACAAGTTCAATGCTGACGGAACTATAAATGTAGTTCGTAAGCTTTGAGATGATAGAATTGTTTTAAAAGCTAATGCTAATGACATTTTTCTTCAAGTTTTCTGAAACAAAAAATATTTTTTTAATTCATATGATATTTCTTTTTAAATTTTGACTATACACCCAAATTAAAATTAAATAAATGATTAGTTAATTGTGATTTTTTTTTATTTAAAAAAAAATTAAAAAAAGTACTTGTTAATAAATTAAAATGGATCAAAACATAACTTTGAAAAATAAATTTAGACTTTAGACAGATATTTTGCTATTTTTTTATGATTTTTAAACTTTGAAAAAACTTTGATTTAAAAAAATAAAATAAAAAATTTTAAAATTTTCGAATTCTTCTCACAATTTCGTTCAGTTTTTCTGGCAAAATATGAATTATTGAAAAATTATAAATTGTGACTATTTAGGATAATTGAAATTTTTTACAGTGCTGATTTGATACTAGGCTTTTTGTGATTTTACCTAATTTTTCGAAAATTACATATTTAAGAAAAGGGAAATTATGAAAATTTCGGTTATTTTACGAAAAATTACGTATAAACACAAAAAAATGACATCTTTTAGTCCATTTATAAAAATTTTGAAACGGGAAAATTCAGTAAAATTTGGAAAATTTTTGTAAAAATGTTTTAAAATTTGGAAAAAAGTTAATAATCTGAATTAAAGGTAATAATTATACATTAAAATTATTAAATTATTATCTATTTTATAGAAAGCAAAATTGTTTTTTTTTAAGTTGGATTTATTTCTTTAACTTAAACACTTTTTCGGAATTTTAATTTCAATAAACGATTAATAAAATAATGATGTGAATTAAAATAAAATTATATTAGTAGAACCCAAAAAATATTTTAATATTTTGAATCAATAGTTTTTTATTATTTAGCTTTTAAAACCGAACGATTTATTTTAAATGAATATTTATTTTAAAGAAAAAGTTTTTCTCTTTTTTAAACGTTTTTTTAAAAAGTTTCACCATTAGGAAGAATTAAGCAAGTTGATCTTAATAAAATCTTTATCCATTAGTTTAAAATAAATTTAATTAATTAATATAAATTTATTTATTTATTTATGTGAGAATTAATCTCCAAGAAGGAGAAGTATAATATGGAAAATTTTATTGTCGCATAGATGATTAGAGGAAAAAAATATAAAAATACAAGCAAAAATTTGATAATTTGAAAAATAAAAATTACATTTTATTATTCTGCAGCGAATGATTTAGTTATCTCAAAACGAAGATAATAATATCTTTTATCACTTTTGATGTAAATATACCTCTAATTTCTAAGTATTTTTCAAAATCTTTTTTACGGCAAAAAGCCGTGGTCTCATTCAAATTATCTGGGAATTTTTCTCTTTGTTTATTGTGTAATTCTTGAGTATTCTTGAGAACATAAAAAAAAATCTTATGATAATAAGTTTTTTTAATTTTTTTTAATAAAGCCGAATTATTAAATTCAGCTAAGAGATGATTATAAAGATTTTGTTGTAATAATATTTAAGTTTAAATTTTGTCATCAAACCTTAAAAAAAACTTCCTCTTTAAAACTTATCAAAATCAAATTTTTTAAGTGCTTAAACTGACACTCAGATGAGTTTTATTGACAAAATTTATCTTGAAATAATTTAATTTCGATAAATTTAGAAGAGGAAGATTTTACAGAAAAAAGGCTGTATAGCCGAATGTGAACTTTTTGTGTTAGTCACGCAAGCAGAGGATCGAGGGTTCAAAACCCGCTGAGGGTGGAAAAATCTTCAAAATATCTGTACAGTACGGGACGAATGTTTAAATCCCTTTCATCATAAAAAAGATGGGCTGGTTTCGACTGGGTAATAAAAGCGGTGCAGATGATCAACTCGATGCAGTAACCTCTGTGTCAGGTCGGAGCCATTGCCTAAAAAAGTACTGGAAAAAGAGATGAGCGCTTCCTCATTATCCGCTAAGATAGAAGGGGAAAGGGACAAGTTTAAAAGAAGAAGTTTTTTTTCCGAATGTGTATTGAACATATTTGAGATCTAATTTGTAAAATTAATTCTTAGTAGATCTATAAATGCAGTTTCAAATAAAAATTGTACTAAAATACTTAAAAAATACTGCAAAAAAGTGCAAAATACTTAATTGCAGTTTAATACCCAAAATAAAATTTTTATTTTCTTTTTTTTCACTAAATCAAACTAATAAATAATTAAATCTTATTAAAGTTTTATTTTTGTCTTATTTTAACATGATAAAAATTATTTTTGGAAAGAATGTTGCAATATTTTTTATTAACTTTAATTTTAATTTATCAAAAAAGGAATTATGTTTGTTCAATTTGTATTTGAATTTCACAATACCATTTTAAATAGTATAATTGAATTTTTAATCATGGTTTCAATGCCTTAAAATTTTGAGTGTTATGACATTGTTTACTATTAATAAATAAATCTTAAACAATTTAAAATTAAATTATCTAGAAATTTTTATTGCTTAAAAGTGATTTATTAGAATCAAAAAAAATATAAATATTTTTATTTTTAAATTATATTAAAGCCTTATTTTATTTAGTAACTAGTAAAACATGTTAAAAAAAACTTGCTTATTTTTTTTGGCTTACTTTGTCAGTGCATGTTCCGGCTCAGCTTCTTTTTTGTTGCCATTGACCAACTCAATTGGTAACACTTCAATAAGTTCGTTCAAAGCAAATCAACATTTTTATTCGTGCTCATCACTCATAAGCGCTTTCTATAATGATAGAGAAAGAAAAATTATTGTCACCAACGGTGTAATTGATTGTGATGGAAAAAATACTCAAAATACCAACAGCTTTTTTTCTCCCATTGTTTTGATCAATTTAAGCCCTTCATTGAATCAGTACCAGGCTGCTGTCACAAAAATAGTTGAGCACTTTCAGTCAGGTACTTTTTCGGTACTTCATTCCGGTTCAAATTATCACAAAAATTTGGCAATCAATCTAATTTTTCGACTGACCTATTCAGGTGACATTCAATTGGGTTTTTTCCTAGCAGCAGATAATCATAAAATAAGTTCTTTGCTGAACGCTAGAACAAAATTAATATTCGCTTTTCTCGATTGTGGCCAACATCTAAATTCAAGCAATGAATTTAAAAAAAAACTAGATTTTTTTAATATAAAGTTTATTTTGGTGTTTGACTCCAAACAATGCTTGGATCTGTTCAATCAAGTAAAAGAAAATTCAAAAAATATATTTAAGCTGCTTGCCTCAGATGAACTGGAGCTAAGCGATGTCAATTTAAGTAGTGATGAATTTTCAAATATAAATAAAATTGAAGTAAATTTTTTTCTTCTATTTTTTTAGTAAATAAAATGTTTTATTCAGGTTTCTAACTATTTGCAGGATCTTGAAATTGAAACTGTTGCTAAAAATTTTAATTACACAAATGAAATAATTTTGGGTAAAAATCGTACATTATTAATGGATTGTAATCGAACAGAATCTGACTCATTTGAAATCAGGTTCATTTATTGTAACCGAAAAATAGATTTTAAACTTTTAGGCTCCGACAATTCGACTTCAGGAGTTGTAAGCCTAAATAGTAAAAGCTATAATTCTTCTTCTATTAGCAATAAGGATCAATTAGACTTTGATTCTCAAATAATAAGTTTTGTTTACATAGTATTCGGAATATTTTTGTCAACTTTTTTTCTCAGCTTTATATTCTATGTCATTCGGAATCGTTTAATTCGACGAGATTTATCTCTAGGAGCAGGAAAACTTATATTTTCATCTAGTGATTTTTTGGATGTTGACATTTTATTAAAAGAAAACAAGCTCTCGTTTAAAAACGATCCGATTAAAGCAGGAAAATACAAAGTAAATGTTTTGGTTAATAATTTATTAATTTTAATTAAAGCTAATTTTGCTAATGCATTCAAGGAAAAGCTTGTATCATTCAAAAAGTTAAATATTGACAATTTTCAGTTGAAAGATTCTACTTTAAAAGAATTGAAAACTGTAAGTATTTTTTTGTTGTTGATTGGATTTGACTGAACAACAAACCATGAAATCTCTTCACAAATTCTTTTCATTTTACCCAAAAATCCTTTCAATATACTAAATTCTTGCTATCTTAATCATTTTTTTTAAATAAAATTTAAAGTTTTTAAAAATTAACACAATTCAAATATAATGTGTAAGTCAACTGAGCTTTTAAAAAAAATCTAAAGAAAAATCTAATAACTTATAGTTCTTTTTCCACTTTGTGCCAATATTTACAATTACCAATTTCAAAATTAGGATTTAGTTTAAAAAAATTTTAGACTATACCAAACTTAAAATTTAGAGTCATTGGGTAATGCTTTTTTTGGCAAATGATTGAAGAACTTGACCATGGAAAATTTCGATACAAAAAGTCCAAATCTGCACTTGAATTTGGGACTTATAAACAACTTTGCTAATAATGCAAGTGTACTGAAAAGATTATTAGGTATAATAATACAAAAACAAAAATTTTAAATTTAAATAATTTTATTTTCTGTGAGTATTGTATTAAGTATTGATCTTCAAAATTGCATCAGCTAATACAAATTTTGTATCACTCTTATTTAGACTCAGAAAAAATGAAATTCACCACTTAAAAATATTTAAATAGCTACGTGAAAAGTTACTTTTTATCTTTGACTTGACGATAATTTTTTTAAATCACATTGAATTATAAACATCAATAAAGTGTATTTTTTTGTCTTTTAATAAAAGTTTTCATAAAATTTTGTAGATGAAAAAAGTGAGATATTTCAAATTTATTCCTAAAAAAGTAAATGGGAGCTAATTTTTCAATTTTATTAAATTGAAATTAAATAGATAAAAGCAAACATAGGATATTTAATTTTAAAACAAAAATCTTTAAATTTCATAACACTCTTAATTTTAATAACAATAATAATTTTAATTTGTCTGCTTTTCTTTTATTCAATTCTTTAATTAAATCTACAATTAAATCTAATTAGTATATTTACATCTCTAAATATACTAATTCACAGTCTCCTTTGGATTTTCTTCGTAGAAGCAAATTCAACTTACACTGTGTTTTTCCCAACCACTTTAGAAAGCCTAGAATTTAAACCGGTAAATAATTATTATTTATTATAAAATAAACATCCGTGTATATACAGTACTGATTTGACAAGTGGATTTTACGTAAATTTACGAAAATTTGCGCTAATTCAAGTTAATAGGAAATTATTTTCTATCAAGAGAATTTTCTATCTTGCTACTTCAGTAAAAATACAGTTTTTTAAGACCTTTATCCTCCCATATTTTGACTATTGCTCTACGCTTTTATGCTATTTTTCAAAAGAAGCAATAAATAAATTAGCTAAAAGTTATTATATCTCTATCATAAAACTTTTAAATCTTAAGCTTGAAGCAAACAGCTTTAATGAAATAAATAACGCATTAGAAAAGTATGGTCTTTATTCATTTCAACATCGAATTTTTGAAAAGATGCTAACTTTTTCTTATAAATGTCTATTTTATTTCAATTCTCCGCTAAATCTTAAAGATAAATTAAAGAAAAATGACTCAAGAAATTTGAATTATATTTTAAGGAACAACAATAACCTTATTGAACCAATGGCCAAATCAAAAAGTGGTGAAAAAACATTTGAACATTTTTATTCGAGATTAATAAATTGCTTTGTGATCAAGAGATCAATGTTGAAGTTTTCAACGTTTAAGCTTTCAATTTTCAATAACATAAATTTAATTTACACAGATTTTGTTTCTAAATTTGAATTATTTAACTTAAATAGCTTATTGTTAAATTTTTTCAAATAACTATTAAATCAATAATTCTATTCAATTTTTATAAATTTTTTTTTTTTTTTTATATTTTTAATATATGTATTTCTTTTTTTTTTAAATAATTATTTAAATAAATGAAGTGTTAATCAGTCTCATGAGGCATGGGCACTAGCCTGTTGATTAACCTTGAATAAATAAAAAAATAAAATCATAAAAGTATTAAATTTTAGTCAATTTAAGTAATTATTTAAAAAAAAAATTTAATTTCAATTTTTTATCAATGCACTCACTGCTTTTTTTTTGACTACCACGTTTGAGTTTGTTCTCATTAGACTTTTAAGTATCTTATATCCAACAGATGACCGCACATTTTAAATTTAAAAAAAATTTACAATTGCAATGAAGAGCTTTAAGATCAATTCTAATCTGGTCAGTTTCTTTGAAAAGCAAGTAGAGGAAATCCATTTTTAATCAATTTATATGTTAAATCTACATTAAAGCAACCATTAAATTTATTATAAATCCTAGAAAGAGGTCGATTTGTCGTTACCATCAAATCTAAGTGACTTGATTCCGAACTCTCATTTAACGATAATTTCACCTTTTTCGTTGAATTTTAGATTGAAAAAAAAGGTTCATCATCGTCTAATTTTGATGAATAAAATTGTTGCTCAATTAACTTGATCAAATTCGCGATTGAGTTTGTGTTGAGCTTACGATTTCTTAGCTTAGTGACTAAATTTTGGATCTTACTATAAATTACACAAATTATGATATTTTTTTTAAATAATTTATTTATTTTATCTGTTTAAATTAGGCAATAATACAGTTGGAATATTACAACTATTTATCAATGAATGATGCATACAAGTGGGAATAATGTGAGGATCAATTGAAATTATTTTTTGGATCATGTCTTTTATTAATGGATTAATTCCTCGCGTATTTTTTTATTCACAGAAAGTGTTTACCGCGCTTATACAACAATATTTTTTTAAGAAATTTGACAAATATAAATTCTAAATTTTAAAAAACATTAAAATATTGAATTCTATAAATTCTTTTCATTTCATGCAAGCGTCAGAAGTCTCGGACAACTTCAAGGTCTAAATTCATTATTCGACCGACGAGGACTCATCATCAAATTATACAGAGGGTGTTTTATTTGCAGGAGGTTTTATTGACAATTCGATGGATTTTCCAATAGATTTAATTTTGTTTGTTTTTACTGAACTATCATCTAGGTCTTCATCCACATCGTTTAATGAATCGTTTGGATCTTTTTGTATTTGTTTACGTTTCTGCTTTGTCCGATAAGTTTTATAATCGATAACTTTTTTAGGTCTAAGTTTTCTTTATTTCCATTTTTTAAAAATAAAATATAAAATTTTTTTCATTTTTTATTTTCACTATAAGTGTGTGAACAGATTAAAGCATTTTATTAAATTTTTCTTTTATTAAATTTTTCATGTAATTTTAATTGAGCATTAACAGCAAATAAATATTAATAAATTAATAATAATTATAAAAGTAAATAAAATAAAATTGATTATAATTATTAATACTACTTAGTTCATTTAATAAAATTGCATTAAACAAATTCACTAAAAACAGAGTTTAATTTGCTAGGTAAGTAAAAACTAAGTTAGAAAATATTTTTGCTAGGTATTATTTATTTATTTTTCTAGGTAGATATAATAAAAATGATAAGATGTAATGTTAAAAAAAATTAGTAAGGTAAAAAAAAGCAACAGCAAAGTATTTAAAAATAACCAAAAAAAAGTATTTTGTCTCATAAGAACTTGCATTGCTTTGGTTGGGCAACCACGTTTTCTTTATGTCCGCTTTGAACATCTCTAATCCAAAGGTCTATCATAATCATTTTGACTTATATAGTTATTTTAAGCATTTGAATTTATTAACGATCTTGCGATACAAACAAAGTTTTTTATAGTTAATATTATTTTAAAGTTTTAATTAACAAATCAAATTAATATTTATCAAACCTCGAAAAATTTAGTTTTAAACCCCTCTCGCCTTCAAAATAGCATCCACAGATTATACATTTTGTAGGATTCTTTTTGTTGCTTAAAACATCTCAACTTTATCGACTGCTTCTTGAGGAATCGATGTTTTCTCTTCTACTTACTCTTTTATTAAATTTTATTTTTTCTTTGTCTCACTTATGCATTAATTCTCAACTCTGGTCTCGACCGAATCTGGCAATGGATCATTTTCCTCAAAACTAGCATTTCTTGTTTGGTGAACAAATTTTTTTCTCGGGTTTAGTGAACAATTTGTTTTTTGTTCACCAAAAGGTGTACTAAAATAGGATTATGTGATCTATTTAAAAATTATGTAAACTATTTTGTTGCAGTATTTTTTTAAGTATACTTTATTAACTTTAATTTTAATTCATCAAAAAAGGAAGAATTTTTGTTCAATTTGTATTTGAATTTCAAAATTCCAAAAATTAAAAAAGAAAGTAAAAATTTTTTCTTTTTATTAAATTACTTATTTTTAAGTTAAGAAATTTGAGGCATGAAAATCTGAATTCGTTCTATGGAATTCTTTTCACAGCCGATAAAACTTCGCTTATATTTGAATACGCTTCTAGAGGTAGTCTCCAGGTAAATTACACCAAATTAAAATTCCAATTTAATTCTTTAATAATGAACTATCTTCAAGAATATTATATTGAATCGCCAAAAAAAACTAGACTGGAATTTCAAATGGTTTATGCTAAATGACTTGTGCCGAGTATTGTAGACTCTTATTAAATTAATTATATTCAATTTATTTTAAAGGGACTAAGTTTTTTACACAACTCTTCAGTTAAATATCACGGAAACTTAAAATCAAGCAATTGTTTGATAGATTCTAGATGGACTCTAAAGCTTACTGATTTTGGACTTCCGAAAATATATTCAAATCAAAATTCTACCCTTCAGCTGAAAGCAAGTGACTTGCTATGGACTGCTCCTGAACATTTAAGAAAGTTAAGTAATGGATCTGAAGCAGGAGATATTTTCGCTCTTTCCATTATAATGCAGGAGATAATAGTTGAAGGGTATCCGTATTGTATGATGAATTTGTCTCATTGCGAGATCATTGAACGACTTAAGTCGGAATCTAAACCGATTTATAGACCGATTGTGAGTAAAAGAATGGCACCCGCTGGATATGTTGAGATTATGGAAGATTGCTGGAATGAAAGACCAGAAATGAGACCATCTATTGAAAATGTTCACTCTTTGATTATGTCCTTGAATGGAAATTAGTAAGACTGAAAACTTTGGTAAAAAAATTTTTCTACATTAAGTATATTAAGCAAAGATAACATTGTGGATTGGATGATAAAGACCATTGAGGATTATACCACAAAATTAGAAAAGCTTGTTGATGTTCAAACTCATAAATTGAAAGAGGAAAAAAGAAAAGTTTTAAAAATTTTGAAAGAAATATTTCCAAAGTATTTTTTAGTTTTTATTTTTTTAAAATTAATAAAATATTTTAAAACGCAAGACCAATTGTGGAAAAATTAGTATCAGGTCAACCCGTTTTGCCAGAACAGTTTGACATGGTCACTATTTATTTCAGTGATATTGTTGGTTTTACAACAATTTCGGCCTTTAGTTCTCCAATTGAAGTAGTCACTCTACTCAATGATTTATACACCATGTTCGATGAAACAATTAATGAGTTCGATGTTTACAAAGTTGAAACTATTGGCGATGCTTACATGGTCGTGTCTGGTCTGCCTTTGCGAAATGGCAACAAACATGCTGGAGAGATTGCCACAATGGCCTTGAATCTTTTGCATAATTGTGGCAAATTTGAAATTCGCCACTTGCCTGGAATACCGCTCAGACTCAGAATTGGTCTACACTCAGGTGCATGTGTTACTGGGGTTGTTGGCCTCAAAATGCCTAGATATTGTCTCTTTGGCGACACAGTTAACACTGCAAGCCGTATGGAGTCTACATCACAGGCGTACAGAATTCATGTGAGCGAGAGCTGTGCAGATATTTTGAAAGAAATTGGTGGATACCATCTAGAATATCGAGGGCTAGTTGATTTACCCGTAATTTAATTTAGCGGAAAGTAATTAAATTAAGTTTTTAAAAATCATTTTTTTAGGGAAAGGGAAGAAAAGGAACTTACTGGCTGACTGGTAAAACTGGTTTCAATAAAGAACTTCCAACAGCAATAGAAAATGATAAAAATCATGGGTATAAAAAAATTTATTAGGGAAATTTTGTATAATTTTTTTCTTTAAGTGTTGACGATTATTTAATAAAAAGATTGAAAAAAATAAAGTCCAAACGACTGGAAAAGTCCGTAACTGAATCAAGTGACAATATTACATATAGTCTTTTTGAAAACAAAAGTTCGAGTGAAAATTTAAGTAGTCCTGATAGCATTCAAATACTTGAAAAACGATTAGTAAATCCAATGGAATTTTTTGATCAAAATGAGCGAGTCATTTGTGTCTCCGATAAGAAACCAAAATTAAAAAAAAAAAAAATTTATATTCAAGAATGCGACAATTCGACATTTAGTTAAATTAAAAAAGTAAAATTGATTTTTAATGAATATTTTAGGCAACAAAAAAATTTTGATTAGATTTTAAATTTGATCAAGACAAATTAAGTGTTCAGTTTGATTGCATTGCAATTTTAAAATTTTAACTTAACAAATTTTAAATATTTTTTTTATTTAATTGATTTAATTATAAAATTAAATTAAATTATACTATGATAATTTTTTAATAAAATAATTAAACAAACAAATAATTTTTTTTTATCTTTCGGGCTTAGACTATTTAAGAAACAAAAAGTCTAATTTTAATATAAATAAATATCAGAGAAATTTATATTTTTTACAAAACTTGTCAATTTTTAGATAAATATTCCTCAATGCAGAAGGATTGAATACAGTACAGCCATGATATTTTTCTTTTTACCAAAATTTACGTAATTTTGATAATTTTCAGAAAATTTACGATATTGAAAAAATAGTTAAGTTACTTAATTATTCGTAAGTTTTTTTAAAAACCTAAAATTCCAACAAAACTTGGTTTCCGGCGTTTGTAATGATATTGCTCATTTTTTGATTAAAATTTATGAAATTACTTTTTTTTATGTAAATGTGTATTTAAAAATGGAAAAATTATTTTATATTGATAAATGGAATAAATTTTTTTTTATAATTATTGCATATACCATTAATACATATTATTTGTGAATAAAGCTTAAAATTAAAAAAAAAATTTATTTTAAAAAAATGAACAATAAAAAAAGAATTAAAAAAAAAAATTTAAATTTCTATCTGTTTTTGTTGAAAAATTCTCAAATTCTTTAAATGGAAAACGAAATTAATGACCTAATGTTCCCCACAGATTAAATAAGGAAAAAATGTTTTAATTTTAAGGATTGTGAAAAACTAATTACAGTCTTAATAGGACACTTATCTTTTTGGTAAAATTAAGTAATTATGCGTAAATTGACGTAAATTTTCAATTAATAAGGAAAATTCCACAAAGATCTTATTGCCTTTATTCGTAAATTATGTAAATTAACCAAAAAGACAAGAATCGTAGCGGTTCTGTCGTTAAATGTGATTTTATCTTTATTTTAAATATTTTATTCTAGACAGGAAACAAATCATGCAAAGTATAAATGTTAAAGTTAAATGAAATAAAATGTTTATAAAAAATTTGCTCTGTTTTCCTAATTTTCCCAATTCAAAATTTACTAACAAAAAACTTTACACTTCTCTAAATTTAGAATGAAAATAAGTTTTGATTCTTGACAGCATGTAAAAGAACTTTATTGAAAGATACATATTTTTTTAAAAGTTAAAAATTACCTTTAAAAAAAATATGTGCTAATCGCAATAGACCTTAATAATTATTTACATTTTAATTTTTATTTACATAAAGTTAATTTAAATTATTAATTCATATTATTTATTTGTTTAGTTTTTACATGCAATATATAAAGACGCATCATGTTACATCCAGAGAACTGATTAATTACTTTTATTAAAAAAAATATTTAACTTTTCAGAGTTTGGTCTTGTTTTTATTTGTACAACAAACTATTCAGAACGTCTAAAGAAAAACAAAAAGTTTGAATAGCATATTCAAATTTTTAAAAGTGCTCTGAATGTTATTTTTTAATACCTCCATCAAATTGAAAAAAAAAGTCCAAATAAATAAGATTAAAAGATAAAATAAGTAATTATAGTAAAAATATTTTAAATTTATAATCTTCAAATCTAGCGTAATTTATGAAATAAATTAATTGAATTATTTGATTTTCTTTTAATAAAAAAACTGCGCTAAAATTTTAATTAACTAATCACTTTTAAAGATCTAAATATCTAAATTAGATATTATGTATCAAATTTATTAGTTAAATTTTTAAATTTCGTTTTAATTAGCAAGAATTTTATTTCATTTGAATTACGATCTACCTAGGCATACTTGATTGATCAATCATATAATTAAACAAAATTAATGACTCCATTTTGGTTGTCAAGTGTTGTAGTGGCTGTTTTTCATATAATTAATAGATAAAGATTATTGATTTTTTTTAATATCGAATGTACATACAGTGTGTATCTGTCATTGATAAAAATATCAAATTAATTTTTATTATATAATTAAAAACTAAATTAGAATAGCAACATAACTAATTAGTTACCTGTTCCCTTTCTCGTTAGTTCTTCATTTATTTACATGGGCTTTTTGCTCGAAAATCTTGTTACTATGAGAATTATCATCAGAATACCAAGAATAAAAAACACTGCGATTTTATTTTGAAGAGATTAAATTTTTCAAAATCAATAATATACAAAGCTGATAAAATGTTATTTAGAGATAAAAAAATTCAAAATTAATCATTAATAAACCTATTTGACTAAGTAATATTAGGATAGGAATTATTAAAGTATTAGCGAACGGAATATGCCAATTCTGTATTTTCATTTAAAGCCTTGTCTTATCTGTTTATATAACAATTTTTTTTTAAACCAAAATCCTAGATTTTACAGTCAAATGTTTGTTTTGAGAATTTGGACAGAAATTTCGGATAATAATAAGCATCAAAAAGGCTTAATTATAAAAATATAAAAAAAATGTTTTTAAAAACAATGTAGAATTTTCTTGAAAATTTAAAACAAAAAGATTGATCTTAAAGGTTAAAAGACTTCTTTATATTTCGATTTTTTTTTATTTCAATAATCAATTTTATTTTTTAAAAAAAATTTAAAAAGTGATTAGTTAATGAGTTGTATTTTTCTTGATTAATTGAGTTTTTTTTTGTTCACTTGACCAGTAAAGTTAATGAAAAAATTTTTAAAAGAAAATTTTCAAAAGTTAATAAATTAATTTAAAAAAAAAATGTTCAAATTAATTTTTTTTTACTTAAATTGCTTTGAATGTAAATTTTCCTCAAGTTCCAAATAGATTACGGAAATTTTTTTTAAGCATAGCGGGGAAAAATCTTAACATGCCTCAATAGAAAATAAGATTTAATTTTTGAAAGATAATCACATTTCATTAATTGTATGATTCGAGAACATATTAGAAAATTATCTAATTAATTCAATTTTGGAGGCATGCGGAAGTTAATTTAAAAAAAAAAATCCAAATCTTCGAAAGAATAATGAGCAAATTTTGATATTTTTAGATTATTCCAAAATACTGAAATGCCGGTAAAAAAATGTAAATTGTCTCTGTTCATTAAACTCTACTTGTTGAGTGTGTATCTAACGTGGAAATTTGTAGTAAATGGACACTTCAACTACCAACAAGATTCAATGGCGATATTTAGTGATAATTCGCTGCCTGATTTCGAAACTTTCATAGATTTTAGTAATCAAAACAATCATTTGTCATTCAATGGCTCCAACTTCCAGCGCTTCGATTCAAATGCGTCATCATTGTGTGGAAATACGCTAGCTCAAATGATAGCCAGCAATAATAACTATGTCATAAATGCTATTGAATCAAAACGAAAATACCTTTCTTGTGAAAATCTAATAGAACTTATCTGCAACCCTCTGATAGATAAGAAATTAATTGTTACACATTCTGTATTTGACTGCGATGAATACATCAAGATGGCCCAAATGCAGCAAAATGTTTCCCTATCAAATCTAATTCGTGTAGTTAGCCTTTCACCGTCCATTCGGCAAATACAAGTAGTTTTGACCGGCCTGATGAACAGATTTTCTATCCTCAACTATGCCATTATTTACTCCAACTCAACACAAAATGATTTTTATAAAAGTTTAGCAGGATATTTACTGTTCAAGTTCAGTATAGATTCAAGATTCACTCTTGAGTTCTCGTTGCCAATTGAAGATTCAAAAATTGGTCTGCTTCTTAAAGACAATGTTAAAAGTATTTTTTTATTTTGTTTAGTACGGGCTTTTTTGATTTGAAAGGATTTAATTTTTAATTAATTTTTTTAAAAATCTAAGAATACAACTAGTTTTTAAAATAAATTAATAAACAGATTTTGTCAAAAGTCAAAAATTGAGTTAAATATCTTCAAAAATTGAAGTAAAAGTTGAATTTGACTTCTTCTTAAATTTTATTAAAAAAAAATTTTATGAGTTTTTATAATCAACCTTTGGACCTTTTGCAAACTATTTTTAACAAATCATTTTACATCTTAAATGAATTGAAGTGTTTTGCTCATTAATTTTTCCTAATGTCTCTATTTCTTCACATTCATTTTCATATTCTTCAGAATTGGATGACACTTTTATCTCCTAAGTCAAATCTCAATTTTTCTATTTGATTTTGACTTTTGACCAACTGTGAAAATCAAAAAAGGCAGGCAATGGCATAGCTAATCACGAAATTAAAATTTAATAATGCAAATGAAAAATCTTTTTTTTTTGGAATTGTGAATTTTGGTACAAAAAAAGACAAAAAGAAAATTTCTAAGCTAAAGTTCTGAAGGACCAAAAAATTTTCTGCAAATTGTATCAACTGTAACATCCTTTATACCATAATTTTACTGATTCTGGAAAATTTTTCAAAATTGAGAAAATTGTGAACTTAAGTACAAAGAAAAGAATCACCAGAGCTTTAATTCAGACGGACCAAAACATGCTATGTAAATTGTAGCATCTGATAAATCATCTGTACTTCTACTTAAAGTTGAGTCGGATTTTTAATATAATATAATATCCCAAATTCACAATTTTCTGAATTTTGCAGAATCAGTTTATTGGGAGTACAAAGGATCTATGCGTCAAAAATTCACAATGCCTTTTTTGACAGTTTTCTTTAAATGACTTTTAAGATCATTTTAAATGAATAATATGATACTTATTTATTTATTTATTTGAGTCTAGAGCTGAGGCCGATCTCTGACCACTAGATCAGAGTCCCCATAAATAAGAGATACTGTGTAAACTAGTATAAAATAATTTCAATTTTGAAAAAGAGAAAAAAAATAAAATAAACTTCCTATGATACAAATTAAATAAAAAAATGTAAAAAAAGTAAAAATAAATTGAATGAAAAGTAGAGTTCCCATTAATCTTTAGAATAGAATAATTTTATATCATTTATTTACTTGTTCATCTGCGTCAAGCTACGAACCCTTCAGATTATTTTTTTAGAAATTATGAAAGTTAATCAAACTTTGAATTAGTTGTAAAATACAAGTTGTATTTGTTATTGTTTGGCCGACAAATTTGAGCTTTAAAGAAATTATTTAAAATAATGATAATTTTTTTCATCTAAATTTATTGTTAAAAAGTTTAAATTTATTGAATTTTCTTTCTTACATCATTTAAAATTATTGCTTTTTTTTTTCAAATACATTTTTTTGTAAAAAAGAAAGAAAAAAAATCCGCTTAAGTCTTAATGAAGTTAAATTCATGGCATTAATATAAAATCATGTTTTTAATGAGGATTTGACATTTTTTTTATTGGCATAATAATTCAAATTAAGATAAAAAAAATTAGATTAAATTTAACTTAAAAATAAAAAATTTCAAAAAAAAAGAGAAAATGTATTTTTTATTTAGAAATTTACTCTTTTTAAAAAGCCCTTTTTTTCCAGGCAAAGAAAAATTTTTGTTCAATTTTCAATTTTCTCAAAAATTTCAAATGCGTAATTTCATTGCATTGCAATTTACACAGTCTTTTAACTTTTAAAACTTTCAAATTTCATTTTAGAAAATTGCAAATATGCAATGCAATATAATTGCGCATTTGAAATTTTTGAGCAAATTGAGCAAATTGAGCAAATTGAAAATTGAGCAAAAATTTTACTTTGCCATTTTTCCAAATAAGTGCAAAATTTAAATTTTTAAATTGTCCAATTAATATAAAAATTTAATATTTTTCTTCAATCAGAACACTAGAAAAAATTTTAAAAGAAAAATTTTTTTTTGAATATAAACCTTTCTAAGATTTTATTTCTTCATAGTTTAGATTCCATTTTTTAAAAACCTTCTAATCTTTTCTTTAAAGATTAACTTTTTTTAAAAATTAAATCTTCTGATAAATTTTTAATTTTACATTTTAAATTCAATGAGCTCTAAGGTACAGAGGTTCTAAAAAATTTCTATAAAATAATTTTCTAAATAACGTTATTTTACATTATTTTACATTATTTTTTTACTTACGTATTTTTGCGTGAATTTTAGTCGGTAAGGATATATAATTTTAGGTAAAATTACTTAAGCTTACATTAAAATACGGAAATTTTAGTAAAACTGTTCCAAAATGCTTACGGCCAAAGAATGAGGTTTTTGATTAAAAAATAAACAAAAATTGGATTTTTTTTTAATTTTTAATTTATTTTATTATGAAAATATATTAAAATTTCAACATTCCTTACCTTTAATACATAAAAATTTTTGATTTTAAGTCTATTCAAATTGCTTTTAATTTTACTTTGATCGGTTTTATTTTCAAATTAAAATTTTACTAAATTTTTTAATGTTCTAAACTAATGAAACAGAATGACTTAATCATGCCCATGCTCATGTCTCTCACTCAACTTAAAAAGTCGGTTTGAGTCTGTAAGTGCTTTGAGATTATTGGAGACCTTTGGTGCAGAATGTAGGCAGGGATATCATATTTTAAATTTAAGATAGATCTAATTGCTGAATTTGAATTTATTTCACTATTTTAGTTAGTAAAATTTGAACTTCATTTTGTAAGTAACAAGTGATATATGTCAACAAGAAAATTCATATTGACAAACAGAAATGTCCACCCTTGATTACGGTCCTAAAACTTCACTAAAAATAATCGGTCATTTTCTATGAAATAATTATGGTTTCAATAATTCCATTAGATAAAATTATTTCATTTATTAAAAATACTATCATTTTTTTTTCACTTTCTTCTAGTTTTTTGACATCTAGACTATCTGAAAGAGCAATATCTTGGTGCAGATATATAAATAAATAAATGAGGAGATAAATTCTTATTTCTTATTAATTTTTAATGTTATATGTGTAAATGTGTTATTTAAAAAATTTATTGATTATCTCAATGTAACAAAACATTAATTCAAATTGAAATTGAGCTTTTGAAAATTTTTTTTAATGATTTTTTGGTAGCAGTATTTGTATATTAGTTTTAGAAATTTCTCAAAATCTTGAAACCGTAAATATATTTAAAAACAAAAATAAACTTCTTTATTTTAGTTTTGTTTTTAATTGTTCGCTGCGGTGAAGACGAAACATTTATGGAATTGTATTGGCAAATAATTAAACAATTTAAAATTAATACAGTAGCAATTTATAGCTCACCGAATTGTTTACCAATTTTAAATCTTAATTCTCCTATTCAGGATCCAAACAAAAAGAGCGCTTACTTTTACTTTTACAAACTAATTCCAATGGATTCTGATGACAATAATCAAAACTATGCAAATTACTCTGAATTGTTACTTAGTTTGCTCAAACCAAATCAATCAGTGACAGCGTCTTTTCCCAACTTTTTGGACGAAAATGAAAATATTAATTTTATTAAAAAATTTAATGAGTCGAATGAAATTTTTTTTGACACATTGAACCATCGAGTTAAAATAAAATGCTATCAAAATATTGATACAATTCATTTGGAAGTGTTCCAGTATTGCTATAGGGATCTTTATTTTGAAATGTTTGGTCTCAGTCAAGTCACGAGCCTGTACACACAGGTTGCTACTTTTTACATTACAAACTCCATACTTGACTTAAATACAAACAGATTTGAGGTGGAAATTAATATGCCTCAGAATTTAACATTCCGATATCAAGGAAATTCTGACTCGTTGGATGAAACTCCAAGTAGATTAATATACTTTCTTATTATCATGAATAGCTTTTTAACTTTTACATGAAGATGATGGAATATTTAAAGACGTTTTATTTGGCGTAGTTGGTATGGTAGTATTTGTGATCATTGTGTGTGTGGTAGCGTATATTGCCAGAAGCCGTTTAATGCGAAAAGAACTATCCAAAGGACCAAATAAAATTCTTCTTTTACCTGAAGATTTGGATTTTGTTGGAACTGCTTCATCCAAAGTAACACTGGATACAACTAAATCAAACATATCTCTGAAAAGTGGTGAAGAAAGAATAGCTCAACAAAAAACAATAAAAATTGCCAAATACAAAGGAGATTTAGTGATTGTAAAATTTCTAAAAATTCCTAATTTTCAAATTAAAAATAGCACCATGAGAGACTTGAGAATGGTAAGTACATTTTTACTTTTGGAAATATTTTTATAAAATATCTAGGATTGGTTTTTGCAGTATTTAGAGTTTAAAAGCGCAAAAATACACAAAATTTCATTATTAATCCCCAAATGCCAAGATAAACAAATTTAAAATTCATTCACTAAAATGAAATCAATAGGTCCTATATCGAATAAAAATTGAAATACAAAATGAAAGAGTCTTTTAATTGGATTATTGATGCTGGATAATCTTTATAATAAAATTAAAATAAGCATGATAAACAGACTTACAACATTGCATCAAACAAAAAAATCTGATATTTTAAGAATCATTTTTTTAGCAGTTTCGTACAGTGGTGCTAAGAAAAGTGCATTTTACGAAAATTTATTTTTGTAAATCTTTGATAAATTTTTCTTAGTTTACCTAAAAATTAAAAAAGCCAAAAAAAAATCGATAATGATGAATTTTTTATTTTTTTTCAATTTTTTCTTTAGAATTTATTTTTAAAGAATTTGATTGATTTCACCAAGCTTATACGGCTGAACCTAATATTTTTTTAATCATTCAACATTTCAGCCAACTAAACAAATATTTTTCAAATAAAGAATTTCTCTAAAAATTTTGATATAAGATTTTAATTAAAAAAAAAAGTTTAATTTTAGATTTAAATAATAAGTTATCAGAAGAATTTTAAAAAAAATTTAGTAATGATGCTGACTTTACTCTTTAAGATAGATCTAGCTGCTAAATTAGAATTTTTCTTAACTATTTTAGTTATTATTTTAAAATTTGAGCTTCGTTTTGTAAGTAACAAATTATGTGAAAAAAAATATTCATATGGAACATCTTCTTATTATGATACAAATAAAAAGTTTCAAAATTAATGACTATATATTAATAAAATTTAAAAGGATTTGTTCCATTTAAAAAATAAAATTCTTTTTTAAGTTAATAAAAATTCCCTTTTTTTTTCATTTTTTTTCATTTTTTTTCAATTTTTTACCATTTTTTACGCACAACTTGATAAATTTATGTAAATTACACTTATCATTGCACCACTGGGAGTCTAAAGTGTAAACGTTCAATTCATAGTTTATTTTTTCACAGAATAATTATTTAAAAATAAAAAAAAATTAATACAATTAAATCAAATATTGTGTTTTTTTATTTTGTTTTTCTAAAAAGTTGCTACATAATTTCTAAGAAATTCTGTTTGTATATTCAAATATAATTATTTTAAAAATTTTTGTATTTAAATGTATTACGATTATCAGTTTTGACTTTTTTAATTAATCGATACATCATTATCAAAAAATAATTTTAAAAAAACCATGGCTTTTAAATGCAAAATTTGTATTAAAATTTAAAGAAAAAAATTTAAAAAAATTTTTTGTATTATTTTTAATATGAAATTTCGAAAACATTTTCTTTTTCACGAAATCAAACATATGCTCGCTTACCAGACTCCAATAATATAACAAGCTAAATATTTTTTTAAGCTGCGGGATCTAAGACATGAAAATTTAAATTCCTTTCTTGGTTGTTTCATGGATGTTAAGACTCCAGCCTTGATTTACGATTACGCAAATCGCGGAAGTCTACAGGATATTATTTTAAAAAAAGACATAAAGCTAGATTGGAATTTTAAATGGTCAATGTTAAATGATCTGTGCAGAGGAATGCGCTACATTCATCATTCATCTATAAAATATCATGGAAATTTAAAATCACGAAATTGTGTTGTCGATAGTAGATGGGTTTTGAAGTTGACTGACTTTGGTTTGCCTAATGTCTACTCTAACCAAAATTTCAGTCGAACTCTAAATCTTTCAGATTTGCTTTGGACTGCGCCTGAACATTTGAGACAGACTACAATTCGCGATCAAGTAATAATATCAATTGGATCGCAAACAGGAGATATTTACAGTTTTGGTATCATAATGCAGGAAGTAATTGTGCGCGGAACTCCATTTTGCATGATGGGACTGAGTGAGGAGGAAATTATTGGCAAAATAAGAAAGCCTCCTCCATTGCTAAGACCAAGTGTGTCAAAAACAGCTGCTCCACCAGAATACGTAAATATTATGAGAGACTGCTGGAGTGAACAACCTGAGTTGAGACCAAGTTTTGATCAGTTGGCGTCCATGTTCAAATCTCTAAATGGAGAAAAGTAGATTTTTTATTTTCAAATGTTTTTATTAAAATTAATTTAATTTGAATTTTTTTTAAAGAAAAGTCAATATTGTAGATTTGATGTTTAAAATGATTGAACAATACACAAATAATCTAGAAGAACTAGTTCGCGAAAAAACCGAAAAATTAGAAGAAGAAAAGAAAAAATTTGAAAAACTTCTAAGTGAAATGTTACCAAAGTAAAAAATTGAGGAAGAAAAATATTTATATTTATTTTGATTTAATTTTCTTTTTTAAAGAACAGTGGCTGAGAGTCTAATGTCAGGAGAATCAGTGCCACCCGAACAGTTTGACATGGTCACTATTTATTTCAGTGATATTGTTGGTTTTACAACAATTTCGGCCTTTAGTTCTCCAATTGAAGTAGTCACTCTACTCAATGATTTATACACCATGTTCGATGAAACAATTAATGAGTTCGATGTTTACAAAGTTGAAACTATTGGCGATGCTTACATGGTCGTGTCTGGTCTGCCTTTGCGAAATGGCAACAAACATGCTGGAGAGATTGCCACAATGGCCTTGAATCTTTTGCATAATTGTGGCAAATTTGAAATTCGCCACTTGCCTGGAATACCGCTCAGACTCAGAATTGGTCTACACTCAGGTGCATGTGTTACTGGGGTTGTTGGCCTCAAAATGCCTAGATATTGTCTCTTTGGCGACACAGTTAACACTGCAAGCCGCATGGAGTCTACATCACAGGCGTACAGAATTCATGTGAGCGAGAGCTGTGCAGATATTCTGGACGAAATTGGTGGATACCATCTAGAATTTAGGGGTGTTACTGAATTAAAAGGCAAAGGTATGCATAAAACATTTTGGTTGACTGGTAAAGACGGATTTGAAAAACAACTTCCTGAACCTTTTATTTCTGAGAAAAATCACGGAGTTGATGACCAGTTAATTGAACAAATTAAAAAAATTGTTGCCGAACGCCAAGTTCAAAAATTAGATGAAGATGTGCACCAAAATGAAGCCAAAATAAATTCTGTACCAACGATTTCAGCCGATACCAATGTCCAAGCAGATAAAGAAGAACAAATCAAAACTAAAACAGATAAAGATAATATTAATGTTGCTGCAATTAACAAGACCAGAAATAACTTAAAAAATATTTTAGTCAAGCATTTATCACAGGAAAAAGATACAGTGGAAATTGGCAAAAGCCGCATTTTTACCGGTAAAACGACCAAATTCAATAAAAACGACTCTGGTTTTTGTGAAACAAATCATTTATCGGCTTCAAATGCGCTCAAGAAAAGCTCTTTTGACGTCAAACGAGACACACATTCTAACACTTCGAACAATAAAATATCGCCATTGCCTGATATTGACAGTATAGTCTAAATGTTTTATTTGATTTTGATTTTTAACATTTTATTTTTTAACATTTTCCTAAATATCTATTTTTGACCCATGCATATTGAATAAAATTTTAAAAATTGATTTTTAATTTTCTATTGTCTAAACCAACTTTTTTATTGCCAATTTTTCTCATACTTATAAAAAAAAACATTTAAAAAATTGTAACTTTTTTTTTCCATCATAAACGTCCACAAATCAAAAAGATTTCCGGTAATTTAGATTTTATTTTATTTCCGGTGATTAATTTTTGATTAAAAATTCAATCCAGAGCATTAATTTTTAATTAATTTTGACAAATTTTGGTGAAATTCGAGATATAACTCAAAAATGACAAAAATTTTAAAATCGACCTTTTTTAGCCTTTAAAAAATCAAACTAAAGAATGCTATTTAAAAAAAAATATTTCATAGTATAGTTTCTTTGTTAAAATATCAAAATGAGTTATTCTAAGGGGTTAAAAGTAAATAGGATTTCAGACTATTCTACAAAAAACTTACCAATTTATGCCTAAATTAGACCGTTTTCCTATTAACTCCTAAGAAAACCCCCATTAAATATCTCAATTAAAAGACTACATTATTAAGTAATATTTTTTAAATAACATTCTATAGTTTATTTTTTATCGTAAGGGGAAAACGGTTATTCGTTTGTATATATTTAAATTGTACATTGTGATTTATATCAATTAATTTTTAATTTTCACCGCTTCAAAAAATTTAAGGATTAAATTTTATTTTATTTTCTAAATTTTCATAAATAGAATCTTTCAGACTACAATAATTTATTTTTAAAATAAATTTTTTTCCTTGCAATTTTGACTCCATCTAACCTCGTTAACAAATCTTTTAACATGGCACAGATTTAAAATAATAATTTTATTTAACTCTTTATTTATTTAACTCTTTATTGGCGAAATATTTTAAAATTTTTATAAATGCATTACAATCTCAAAACTTTAAAAGCCGAGGTTATGAGGTGACACTCGTCATTGATGTTTGTTATTTTAGTAATGAGAGAACACTTGGTGAGATAGGCCTGTCTGTGTTGAAGATTAGATGAGAGTAATGAAAATTCTACAATAGAAATGGAATAATAATAAAAATAATAATAATATAAGTTACAATAAGCTAGCAAGCTAGAGTTGCGAAGATGGGAAACAGTAGGAGCCCATCTATGGTAACTGTGGTATCTAACAATAACAATAACAATATAAAAAAAAAAAATTCATACTTCATATACTACATATACTACATCACCATTGCATTTTGAATTTTAGATTAATCTTTTTCTTTTTCTTTTTTTTTTTTTCATAAAAATTTATTATATTGAATAATTTTATTAAACTTAGTGTTCATTTTTTAATTTTTTATTTTAAATTAAAAAAATATTAACAGTATTTATATTAAACGATAGTCGACGATAATTTTACGTATATTTACTGATCATTAGAATCTTATACGTAAAATTATCGTCGAACATCTTTCCATCGTCGATTGTTTAATTTGGAAAAATTTGAATAATTTTTAGTTAGGATTACTTAGTTTTTTTGATTTGAAACTTTTAAAAATTCAAAAATTGCATAAATCAAATTATTTTTAAGAATAAATTTTAAGAATAAAATTATATTTAAGAATATTATATTAAAGATATTTGAAATATTCAAAAAAAAACAGCGGATATGATTTTGATTGATTTGAATGTAGTTTAAATGAACAAAAAATGAAATAAACTGACAAATTTTTTCAAGAACAAATAAAAAAAATGAAATATTGGATTTTTCTAGCTTTGGTTCTTTTAATATTAACAAGCGATTTAACAGTTGGTTACCATCATCCAGAATGCGGTGAATCACCGGCAATTAAGTACAAAACACTAGCTGCTCGTATTGGTATGTAATTTAGCTGATATATTTTTTTTTTAATTTAATTATTTAGGTTGGGAATGGCTTGAATTAATAAAATTTATGCGCAACGAAACACCCAAAGAGTACGATTTGTTATTAAATTCTGTCAAACAGTTTGCCGATTGTATTACAATGTCTAATATTCCGCTTAAGAAATGAAATTTGTATATTCTTATTTTGAAGAATTATGTGACCATGTTTGTTTTAGCCTATTTTATTTAAATTTTTTTAAAATCAAAAAAATAAAAATCTAGATTGGTTGATTTAAAGAATTTATTATTGAAAAGGGAACTGAGTTTTTTTTTTAATTTTGAAATATTTACTCAATTGTCATCTTTTGAAGTTTAATAAATATTTATTATAATAATTTAATGAAAATGGGATTTTTAAATAGGATTTTTTTAAATCTCTGATATTTTCTTGTTTAAAAGAGTGGAAATTTTAGGTTGTAAAAATAATTAAATTGTAAATGTTCCTTAACAAATTTAATGGATTTAAATTAAAATTTTGCATTTGAAAAAAAGGACAAAAATAGGGAGAATGAAATTGGATCAGATGAAATTTTGCAAGATTTTTTTTAAAGGTGATATAAATAAATTTAATGTCATTTAATATGATTCAATTTTTTTGTTTATTTTGACTTTTATAAAAGTGTGTAATAATTTCATAGAAGGGGTTGTGAAGTTCGTTTCAATTCGATCATTTCAATTCAGAAAAAACTTGAATAACTTTTTTACTAAAAGAGATACTTTAGTTCTATAAAATGCTTGATTATAAACAAATTTGCTTAATGCTGTAAAATAGGTCTGCAAAATACTCTGCAATTTTCTGCATTTTGCACGCCATTAAAAAGTATTCCAATCAACTGTGCAAGTATATTGCAGAGTTTTTGCAGACATATATTTAAGCAAAGTTGCTTAAACATTAAGCATTTAACAGAACTAAATTATTGCTTATAATACAAAAGTTATTCAATTTTTTCTGAATTGAAACGATCGAATTGAAATGAACTTCACAACCCTTTCATAGAATTTTTTTTTATTATGCATTCGGTGCAGCACCAAGAATTAAAAAAAATTCTAATAAAAAATTAATTTTTACAGAATTTTTTTATCAAAAAAAAAATTAATTTTGTGGTGCAGCATAATCGAACGAGAAAATATGGTTTTATTATTATTTAATGGTCTCGGATAGTTCAAAACAACTAATTCTTTTTTTTGTTATTTTACAAAAAGAATGTTTTTTTTCTCAAAATTCGTTTTTTTGTATTTTTAAGACTAGGATTTGAACAATTTTTTAATAAAAAAACTTTCATAAAATCTTTTTTTATTTATTTTTAAAAAATTTAGTAAAATAATTTCAAAGAAATTTAAGTAAAAAAATGCTTTGTTTAGAAATTTATTTAGAAATTGTTGTTTATTTGTTTATCTAAGCCGAACTAATATTCCCTCATATAAAGAAAAGAAACTAATCAAATCAAAAATTAAAATCAAATAAATTTCAATTATTTTTTTTTAGATTAGTCGCAGCAAAAGATGTCATTTTTGCATTTAATTTTTATTATTATTTTTGAATTTTAAAATATTTTTCTGATTGCTTTTGTTTGTATTGATTCTTAAGATTTAATTCAAAAATTAGAATAGAAAATAGAGAAATTATAAATTTCGAAAATAAAGCTAAAAATCAAGTCATGGTCTTCTATTTAGTCGCATCGCTTTTAAAGGGGACAGATAAAAGAAAAAAATTTCAGTCCTAAACTGCAACAACACGTGGTAGATTTGAGAGTTATCACAACCGATCAGCAATGATAGACCTATTCCTCTTCATATTAAAAGAAAAAGTGAAGAACGAATATGATCCCAAAAACTGTATCTTAACCATAAAGGTAGTGTGTGTATCTGTGTAAGAAAAAAAGAGGCGTCTTTGTTATGCTGTTTTTATGTTGATTTAGCTTTATTTGAATTTGGAATTGTTTTTAAGTTTTAAAAAATAAAAAGATATTTTTTAGTATTGTTTTCTAGTAATTTTTTTACAGTATTTTTTTATTGTTATTTTACTTAATTTTTGTTCAAGTGAATTCTTTGGAACAAGAAAATAAATATTTAGACAAATATTTATCTTTTATTTTCTGGCTATCATAAAACATTAGAACCCTAATTTTGTGACAAAGCTAAAATTTTCCAAATTTTCTGGCCTTTATGATTTAAATAAAAGCTTGATTAAAATATTTTTTTCAAAAAAATAAAAAATTTCTATAGACAGGCCAATAATTGAAAAAACAACATAAAAAAGCATAAAATTTGATTTATTTGCAATAATATCGATATTTGATTTTTGTTTTGTTTTTTAAAACAAGATTAGAAAATTTATTGTTCTGAAATATTTCAGTAGTATAACATGAATAAATTTCGTATCTAAAAAATGCTGCTTAGCTTATTAAATGGTATGATGCACTCTGTGCATTTGATCAATCATTCATTTAATTAATGCACTATGTGTTCAAAGCGTCATACAAAAATTCTTTCGTCTTTGGAGTTATTTTAATTATTTTTGTCTTCTATTTTGCAAAAAAGTGAAATTTATAGATTAAAATTTTACCTATTGTAGATTTATATTTAGTAAATAAAATATCTTAAAAGAAATCTTATTTAAAAAGAAAAAGAAAACTATTCTTAAATAATTTTTAACTATTCAATTATTTTAAAGCAAGTAATTTAGTCAAGTTAATTAAGTTATTCGCGACGCTTTCAACGTATCTTGTTTAAAGGCTAGGTATCTATGAGACTCAATCTGCAAAAAATAAAGTGATGTCAAGTAAATTACTAGGAATAAATTTAAAGGAGACTTTGTAAAGATTTTTGGTTTTTGAAAATAATTTAAATTTTCATTAGGTAGAAAAATTGATTTTTCACCTATTTTATTAAGTTAAATGTTCGACAAAAATAAAAAAACATTTTTTTTTGAGTCACAATTAGAAAAGCCAAAAATACTAACGAAAGCCTTTGAGGTAAAATTTTGAAAAATTCAATCATCAATTTTATAAAAAGAAAAAAAAGTTCTTTTGTTTAGTTTTAACTCAGTCCGAAAATTTTTCAAATAAAGTACAACGATTTTTTTTTATTACGACTTTGAAAAAAATCACTGCAGTTTTTAATATTTACATTTGATTTCTTTTGTAATTGATTTAACTTTTTTGGTGTTGGCTAAATCAATTTTAGACCATTTTTTTTTCCATTCATTAGATCGAAAATAAAAAATGTTTGTAAATTAGGAAAGAAAATGTTGGAGAGAAAGGCAGCATAATTTATTAAGACAAACAAGGTGTCGCTATCAATTTAGAGCATAATTAAAAAGACTATAAATATTTGTAAATTTAGACAAAATAAATTTTAATAATAAATGCAATAAGTCAATCAATGGCAAGCATCACTTGCATAGCTTGTTGCAACTCTAGCTATTGCTAACTAAAATTAAGCATCAGCAACCAACAACAAAAGCAAAATTAGCAAACGATCTATCAACAAAATAGAGAAAGAGAAAAAAATTATATTTTATAATAATTAATTTAAGTCTAATGATTATTATTGTGAAAAAAATAACAACAAAAATAAAATAATCAATAATAATTAGACGCTTTTGGTGTGTTGGTTGTATTAATGTTATAGGTCTCTGGTTTGAGTTCGATTTGCTTTCGCCAGTATCAACCAAATAGCTCATGTAGATTCGCATCAAGTCAGACAAATTGCTTTGCTCCTTGTTCTAGACATAAATTGTTCAAACTCGTTTGCTTTGATCCTCTAAATGCGTGTATTTGTTGTTTAGATTTTGTTTTTTTTTTTTAAGCGAAATAAAGAAGAAAAAAAAAAAAGAGAGAAAAAAAAACACCCTCCATTTTGTGTTCTTCTTTTGAAATCATTTTATTTTTTGTTGGCGACTAGAGTAAATTTTGATATCTGTGTCTCGATAGTCTATTTAGTGTATGATAATGAGTAATGCAAATAGCAATGTCAAAAAAGATCAGCCAAGTATATTTTGCGCGAAAAGCGATTACTTTTGTTCTTAAGCGTTGATTTTTCCTAGATAGATCAAGCGAGCAGCCACGGACCACGACTGTGATCGCGACCAAGGGCAAAGGCGACGACGAAACTGAAGAAATAAGCTACACCGATGCCAAAGTAATTGGCAATGGCTCATTTGGCGTTGTGTACCAGGCCAAACTGTCGGCCACCAATGAACTTGTCGCCATCAAAAAAGTGCTCCAGGACAGGCGCTATAAAGTAACTGACGTCACTGACCATTGCCTAAATAATTAATTATCAAAATTCACTTAAGAATCGCGAACTGCAAATTATGCGTCGTTTAGACCACCAAAACATAGTTCAATTGCTGTATTTTTTTTTCATAAGCAGCTCGGATAGAGTAAGTGAACAGCGGAGCAATTTTTTTCTTTTTTGTTGCACAATTTGTCTATTTTTTTGTTGTAGTTTGGACGCGAGGAAGTTTATTTGCATTTAGTACTCGAATTTATACCAGAAACAGTAAATAAGGTAGCGCGACATTATGCTAAATCAAAGCAAACAATACCCATGTTCTATATTAAATTATTTATGTATCAATTATTTCGCAGTCTTGCATATATACATTCAATGGGCATTTGTCATCGAGATATCAAGCCACAGAACTTGTTAATTGATCCCGAAACTGCTGTCCTCAAACTATGTGACTTCGGAAGGTATGCTTTTCTTTTTTTTTCTTTTTTTTTTTCCTTTTTTTTCCTTTTTTTTTCCTTTTTTTTTCTCATTTATTCACACTCAAAGGTCTGAAATATTATTCATTTAGTTGATTGATAATCCACCTCATAGATGACTTAGAAAAAAAAAAAAAAGGGTCAAATTAAAAAAATTGAAGTCTAAATTGATTAAGTTGCTGATGTTGTATCATGTTTAGCTTTAATTGAAACAAAAATTTATTCTCATTATTGGTGTCTAAATAATTAATTTTTCTATTTAAAGATAAATTTAGAAAAAAATTACGGATTTTCTAAATGGATCAAAATCTGTTTCAAATTTCAAGATTCAAGTGCCAAATTGAGATTTTTTCATGATTGAAAATTTTTTTTTAAATATCATAAAAAATTTCAACACTTCACTTTTTTTATAGTTAATTTTTAATTTTGGTTTATTCAATCAAGTTTTGGTCTAGATCAAAATTTTAGATATTTTCCATCAGGGCGAAAATATAATGACTAAAATCTATTTAAAAAATACCGTAAAATTTCGTAGCACTTCATTTCTTTAATAATTAATTTATCTTTTTTTTTAATCATTTTTTCCCATTAGATTAATTTTAAATTTTTATCATTAGGAAGAAAATATTCACTTTTTAGATTTATGATTTACAATATCGGTGTCCTTGTCACTGTCAATTTGTAAAATGTGTCATTTTGTAAAATGACTTGGCAAATGATAAAATATTCCTCTTTTCTTTGACCAGCCATTTTAGAAATTCGAAAAAAATCAAAATGGCTCCTTTTTAATTATTTTACCAAAAGTTAATTGCAAAGATTTAATTCAAAAATAAATTTTCATTTATAAAGAAATTTATTAAAATTTTATTTTTACAAAAATTAAACAAAACTAATAATTTAATTCATCAAATTTTCTAATTGAAAAATCTTCTCATTAAATTTCAAGCCAAGTACTCGGACTGCCTTATGTGAATGTTCAATCTATTTTGTTTGGAATTTTATCATTTGCCAAGTCATTTTACAAAATGATACATTTTATGAATTGGCAGTGACATCTATAAAAAATACAATTTTATTTTGACTTACTCACTGAATCTTTAGGCTAACAAGATAAATATAACAATTCTAAGAAAGGACTCAAAGAAGTTTCATTTTAAAATTTCATATCTTTATCCCAAATTATATTTATTGAAAATGATAAATTTCTGGGTCTAGAGTGATGCATGACAAATTGTTCCCATAAAACGAAATAAATTGATTTTCAAGTGTGGAAATAAAAGATGACCAAAATAGTGTTACGTTTTTTATTTAATTAATCTAAGTTTTCAGGCCTGCGTTTGTGAGCTTTATTATAAAGCTTTAAATTTTTGAATTTAAAATAATTTAAAATTCAAGATAAAAATTTATGTGATCAAGCTAATAACTCGTTTTAGTCACCATTTATGCCCACACTTCTTAAGTGATCAAGTTATTACTCCTAATTGGGATGATCGGACTTGATCACTAGTTACTATGGACTTAATTTTTTTTTGTTAATTTCGGCCTTTTAGTGATCGCAAATTTTTAAAAATTATCATAAAAAATAATTTAACTATTTTTTTCATCATTAAAAATTTTTGAAAAATTTTATAAATCGAAATTTTTTCTGTCATTAACTTTTTTTAAAACTAATTTGATCGTTTTTTAAATATGATCAAAATTTTAAATATTTACTATTACAACAGAAACATTGTGATTGAAATTTTTTTTGAAAAATATCACAAAAAATATTACCACTTCACTTGATTTAAAATTAATTTAGGGTTTTTATTAGAAGGAAATCATTGACTATTTGGCTTTTTGAAAAAATAATTATCTATGTCTAACTTTAAAAGAAAAAAAGGTCATCTTTTTAAAAAAAAAAAAACAAAATTTTTTTAAAATAAAAGTCCAAAATTGAAGTTTTTTTTTCTCTAATTGCAATTTATTTCTCAAATTATCATAAAAGAAAATTTAACAATTTTTTCGTCATTAATAATTTTTGATAAAATTTTTTATTAATCGAATGATCAAAATTTTAAATATTTACCATTACAACAGAAACATTGTGATTGAAATTTTATTTAAAAATTTTATAAAAAATTTCACCATTTCACTTGTTTTAAAATTAATTTTGGATATTTATTATTAGAAGGAAATCATTGACTATTTGACTTTATTTCAAAAAAATAATTATCTATGTCTGTATAACAATTTTATTTTCAAACTTTAAAAGAAAGAAAGGTAATCTTTAAACAAAAAAAAAACAAAATTTTTTTAAAATAAAAGTCCAAAATTGAAGTTTTTTTTTGTTTTAATTGCAATTTATTTCTCAGATTATCATAAAAAAAATTTTAACTATTTTTTCATATGATCCAAATTTTATTTAATATTTTCCATTACAAGAGAAACATTGTGATTGAAATCATTTTTAAAAAATATCATAATTTAAAATGATTTAAAATTAATTTTGAATATTTATTATCAGATGGAAAGAAAGGTCATCTTTAAAAAAAAAAAAAAAAATTTTTTATAATAAAAGTCCAAAATTGAAGTTTTTTTTTGTTTTAATTGCAATTTTTTTCTCAAATTATCATAAATTAAGAAGACCTTTGAAGTAAATTTTTTAAAAAAAAATAATTAAAAGCAAATTTATATTTTAAGTGCCAAACAATTAATAAAAGGCGAGCTGAACGTGTCGTACATATGTTCACGTTACTATCGCGCTCCAGAATTGATATTCGGCGCGACCGATTACACGTGCAACATAGACATATGGTCAGCGGGATGTGTACTGGCCGAGCTGCTGCTTGGTCAGCCAATATTTCCGGGAGACTCGGGCGTCGACCAGCTTGTCGAAATAATCAAAGTGCTGGGCACGCCGACCCGAGAGCAAATCAGACAGATGAATCCAAATTACCAAGAGTTCAAGTTTCCTCAAATAAGAGCGCATCCTTGGAACAAAGTTTTTCGTCCACGAACACCGCCCGAAGCCATTCACTTGACCAGCAAACTGCTAGAGTACACGCCAACCACGCGCATCACGCCGCTCGAAGCGTGCGCCCACGCTTTCTTCGACGAGCTTCGCGAACCCAACATCAAATTGCCCAACGGCAAGGATCTGCCACCATTGTTCAATCTAACTGCACACGAGCTGTCCATCTCGCCGCATTTAAACAGCCGTCTAATACCATCGCACATTCAATCGTCACAAACCACCGACACCACTCCTCAAACAGAGCCAAGCGAATCACAAGCAGCGTGTTCACAGTCAGCAGCCGCCACCTTAGCCAATGTGGCTACCGCTTCGGCCGCAGTCAATGCGTCCACCACATCAAGCCAGCCGCTGTCGTCCAATTTGGTCAATTCAAACAGCCTTTCAAACACCAACATCAATTCAGCAGTCGACTCGCTTTCACTCAATCCAAGCAATCAGACCAACGATCTGGACAATCAAGCCTAATCACAAACAACAACACTAATTTCACTTTATTTTAAGTTCTTCTTAACAAATTTAAAAAAAAATGTGGAATGATAATTTTCCGTACTGAAAGACTTGAAGCCGAGTTTCTCTTTTCAAATTGTTTCGAATAAACCCCTAATAATTCTTAAAAAAATTTTTTTTTTCTCTTTTTTTTTTTTTATGTGGCTAAGTCAGTAAAGACTCGGATACTTTTTTTTTTGAGACGCGGATTTTTTCATATTTGTAAATCGGTGTGTGTAGTGTAAAAATTTTTGAAACATAAAAGCTTAAAAAAAAATTCTTGTTTTTTTTTTCTACTAAAATAAAATCTCTTTTTTTTGTTGTTGTTGTTGTTGCTGAAAAACGGCTGCAAAAATACAAACATAAAATTGGACGACATATGCTGTTGTTGTTGTTGGTTGATTTTGAAATTTTAAAATTTTTAGCTTATATTTTTGTTTAAATTTTGGCAAAGCTAATAAATTTTTCAATTAGACACCTAACTTAAAAAAAAAAAATTAAAAAATATTTCATCATTATTATTCTTTTTTGGCTCTTGAAATTAATTCTATTCGGAACTAAACAACCCTTTTTCTTTATTTTCGACTTTTATGATTTTTTTTTCGGTTTTTAACTATCTTTATTATTAAACTTATTCTTAATTTTAATTAAAAATAAAAAGTAACAAAAAAATTTAGATTTTCTTTAATTACTGCTTTTAAAAATAAAAATTCGTGTTTTAGAAAATAATGATAATAATAAGCTACATTAGGATGCCTGCGGAGCGAGATTAGCTTAAGTTTCGCTATGGTAGCCGTCTTTCCAAAAATAAAAATAATAGCTCGGAATGATGAGGCAATGTGAAATTTTAGTACAAAAATTACAGTACAAAAAGTAAAAGCTTTATAATTTCTTTCCTAATTGTGTAAAAATGGTTCTTCAAAAAGTAAAATATTGTACAAATTTGTACAAAAGAATTTCAAGCTCTGCAAAAACTCTGCAAGTTTCTTCAAAATGCACACCATCAAAATATCCTTGATTAAACTATGCAATAAATTGCAGAGTTTTTGCAATGCCTGGAATTTTTTTGTACAAATTTGTACAATATTGTACTTTTTGCAGAACCATTCTTGCACAATTAGAAAAGAAATTATAAAGTTTTTACTTTTTGTACTGTAATTTTTGTTCTAAAATTTCACATTGCCAATGATGAACAATTCAAAAGAGAAAGAAAACGCGAAATCATTTTTGATACCACAATTTTTTATTAAAATACCACAATTTTTAAGTTACATATCACAATTTTATTAAAAAAACCACAATTAATAAAAATATCCATTAAAATTAAGAAAAACCTTTTTTTTTTATATTTCAACACAAATTTATTAAAAAAAACACAAATATTAAAAAAAAGCTAAATAATTTTTTTTTATTTCACAAAAAATTTTTTTAACCACACAAAAAATTCAAAAAAAATTTAATTAAAAAAAAATAAAAAAATTATTTTACCACATTTATTCCGACAAGCCCAGTACCTTCTTTTCGTCATTTTACTGCCACAGTTTTCGCATGATTTTGACTCGCTGTCAAACGCTTCGTTCTGATCTGATTCGATTCTTGGTCTTTTTGACAATACTTCATCTTCTGAATCTTCGTCAGATTCAATTCCCTTTCTCGTCGAAATTCGACCACTTTTTGCCATTTAACGCTTGATTGTACGAATTCATCTAACGATTAGCAATCATGCAAAAAATCAAAAGTCATACCTGTGCTTCTTTTGTTTTATGTTAAAGGTTCAGCATCTTCGACTGTGTCGTTAAGTTATTTTCTAAAATGCTTGCACTGGACATTTTAAATTTTTTTTAATTTTCATGCAATATAATTATTTCTATTTTACTTCCACTTTTTATTTTGAGTAATTTTAACACTTGTAAATAGGGTCAAAAATTTAAAAGAATGAGTTTTTTAATTAATTAATGGTCTTCTTAATCAAATAAGTGTCAATTTTATATAATAAGTGTTTTTTTATTTAATTAAGTGTTAATCTTTATTTTTATGGATTATTTTAAAAATTGTGTACATTTATTAAATAATTGTGGTATCATTTTAAAAAATTGTGGTATTCTATTAAAAAATTGTGTAACCGATTTTAATGGACCGAAAGAAAAAGGAGCAATTCTAAACGAAAATAATGGTTTTCTTTTTTTTATTATTATCAATCAAAGGAGTTGTTCAAAAGTCATCAAGTCAAAAAGTCAGTGACTTGATATTTTTTTTAAAAAAAAAGTCTTTTGCCGTTCCATGTAGTTATTAAGGCGGCCATTTTTATTTCAAAGTCTTTGAAATGACTTTTTTCAGAAAAAAAATTCAAGTCAATTCAAAAGACTTTTTAAAAAAAAAAAATTTCGATAAGACTTTAAAATGACTTTTTTTTCTAACTTTTACGCAAGTCTGTTATCAAATAAGCTTTAAATTTTTGTAAATCGATAATTAACTAAATTTTTTATACAATAATTTTTTTTTTTTTTATATTCACTTTTTATCTTTTAATTTATTCATTAAATAAAATAAATTTAAATTTTTGTGCAATAAATTTCCAGAGATAAATCTTCCCATTTAATGTTAACCTTTATTATTAAAAAAAAAATCCCTCATAAAAATCAAAAAAATCAAATAAAATAAAATAATTAAAATAGTAAAATAAGCCACTGTAACACCTCATGTACCACAGGCCCTGTCTCTCTCTCTCTCTCTCTCTCTCTCTTTATATATTTATGTTTAATTTTAGTTTAGAGTTTTGAATAAAGACTGAGAAGAGAAAATCTTCTTTTTAATTTATTTAATAGTGCCAAGCTATTAAACTATGATGTGATATGAAATAATTTTTATTAATTTTAATCCTGAATTACAACTTTTTTTAGTTCATCAACCAGATTTTGAGGTGGAATTTTGATTCAAATTTTTACCTAAGAACTTTTTATTTTAATTTTTTGTATTTTTTATTTTAAAGTCAATATTTCCTTTATTTTTTATAGAGAAGATTATAAAAGAAGAATTTTAAACAGATTTTTACCCTTAACAAAGTTTAATTTTAATAAAGGAATTCTCCAAAATTAATCACTTTATTTTTATTCTGCGCCAAACTAAATCTCCTTAAAAAAAAATAAAATGAAAGATCAAAATAAAGTTAAAATAAAATAAAATATATAAGATAAGATATTAACTATTTTTTAGTTTAAACTTTGTTTCGAGTTTGTTTTCAAAATATTTCACATTGAATATTTGCTTACTTTTAATTTCCCACATATTTAATTTTTAATAAATTGAATTGAATAAAGTAATTTATTTTTTAAGAAAAAGACGGATATTAAAGATATAAACGGTAAAAGTAATTGTTTAATTTTAAGTTATCGTATCTTACTAACTATCTTTTTGATATCATGTAAGCACATTGTTTGCGATCTCGGATACTGCTTGCAGAACCGTGCGTGGTAAGGGAATTCCACTTAAATACAGGATTTTGCCAGGTCGAAAACTTAAGATGTTTTTAACATTTAAAAAATTCTTTAATGCTTTTTTTAAGAATTAAATATATAATTTTTAAAAAATCGGATTAAATAATTATTAGAATAGATTTCAAAATGTTAAAATAAATAATTTAAGGCTAGAAACAGTAATAAGTCAAATTGATTCGTTTTTGTTCAAAGATCGTTTATTGCAATTTTATTTTAAATTTTATAAACACCAATTTTTCTATCAAGCATAAAAAAAGTCATTCTGGAATTTTAATTTTAATTTGTTTCTTTTTTGAGCTTGTTAATTCTTAAAAAAATTCAAAATTAAAATTTATAAATATTTTAATGAGTGATGCTAAATAAAAACACAAAATACCAAATATTACCAATTTTTTATTTAGATGATGAGGATTCAAGTTCAACAAAAGAAAATGTAGCAAAGAAAACTCTGGATTTCATATCTTTCCTTAACCTTTTTGAAATAATAAATATTCATCAAAACAAGTAGAAGATAATTTTTGTAATAAATTTGGTGCTAAAATGACTAATAGAAGATAATATATTTTTTTTAATATAAATGCTCAAAAAATAAAACTTGATTTAATTGATTTTGGTGTCAATTCAAAATAAATTAGAAAATAGGTATTCGATCATTTTATTTTATATTTAATTTTTTTTGTATTTAGGTTCCTTCTTAAAAAAATAGAAAACAAGAAGAATGGATTCGCAAAAAATGGCTTCGATTATAAATCAAATTTTTACGAAACTTTGATTTGGTAAATCATTATTTTTCATGAATTAAAATTACATTTTTGAGAAAATTCATTTATAAAACAAATTAATAATTTCATAGATTTTCATCGAAACGAATCTTTTTGACTCGTTTTTCTAGTACTAAGAAATTTTTGTGCTTCTATTTAATTTAACTTACTTTCTAAGATAAGTCAGATAATTTCTTATTTTAAAATTATTTTTAAATTAAATTAAATTCTCATATAGAATAGTATTAAAGTAAAAAAAGAGATTCAAATTTTTGAATATTTTTCAATTGTTTCTTGATTTATTTCAAAATAAAGAGATTAATATTGGATTTTGATTCAATTTTTCAGCAAGAAAAGTATTTTAAAATTAAATATTCAATTGAAACAAATTTCGCGTCTAAAACCAAAAATTTTTTTTTCAATGGAGAGACGATCGTCTAAGTCGATCATTTTTTAAAGTTTATTTTAATCAAGCCAAAATCAAAGAAAATATTTCTTTGGTAAAGTTCTGTCTGTTTATCTTAAAAAAGTTTTTTGATTTTATTTAATCTATTTATTTAAAAAAATGCTCTTTATTAGATTATTCGTCTTTTTCTATAGTTTGTTAAGTTGACAGCATTAGGAAATTTATTTCGGTTGCTGCCGCAATTAGTTGGTAGAGTTAGAGGCATTAGTTGCTCTTGGTCGTTTATTTCTAAATATATTAGTAAAAAGTATGATTTTTGTTTAAAAAAATAATTATAATTAAAGAAGAGAGCAAAAAAAACTGTGTAAAATTTAGAATGTTTATTTTTAAAAAATCATTATTCACCTTTCTAAAATGAAAACTTATTTTTAATTTATGCATTTTTACTAAATTACAATTTAAATTGGTCGGTAATTAGATTTTCAAATTTTATTACCAAATTGAGTAAATATTTGGTTAATGTTCTTCTTTCTTTTAGTACATAGGCCTTTAGAAAAGCATTTTGATTTTTAGAATATTTCAGCACTTTTTAGATAAGCTCTTTCGAACAAAAAAATAAGTTTACTATTCTAATAAATTAAAAAGATTTTGATTAAATTAAATGAAAAAGTATTACAAAAAATACTTCGTTTAGACATTTAAAAATTAGGATCCATGCTTCGCAAAGAAAAAAGCGTGTTAAAAATATTCCTAATTTATTTTTAGTCATTTTGTTTGCATTTTTTTACTTGTAAAACTATACTTTGGTCTGGTTTTTTTTTTATTACTTTCTCTTTCATTATACTAAATAATTAGCCTAGAAAAAATTCTAGATTTGAGGTTGGTTTTTGAATTTATTAAAAAAAAAAATTTGTTCAAACTCAATTTTTGTAAAAACTTAAACTGATAATTCTTACATTTTAAGGAAGGATGAAAAAATCTTGCATTATTTGCAAAGATCATATATTAAAAAAAGAATAATCATTTTTTATAGTTATTTCGTTTTGTTTTAATTTATTTCAACAAAGACAAAAAATAGTGCGCAACTTTATTTAAAAAAAAAAACAAGTTTATAATCAAATAAATTGAAAAATGTTCCAAATCGAATATTTACCCTGCTGACATGGTTACTTTTTTATTTTAAATTATTTCTTGCATCAAAAACAATTTAATCAAATGCCAAATACAATGAATGAAATTAAATTATTCATTCATAATTTTCAAAAACTACCGCTTATGCATAATATGAAGCTTGGAAAAATATTAAAATAATTTTTTTCAATTGACAAAGGATTTTTAGAAAAAAATGAACAAAGCGCAACAATGAAGCCTACATCCAGCAAAGAAAATCTGATTGAGTTGGAAACTCATTCAATCGAAGAAATCAACGACAACTTAACGCAAGAAATTGATTTGAATGAATTTCAGGACACTGTTCGATTAATTCTACCAGACAAGTCCAAAGTTTCCTACCATCCAGTCGACAATGAAATGTTCGTGCAAAATGTCAAAAAATACTTGAATTTAAAAACATCTAAGTTAATTTCTCTTTTATTCATTTTGATTTTTGTGCTTTACCATGGCTACTTAAATTCGTTCTATGGCCGAAATTCCTGTAATCTGCTTCTTGAACAAGGTTATTTGAGAGCTGATGACATATGGCAGCCATCAGGATGCATGATCCACAATTACACTCTGGAGTAAGTTACTTTAGTGTGCTGCTAAAAATTGCTAAATTTTTGTTCTAGTGACACCAACATTTGTTTTAAATATGTAAAATATTTGAACGGAAAGAATAGGTTTATTTTTATCGGAGACTCAAGGATACGTCAAGTTTACAAAGCATTAATCAAGCAGTTTGATCCATTTTTAAGATTTAATGAATACAAACGTTCCAAAAAGTCTAAAAAAATAGATAATTCAAACAAGACGAAAAATGGTGATAAAAAAAACAAACTAAAAGGATTCGAAATTGAGTACTCAAGCGACTTAACTTCAGATTTAGACGAAATAAATTATTTTTATTCAAATTCAAAGCTTAATTTAGACATTGTAAGATTGTAAAACATTTTTCTAAAGAAGATAGAAATTGATTATTTTTAAGAGTTTCATTTGGAGTCCAGTTATAGATGAGCAATTTATTAGTCTGATCAATAATCATTTTTATAAAGATAGACCTGATTTGATGGTAATTGGAATGGCTAGTGTAAGTATATATTTTATCGTTAAACAATTTTATAAAATATTTGAGTTTTTAATTTTTAACTATTCGTAACTCAAAAAATTGAAAACACTTTAACTAGCAAAATTTTCAATTCATTTTTTTCTCTCATTTTTTTTACATTTTTTAATGTTGACTTAAGATTTAAGACCAAACTAAAAATAGAACTAATTTTTTTTTTAAAAGACTAATTGTCAAAAAATTTTTTGTCAAATTTTGTTAATTTTTGTTTTATCTTATAGATTTTAGCAGAGTTGTTTAAAAGTCACAAGTCTTAAGTCAAGTCCAAGTCCGGACTTTTTTTAAAAATTTTCATTCATAAGTCCAAGTCCAGGCTTTAAAATTTTGAATACTGAAGAAAAAATTTATGCTAAAATTGCAACAAAATTCTGATATATGGCAAATCTATTGCATTAGACAACCCAAGAGAATATAAATTTTTTTTTATGAAGCCTAATCTAGCAAATTTAAAAAAAAAATCTGGACTTGGAATTTTTTTTTTTTTTTAAATTTAAAATTTAATGACTTTGAATTTTTTTTGGGACTTTTAAACAACTCTGCTAAAATCTATAAGATTAAACAAAAATTAACAAAATTTGACAAAAAATTTTATTTTATTTATTTCAACTTTTTTTGGGATTTTAGTTAAATGAACAAAATAGAATAAATTTTTTAAAAATCTTTTAAATCTCTCAGGATATTTACAATTAACCTCGGTGTAAATTTGTAATTGTAAATAATAACAATTATACATCATATATATTTTTTATAAAGTTCCGATTATCAAATTTTTGATATTTTTGCCACATATCCTTTAATTCATTCTGAAGCAGAATAAAAGTTTAAAAATCAAAAACAATAAAAATAAAAATCTTTCAAAATAGTAAGTCAAAGCCAAAAATGAATATTGCAGTATGGATAAAATAAAAAGAAACTTTTAAAATTAAAATTAGACAGCGTTGAATTTAAAAGTTTTTTGTATGAAATTCAGAAATTTAAAATACAAAAATAAAACTCATAACTGATAATTTTGAATTTTTTTAATTTGAATTCCGATCTAATATTATCTTTTCGAAAATTAGGGGACCAGTTTTGTTCACATATATTAAGCGAGTGATACTGGTCACATATTACGTGACCAATTGGTCATCTATCACTATCACTAAGACTTGTAAGGGACATTTTTACATCATCTTTAATGAAAACTAGATCTCAAATTTTAAGCTCAAATTTTTTTTAACTAATGATAGTCTTTTTTATTTTATTGAAATTAAATTAAAGGTAATGGATATCGTAGTAAAAAACGGAGGTGGTTGGTCAGATAATTTAAAATTGATCTTTTCTTATTAATTATTCGATGATTTATGTTTTCATTAAAAAATTTTACCAAAAATTGTTTTATTTTACGAAAATTAAGAAAGAAACGGTAAGGAAAGTTGAATTTTTTTAAAATTTTTAAAAATAAAGTTAATTAAATATTCTGGGAAAGAAGCCAATTTAATGTTTTTCTTACCAAATCCTCATTTTTTTGGCCGTAAGCAATCTAGAACGATTTTACTAAATGTTACGTATTTTGATGTAAGCTTATGTAATATTTGGTAAAATTAAAAAAAAAGAAAAAAAAAGAAAAAAA
>QEOQ01000303.1:1465822-1541898 GCA_010279815.1 Brachionus plicatilis
CACAGTTACCATAGATGGGATCCTACTGTTTCCCATCTTAGCAAGTCTAGATTGTTAGCTTGTTGTAACTTATATTATTATTATTTATTATTATTTAGACCTAAAAATTTAAACAGTTTTTTCTTTTTGCAGTAAATTTTTTTGTGTAATGTGCAAGGAGCTACCATAGGTGACCTCCTAGTAGGCCACATCCGCAAGCTAGTCTTGCTGTAGCTTATATATATTATTATTACATATCCGGCTAATATTCACGTAAGATTACGTAAGTTTACTAATAAAAATGTAAAATTACTGAAAATTACGTAATTTAGTCCATTCTGCACCTTTTGTAAAAGTATTGTTTTAAATGATGTGTTAGTCTAGAGAATTTGGCCTGAATCCCGTCGATTAACTTCAGAGAAGATAAAGAGAAGAAAAATAACTAAATTGTGTTGAATAAACGTTTATTATAAATTTAAAGTAAATAGGAAAAATACAAAGTTAAAAAGCTCCCTCTTTAAGAATTACAAATTCTATTTTTATTCAGTATTTGTAACTTTAAAAAGTCATTAAAAATAGAGAAGTTAAATCAAGATAAATTGTGAATTAAATCGGTCATAAAATTTTATGACTTATAATTAATGATTCATAAAAGCACAAAGATAAAATCTAGATAAGTTTTAAATATTGATACGGTTAATTTAAATAGTTGAAACGATAATATTCACACCGTAACAATAATACAATATTTAAATCTTTTGTAAAAGTATTTTATTATATGATATGATGTGACAAGTTAATTTCCGGCACTGAAAGAAAAAATTAAAAAAAAATCATCCTGTTAAAACATCAATAAATCCAAAAAGAATATTTCTTTTCAATTTCTAATATTTAAAAATTCGAAATTTTTATTTTGAACAAAGACACGTTTTCGTTTTATATGATTTTTTAATTTTTTTAATTTTTTTCTAGCATTATCTCAATCTCAATTTAACAATCAAAGAATCGATTTCTCTATTTCGGCAAAATGTAACTAGCTTTGTGAATCTAATAAAAAGTTACGACAACAATTGGAAAAATAAGCTAAAACATTCTCCAATTCAATCAATAGGTGATATTTCCTGGTCATGGTCAGAACCTTCGCCAATTTATTGGATGCTCCAGGATAAATTAGATGAATATAAATACTATTTCAATAGGACCTACAATTCTCAATTTACCAATGATGAACTAGATGAATTTAATAGAGTTTCAATAGATCTTTTGTACAATTCACCTGTCAACATTTGGAGTTCGAATCGTCTTGTATCCAAAAACATGTACCAAGACAGCGTTGACGGATTTTTGATTGGCAAAAAGGCCTTAAAAGTAGATACACAAATTTTGTTGAATCTTTACTGTAATAGTAGAATGGATTACAAGGACGCTTCTTGTTGTGCTCAACCAGAAACTATTACAATTCTTCAAAAAATTATTTTCTTAGTTTTTATTATAATTTTTATTGTCTTTTTTGTGTTGTTTTTGTACCGGTATTTTTTCATCAAATACCAAAATTACCGCATTAACATGTTTGGACCAGAAATAAGTTTAACACCTGGTTGTAAGAGTGCAGCCTCGTCCTATGGATTCTATGGTCTATTTAAAGCGTTAGCTGAATTCGCATTTTTTATGTTTTACTTTTTTGCCTGCGACAGGTACTTTATTTTTTTGTTTAAAATTATTCTATTAAATTTTGCTTGTGTTAAATCTATTAAATTTTTAGAGCCAACTATTTTATGAAAGAAAATAAACACTTTTCTCTTCTCACGTTTTTGACACCGTTTATCTATGTGTTTATTGTGGGAATTTTTTTCCAAGACAAATTGCCATTAGCCAAAGTAATGAATCGGTATCAGACTGATGAATTAAAGGGCTTCATGCAGATATTTATTCTATTCTATCGATTGAGCGGAGCCGAAAAAAACACTGTTCTTTATTTGACAATGAGGCTTTTTACTGGTGCATATTTGTTTTTGAGCGGCTATGGTCACTTCATGTACTTTTGGAATACTTCTAATTTTGCAATTACAAGGTTTTTTGAGGTGAGTACACAATTTAGTTTTTGTGCTAATTCATTAACTAAAATTACTGATTTTTTACCAATTTTACTAGATGAGCATAAAAATACCTTTTTTTCATAAGATTTCTTAATTTATTTAAAATTTTGAATTTATTTAAAAAAATCAATTTGATGCTAACTTTTCCAATTTTCAACTAAATTAAAAAAATTATTTATTGCTATCCGAGGCTTTTTGAATTGGAAACTAGATTACAGAATCTCGATTACAGATTTTGATCAACATTCATACCATGATTTTCTAAAGAGAATATTTTTAAATCTCACATAAAAAAATTAAATTTTCACATAAATTTAGTCTTAGAAAAAAAAAAAAAAAAAGATACATAAAATATATTATTTTTTTACATCATATCGAAAATGACAAAAAGTAATGTGAATTCAAATAAAAACTCATAAAAATAGTCCCTATGATAACGAAAAAAATAGTATGAGGGATCAATAAGGAAAAGAAAAGTAATCATCATACAAGAATAAAATAAATTAAATTAAATAATCATAAAATTAAATAATATGGTAATCTGGTCAAAAGGGGTTATGGGTTAATGGGGTGACCGAATTTGAAGACCCACTATCTTGCCCTGTCATCACTATCTAGCCTCATTTGTCTTTCTAAAGTCAAAATCGTAATTTTCTTTTGCTTTTTCAATTTCAAGGTTAATCAACAGGCAAGTGTCCATGTCTAAAAATTTTATTTATTAAAATTGATTAAAAAATAAACAAAATAAAAAAAAATTTACAATATTAAAAAATTTAATTTTTATTTTAATTACATAGTTATTTGTTTAACAATAAGTTATACAAGTTAAATATTTCAAATTTTGAAACAAACTCTAAAAAATGATATTGAAAATCGAAAGTTTGAATGTCGAAGATTTTCACGATCTTGCCTCATTTGTCTTTCTCAATGGCAAAATTTAGGAACTAGACTAAGAATTTGAGTCAAAATCGTAATTATTTTTTGCTTGTGGTGGGTTCATTGTTTTATTTAACATTTAGAATTGATTATACTTTTTTAGGATTTTTTTTTCAAAAGTGCTTATTTTAAAGTTAATTCTAATATTTTCGAATCAATTTAAAAATTTAAAATTTATTTGAGATAATTATTATTTTAACCTTAATTAATTTTAACCTTAATTAATTTCAAAGCTTGAGGTCCAGCAAGTTGAATACTTACTATTTCCCTCTTCATTTTTTTAAAATTTTAATTTTTTTTGTTTAATTTTTTATGAACATTTTTTTTTACTTTTCCTGAAGGAGATTAATTAATTGCAATAAAAAATAAATAAATATTTTAATGTGACAATCAATTAAATTAAAGATATTTAATTTGTTTAAAGTTATTTTTTTTTTGGATTCTTAATGTATTTAAAAGACGTATTAAATGTTTATGTGAAAATTAATTTTTGTGATTTTTTAACGTGACATTTAATTAAAAATGTAAAATTGTTCAAAATTAGCTAAATAATCTTTTTTTTTTAGTACTTTTAGTTCAAAAATAATAAATGGCCATTGTTTTTTTTTAAGATTTTATTCAGACTCAATTTTCTGCCAATAATGCTTTGCTTCACCATGAACAGAATGTACCAGTTTTATGAATTTATTCCTGTCATTACATTCTGGTTCATTGTTGCATATCTTGTCATGGTTATTTATCCTCGGGTATCGGAGAACACAGCAAAAGAAAACTGCGACCACTACATTTACATGTTGCTAAAATTGCTGATTGTGATCGGTCTGATCACAATTTTGAATCTGTCAGAAAATGTGTTCGAAAAAATATTTATGGCTCGACTATGGAAATTTTTGTTCATTGATTCAGATTATGTGCTGAACGTATGGCGTAAAAATTGGTCAGCCAACTGCTATTCTTTCGTCTTTGGAATGATTTTTGCACTAATTTGCTGTTTTTTGCGCAAAAAAAATTTGATAGACGACTACGAAAACAATCTGGAACAACATGAAGACGACAACCTGGAGTTTAGAGAAAAAAGAAGAGACAAATTCGCGTTATCTTTGAAAAAAAAAATTGTTCTTGTTTTCATTTCAATTATTGGTTTGTTTTCTAGTATTTTTTTTGTTTTGGCATGCAAATCAAAAGACCAATGTGACATTTACATCCCCTATTTAATGATAGTGCCAGTCGTTTCTTATTTCATTCTAAGAAACACACTTCAATTTTTAAGGGAAAAATGCAGTTTTATTTTTAGCTGGTTTGGAAAAATATCCTTGGAGCTGTACGTGTGCTCCTATCATATTTGGCTAGCAGCTGATGCATCCGGAGTCCTAATTCTTTTACCTGATTACACGGTGCTAAATTCCATTATTACAATTTTTATGTTCTCATGCATTTCGCATGAGTTAAACAAACTAACACGTTGTATTGGAGAGTACCTTTTTCCGAATTCAAGTTGGAAAACATGTTTAAAAAACTCAATCATATTCAGCGTTCTGCTGCTGCCAATAGCAATCAAACATGGATACCTGTAGGAATATTCTAAATGCATATAGAGAAAAGTCCATATTAATTTAATAAATTATTATTTTTTTATTTGTAATGTTAATAAATAAAATATTTTAACAATTAAAACAATTTGTTTTTTTTTAATTTAAATTTAACATTTAGGAATAAAAAAATACTGTAAAAAATTGCTCAAAATATTGTAGATTTTAAAAATAAATTGATGTTTAACATGAAGAAAAAAATATTGCAATCAATTAAAATAAAAGAAATTGAATGCAATTTCTAAAAATGAATTCAAAAAACTTTTTTATAACCAAAGAAATACCATTCTTAAAAAATTGAAAAAAAGTTTTTTTTTAATTGTATTTCTGTTCGAGCCTCATCGCCTTCATATTAAAGAATAAAATTTGAATAAAAACAAGTTTGATCAACAATTTGTGTCATTTTAGATTTAAATATTTTTTTTAAAAAGTTCTTATTTTGTCAGCTAATAAAAAAATACAAAATATCATATCTTCTCTATAAGTTTTAATTATCTTCATATATTTCTATTATTAAAAATAAGTTCAATTGCCTTTTGTGTGCCATTTAAGACTTTTAGAGCCAAAAACTCAAGGAAATTGAGCGTTAAATGAATGTGCTCCTTCATCTCAATTCCGTCCAGTCTTTAACAAAAAAATAAACTTTCCAATTAACAATTAGTATAAATTTATGTGATTTATGTAAGAATATATTGTACCAAAAATTCACAATGCCCTTAATTCAAGGAATAGTCTTTTATGTAGAGTTGTTTCTTAGCAGAGTTGTTTTGTTTTAATAAGAGACTCAATTCAGACTTTTTTATTTTTTTTTATAAATTTTAATAATTTATGGGGTAAATTTAGTAAGGTATTTTATATTGAAATAAAAAAAAATTATTCAAACAAAATCATCAGTTTATAAGCGCGTGGGCTGATTCATTAGCTAAAATTACTGATTTTTCACCAATTTTCCTAAATGAATAAAAAAATGACTTATTTTCTATAAAATTAGTTAATAAATTAAAAATTTTTGTTTATCCTTTGTCACTATATGAACTGAATTGCAATAAAAATTCAGATTATTTAGGTCTAAATTAGAAACCAGATTACAGAACTCACATTTTTCATCAAAATTCATACCATAATATTTTAAATTATCCAAATATTGTTCTAATTCAAGAAAAATTTTTTTGTTTTCTTTTGAAAAATTGTACAACCAAAACATCTTTCTCTGGCTCAAAAAATTGCTCAAAATCTACTTAAAATTCCATCTGCTTATTTAAGTTTTTTAAGTAAAATTACATTTATTTTATAATTTTAATTCGAATTAAAAAAACTAAGGGTCTACCTAGTCTTCACAAAAAAAAACTGTCACTAAACACTTTAGATAATTAAATGCATATGATTTTACGTAAAAAAAAAAATCTGAATTTTTTGAAAATAATAATCCAAAAAAATAAAACGAAAAAGAAAAAACACTGACAATTTATTAAATGTGGCACGCCCAATATTATATGAGAATCTGACGAATTTGTTAATGAACCTAAAAAAGGTCGTCGAAAATTAGCTGGAAATTGGTTTTTTTAAAATAGATTTTAATTTAATTATTTTTTTAATTTAATATTTAATTTTTTTTATATATAATTCTATAAACACTATTTGAAAAAATTAAGTAACAAATTTATTTAATTTTTTTTTCACAAAAAATTTGTGATAACCAGCTATTTGGTTAAATATGTAAAAGTTATTATTTTTTTTTGAATTCGGCACAAAAACTTTGTGTTTTGTAGTGATTTGTGTCAATAAGTTTTTGGTTTTTGGTGAAAAGTTCTTAGTTTATGGGAAACAGTTTTTTAATTTTGGGGAACCATTTTTCTCAAAAACTAATAAAAAAATCATCAATTATGAAAATTTAGAAAAAAAATTTATTTTTTAGCAATTTTAGTTTAAAAATAAAAAATCGCCGTCATAGACCAAAAATTACAAATTATCTAAAATAATTTGTTCAAAAACTTGATTTTTATATTTCCTTTTTGGAGCCAAAGTTTTAGAGTGCCACACCAAAAGTTTTCTGCAGCAGTTTGCCTTTGGCTCTATTTCATTAGCTTTAACTTTTAAATCAATCAAAAGACTGCCTTCAAGTTCGTACGACTTATTTGTAGTGAATTTTGCTTCAGGATATTTGTGCAATAGATCTGTGCTAACAGCAAACGAGGCCATATCAAAAGGAAACTTTCTCTTTGGAAGAAAATAGGCAAACCAGCCAACTATTTTGTTGTTTAGGCATTTTGGTTTTTCATAATACAGACCACCCACCAGTCCTACAGGAAAGGCCGAAATTAACTTGGTTGATCTTATCTCTTCGAAAATTTCGATATCATAGGAGTTATCATCATCAGCAAAGTAGACTATTCCACTTTGGTTATTTTCACGAATCCAATCAAGGGCCAAATTTCTTTGAATAACTCCTTTGTAAATGCTGGGAGGATTAATTATGTCCCAGGGACTTTTTATGTTCAAATGAACGTGTTGTATTGCGGATGAGTTTAAAAAATTTCCGATTCTCTCCGACTTGAATCCAGCGTCTTCAACCACAATCCATAAGATTTTTGGCACTAATTTTAAAGTATTTCCAAAGCGACTTAAGTCTGCTAATTGAGTAATTCGATTGTAGGTTGGCGTAATTATGAATATTTTTGGCAAAAATTTGAGCTTTTTAAATTGGATCAAATAGTTTATTTGAAATATTTCTCTGATAGGTAATAAGGACTCGTTATTATTGCGAGTGATATTTGTTAAACTCTTGACTTTATAGAATAGTATTAAGAATATTTAGAGAAAAATGAGAACTTGTGAACAAAACTTACTTTGTAAATTAACAAATATTAGTGCCAAAAAAATTGTAGTTGCTACTAAAATATTCGCCATTGTTTTGTATCTTAAAAATGTATTTATTTTCTGCAATAAATTTTTAGCTCTTATCTTTAACCAAAAGCAGATTCAAAAAATATAATTTAATTAAAAGGAGTCAAGTGTTTTTTTAAACAAAATCTAAAAAATCTTTTCTAATTATTAAAAAGTTATGTGAATTTTAATCAGAAATTTTCTAATTTAAAAAAAAAAGAAAAATTCGTCTATCAAAAATCAAATTTTAATAAACAAAAAATGTGATTCTTATTTCAAAAATTTTTTTTGGAAAATTAAAATCCTTTTAACTTAATTATACGAAGATGCGTTTCGACTAAATGGCCTCCTTCAGGTTTTATGATTGAAAAAGAAAAACATTTACTTAAAAATTAATAATTAAAGTACTGCCCACGTGAATTTACGTAATTTATCGATAATTGACGTATATTTACATAAAAAAAAAAGTATTAATACACATTTTTACGTGAAGATAATTTTGTAAATTAACGTTTATTGACGAAATTATACGATAATTTCTGTTGATACATTAGTTAAATTCAATTTTGGTAAAAAAGTGCAATAAAAAGTAAATATCTATTATTGAAAGAAATAGACTTTTTTGAGAAAAATTTAGAAAAAATTTTTTTATTTAAATATAATTAAGATTTAATTTTTTTTTAAATATAATTTTCACTTTGTTTTATTGTTCTTCTAACAATGACCATCATCCTTCTTTTTCAATTTTATCTGATATTCATACATAGAATAATAAAAAGGCTACAAATTAATTTAGAATCTAAATAAATGATTCTAGTATCAAACAAATTAAATATAAAAAATAAAAAAATTTAATAGTATCTAAATTAATTCATTATTATATAATTTAATTATTTCAATATCAAGAAAAAAAATAGAATAGAAAAATAATGATAAAAAAAATTAATTCAGGGGTTAAACTCTCTATTTCAATTTATTTATTTTTTATTTTTTTTATTTTATTTATAATAAATATATTAGACAATTTGTAATTTCTTTAATTTTTTTAAAAAAAAAATTTTCTGATTACATACAAAGTAATTCTAAATCTAGAATTTTGAAAAATTTTAACATGATCTCAAAAACATGTTCAAAGAATCATGTCAGTTTTTAAAGATTATTTTTAGTTTAATTTATCAATATAAGTTTCTATTGATACATTTACAATCAAAAAAAAATCAATTCACTTAAATAAGATACAAAATAATATTTTAAGAAATTTGAATGAATTATATTAAATATTATATACATATTTTTTTAATAAAAATTAGATACTAAATTCATTTATTTAGATATGCTACTAAATAGCAGCCATAATAAAAATATTTTTTTCATGCATGAAAAATGCTTTTGTATAGATTTAATGATCATTCAAATTTTTTGTATTCTAAGTTTTAATGCATCTCGAGAAGAAAAGTAAAAACGACTTATAAAATAAGTTTACAGTCTGTTGAAGGAGTTTTAGATCTGCTTAAATCGCTCTCAAACAATTTTTAGGCAAATTTTCGGAACATTTTTTATAAATGTTTTGTTTTATTATTATTTATTTTTTCATCTGTGACGAGCTAAAGCTGCTTCAAATTAAAAAAAAAATTCACCCAATATCTCCCATAAAGTCTTGAATCTTATTTTGATTTATTTATTTATTTATTGAATTGAATTAACCTCCTTTAAGGAGAAGTAAAAGAAAATAAAGATAAAATTTTTTTTTTTTGTGTTTTTGCGTTTTTTTAAAAATTGAAAAATTATTACCTAAAAATATTTTGATTTAGAAATGGTTTTGTGCAAATGTTTTACCAAAAGTTTGTTCAAAATGCATCACGATCGAATGGCAATTACCACAATTTTAAAAAAAATTATTACAAATTCACTATTTAATTTGAAAAAACATTTAAATTTTTTGAAATGAAAATAAGTTAAAATAAAAAGAACAAATGAATGAATGTTTGAAAAATTTTATTCAAAAACGAAGCTGGTTTCATAATCATGGACTGATTTGTTTATTATTAAATTTTATAAAAATAGAATTTATTTCGAGAGCAAATTGCCAAGGAATCTAAGTGTTGAATAAGAGTTATTAAGCACAAGAAACGAAAAAAATAGATTCAAGTCCAAATTGGCTTTGTGGACGTAAAAATCAATATCAATCAATGCACCAAAATTTATTATTAAAATTCTAAAACGGTTCTTAATAAATAAAAAATCCATTTTTTTTTAATTTGGCGAGGTGACATTCACAAACTTTTAGAATTTGGGCCAAAATCTACTAAACTTCTTTTAACTCTTTGATTTGTTTAATCAAATAGGCTTTTTCATCATTGAATTGTTCGTCTTCACTCCGGTCCGAATGAAAATTAGACAAAAACTCAATCAACTTTTCTCTGTTGCGCAATAAAATGTCTGTTATTGGCTTGGGCTTGTTGGGGTTGGCAACAAAAACTTTGAACACATGAAATGCCTCGAATTGGATGTTACGACTTTTTTCTCTTAGCATGTTCATCATGAGCTTCAGGTTGTCCGGGTTACTTATGTATCGGGTCATTACGGTGAAATTGTATCTGTCTAGGAGAAGTTCACCGAGTAATTTGAGCGATTGGCGTCTTGTGACATAGTTGTCCGAATGGAGAAGCTTTTGATAATGTTCAAAAAACTTATCGTAATTTTGTTCAAGAAATGACGCGTTCAGCGTTTTGTGTTTTGTTAGTAAATCCTAAAATAAAATTTGGAAAAATATTAAAAAAAAAATTTTTTTAGTTTAACACTAGAAGCAGCAAACTAGTCATTTGACTCATTTTAAAAAATTTTTAATCCTCAGTTCAAAAATATAGAATTGACAAAAAAAATAACGTAGAATAATCAAAACATAGAAAAATCTTAATAATGTAGAAAAAATAAAAATTTTTTGTAAAAGCACACGTATCTTTTTTTTTATAATTTTATTTTTTAAGAATTGATTAAAAACAACAACAAAAAATTAAGCTCAATTGGAAAAAAATCAAAAAATCAAAAAAATTGTTTCACAATACGAATCAAAAACAATTGAATTACATTTTAATGGTATTGCTTGTTTATTTTTAGATAATCAATAAATTATATTAATTAAAGAGAAAGATTTACAGTTAAAATATTCTATTCTACATTTTACTTTTCAACATAATTGATATTTCTATATTAAATAAAATTCTATATTTTTTTTCTATGCTTTGATAGATCCCCCCTCATTTATTTTGAACAAATTTTTCAAATCTAATAAATCTTTTCTGAATTATATTTTATTTATTTCTTTGACCCTTCAATTATGACCCAATATTCACTTATATAAAATATAAAATGGGTAACATATTTTTTTATTTTATTTGAAAAAAAAATGGGTGAGGTAGATAAAAACATATAATTATTTTCTCGATTTTAGCTCTTATAATGAGAAAAAAAAAACATAAAATATATTAAAAATAACTCGAATAGTTAAAATGAGACGAAATTTAGACTGGATCTTAATTCAAGAATTGTTTTTAAAAAGAAAAACTCTATTTTGAAAAAATAAATTTTAATTTAATTTTTCAACTAATAAAGATAAAAATAAATTGCCATAAAATACCTGTAGATTTACGTGAAAAAATTAAATAACCTATTTTGGTAATGCATTCATGGACATTAAAAGAAAAATTTAATATTATTATTTTAATAAACAATGGATCAATTCTGCTAATTAAAAATAATAAAAAAATTTTAATTTATTTTTTTTATCTTTTTATTAAATAGATTAGACATTTTTTTCTCATTAGCTTAATCAAAATTTTACTATCATTTATTTTATTTATTTGTTTGTTGTACCTGCTACATGTTCCGTTTGACCTGTCTCACAAAAAATTACTGAATAAAGAAACTGATTGTTCAACTCAATTGATTACTTTTACATGTAAGCAAAAGACGCTGTCACATCTTTGAATTTCGTTTGATAAGATTATTTTTCGAACATGTCAATTACGAAAAGGTGAAATTTAAAATATTTTATAGCACGACGGCTGAATTTATTCACTTTACATAGAATTAAAATTACCAAAAATTAATCCTAACCAAAAAACTAGTGTAAATTATCAAATACTTTCAAAATGAGTTTAACTGCGGAAAAAATGAATATTTCCTTTTTATTTTAAAGTCATTTGACTGGACTTTAACTTTCTGATTTTTGAAAAAGTTTGATAAAAAGTTTTAACTCTTTAAAATTACTTAAATTTAAAAAAAAAAAAACAAAAATAAATGGCAATGCTTCTAGTGACAAGTGTAATTGTTGTCTTACTCTAAATGTCAAAAAGGCATCGGACGCTATATCAAATGTGGATAGCTCGACATAATCAAAAAATTTATAAAATTGATCTGAGGTTAAAACTAGCTTTGTGAGCTCTTCGTGTCTGCAACACTCACGCAGCATCATGCCACAATTCAATGCTATGTCCTGCACTTCATAGCTTAGAAAAATAGATTATCTTTTTTGTTCATGATTAGCCCAAAATTAACAAAAACAAAAAAATATGAGAAACAATACCCGTGAATAAGTTTGGACAAAATCTCAGGCCTGCTTGCTATATGATCTACAGTTGGTGATCGATTGCCAATTTGACGTCTCAACAGATTATTAAATATAGAGGCGATGTCCTTTTTTCCTTCGAAATCAACTCGAATTATGTTATCAATCATGATTCTGATTAGATTTGAGTTGTAGATTTCTTGTGCCAGTTGAGCGATCACTTCCGTCTGTGGATCCTGATCGTTTGTGCCATAAAGTATATTTTTTATTCCACTCAAACACTTGGTAACGTCTTCAGCAATCTTTAAATGACAACTAGAAAATGAGAATTGAGCAAAAAGATCATCCAGAGCTCACTTTTTCATATTTTTTCTCACCCTTCTCCAATTGTAAAAGAAGTTCCTTCAAAGTACGAACTAATTCTTGAGGTGTTTTAGTTCTGCCGAATAGAAACATTTTCTTATTAAGGGATCTAAATACAAAATAATAAATTTTCAAAATTAATATGAAGTTCTAAGCGAACAACTAGCATATAGACATAAATAATCGTATTCTTGGTTTAAAAGCCCCTTCTAGTTTTGTTTTATTGCTAATAAAACTTGATGAGTCGAAATACTAGAGATATTCTCTTTTTCTCTCTTTCTCTCTTTCTCTCTTTCTTTATTTCTTTATTTCTTTCTTTCTTTCTCCAACTATTTTCAAACAAGCTTCATTCGGCTTCGAGTTTATGAATAGTCGAAAAATTTTCCTATTTGAAACATAAAATATTTCAAAATTTTTAATGATAATTTAACTCTAAAGAAACCTACGAATATGTCTTGCTAAAGACATTTTAGATTTAGCTTTACTAGCACCCTCTTTTTTCTGCTCAGTCACCTGGCATTAATTTAATTAATTTTTGCATACAAAAAATTGAGCCTTCGATATTTTCATTTAATGGAAAATTTATTGATATATTTGGTTTTGAGCATCTTCCTTTCACCTCCTCTTTAAAATAATTATTAACCTCAAGTTTAAAAATAATTACAAAAATGATTCTTTCAAAGAGACTTTGGACAAGCAAAAATTTAGCCATAACTTTGGATAAAAAAAATTTAAAATTAGCCAATATTAATTCAAAAATATTTAAAAAAAAGAATTGTTACAAAAATCTGTTGTTTCTATGACAGTTTATTCTTTTTAAATCATCGAAAAAGAAAATTCATTTTATTATTGAAAATTAGCACAACTAAATTAAAAGAAAATTTTTCTGGCAAAAATCTCTCTAACTATTTGGGACGAATTATTAATAGCTCATTCTTTCAGTCATTAATATCGATTAATGTATCTTGTAAAAGCTATGTGAAAATAAAAGTTTTAAAATCTAGATAAAACATTATAATATATTAAAAAAATGAAGTTAATTATGAATTATTATTTTCGAACTATATCTGCTGAATCTTTAATTATCATGTTGAGAAATCAATTCGATTCCTTGTTAGAATGAACCAACAATCCATTTTTCATTCGAAAATTTGGCTGTCCTAATATCTGTCTGACCGACATTTAGCATTGTATTAATTCAAAAATTTTTATCTAAAAAGGAAAATAAAAAACAGTCGGGAGTAATTTATGTTTGACACGGTTGTTTATTATTTTTGCTTTTTGATTATCAAAGGTAGCTTTCACGTGACAGAAAGTGATTTTTTAAATAAAAATTTCCTGTTCTCAAACGGGGCTAAGATAAAGTATTCGGAATTTTTTCAAAAAGTCATGACTTTTCTGTTTTCAAAGAATGAAAAGACTCTGTGATTTAGAAAGAGAATTCAAAGCTTTAAAAAGTTTATTTATAAATTTTTTTCTATTATATCATTTCTTCGAATTTTTTCAATCCCACTTTAGACACCTTCCATTAGGGTCTGTATTGATGTAAGGCTGATTTCACGCAGACATTTTTTAAATCCTGAGCCTCAATTGATAAATTTTTTTTTAGCGGCCCAGCCATCCTCGTAAACTTCACTTTCAATATTTACCAAAAATCTTCAATAGGTCTAGCTTCAAGCAAATTTGCAGGGTTATTCATCTAGTGGACATGATCAGGTTATTTTCATTTCGTCAAGTTTATTTCGACTGAATAAATTAGACAAGTGTTTTAAGACAATTTTTGTTACGTCAAGATTTAATTAGAAAAATTTTAATTCGGAAACAAAAATATTAGTTTTCTACAATTTTTTTTTTTTAATTTTAAGTCTCATTGGGAAGTTGAAAAATAAATAAAATCTGATTTAAACATTAAGTTTCATAAATAATTAATCCATTTAAAATTGTATGAAAATTTTACAGTCTAGATTACATAAAAGAGAGGCAAAGAAAGAAAAAAATATTTTAATAGTTTAGAAATTGCAGGCTTAAGTAAAAGATTTAAGTAGTCAAAATAAAAGTAAAAAGTTAAATTACTATCTAATGCAATTCTAATTTTATGAATAAAAAACTTAACTGGATCAATTAAGACTCTGTTACAATTAACATTTAGGTTAAAAATGTATTACTCAATAATTTTATATCAATTAATAAGGAAAAATTCCTCAAATAGCCCAAAATTTTATCACTTGCGAGATCTTTTAGAATTTCATTTAATCTTTTGTCAAATTAAATATTTATTTATTGTATGGCAAATTGAAGTTTGAGATCAAGATCAAAAGATCAAAATATAAATTTTGAAATTTTTTTCTAATAATAGAGAAAAAATAAATTTTTTCCAAAGCAATTACTTGTCAAGTTTATTCATAGTTAAAATTTTAAAATGCCCCTTTTTATTGAATATTAATTGGTTTTAAATATTTTAATTGATTTTGATGAAAACTTACTTTTAAAGACAAAAAAATTTACTGTTTTAAAATTTATAATTTATTTAAGTGGAAAAATAAAATTATTTCAGTTTGAATGAATGGATATTAAAGTTATAAATTTGAATTTGTGAATTAACTTGACCTGAATTATTTAATTTATTGATCGTTTTTGTTAAATAAATTAGAGATCAATCATTTTGATGATACTTTGATAATGAAACATTATTAGACATATTATGTCTAGTAATGTTTTGTACTTATTTCTAAAAAATTATCAAAATCATTAGATTAATTAAGTTTTAAAATTTTAATGATCCTTTTCAACTTAAAATTTGATCTGAAACTTCAATTTGCCTATTTTATTTATACTCATTAATTTAAAGCCCAGAATGGGCAGAATAATATTAATAAAAAAATATATATATTATAATTTATTTATTTGAATATAATTAACATCCTGACCGTGATGCCCGCCTTCTAAATGGTTGATTGTTCTAGGCAAACCTTGTTTGGTGCGATTACAACTAAAAGAAATATTATTGTTCCTGAAATAATAAAATCAGGTGGAATAGAAATACAAGTAGTCAAAGAAATCAGTCTTTTAGGTTTTATCATTGATCATAATTTAAATCTCTCTAAAAAATCTTGTAACATGACTCTTGCTGTAAATAAGAAATTGTTTAGTATTAAAAACTCTTTTATTTGTCAACTTTTGTCAAAGTTCAGTTTTACAAAACATTTATTCCTTCTTATTTTGATTATTGTTCGACTCTCAGAGCCGTACAATAATTACTCAGAGGTTCTGTGTTATTTTTCTAAAGAGGCAATAATTAAACTTGCTAAAATTATTATTTTTCTATTTTTAAACTGTTTAAGTTCAAGTTTGAAGCAAATAACTTAGATGATGTTAATAATTTTTTGGAAAAATATAGCTTTTATGCTTTTCAACATAGATTTTTAGACAGAATGTTATCATTCTCTTTTAAAACATTATTCTATCATAAATCGCCTGAAAATTTAAAAAATAGTCTTATCAAAAATGACTCAATGTTTTTTTGTTTTCATAAAAATTAATTCTTTTTTTATTTTTTAATTTTGGTAAAAATATAAACAAATAAATAGAAACTACTTTTTTCAAAATTTATTAGAAAATAATAAAAAATTCAAAAAATTGAGCTTTTTTTTTGGTCTTTTCATTTTTGCCAATTTTTACGTAAATTTATGTAAAATTACCAAAAATTTACGTGTCAAATCGGCACCGTACTAAAAAAACTCTGGATGGATTTCATTGCATTTAAAATGGAGAAGTTATGACCACAAAAACTTAGTCCGGATACTTTGTCTCCACCAATTACTCACCTAATCAAACTTTCAATATGCTGTTGATGCTGATCAAGTATATGATTCAAAAAAAGAGACGAGTAATACAGTGACAATAAATGACCAAGTTAATCCTATAACTGTCTTCTTTCTGAACTAATAAATTTGAGTCAAAATCATAAGCATTCAAATTAGACCAGTGTAATCACTGCCCATTAGGTATCAAAAAGAATGATCTTTTTCGGAACAGTTTCAATAATCTAAAACTCAGCTCAAAAGGGTTCTTGCCAAATATCCAAAAGGTACGTCTTGTCATATGCGCGATAAATTAATAAAAAATGAACTAAGTGTCAAAAAAGCGAATAAGCATTTTTTTTCAAGACTAATGATGAAATGAATTTTTTAAATTTGTGTTCTCATAAAAAAAATTTTATCACCAATTTTTTTGCTTTTAAATGAACAATAAAAGTTGGAGAGTATCAATTAAATTCTTTTTTAAGGAATACAATTATAATAGATATTTGAAATTTTTCGGATACAAAAAATTATTAGATCGACCATTTACATAATTTTTTTCATTTTATTTCTTGATTTAGGATTGGAATAGCAGAAACAGTGGTCTAATGAATGATTTTAATTCTCTTTTTTTATTGACCAAATTAGTTTAAAGCTTTTTCCATCAATTTTCGACTAAAAATCTTTGTAATTTTTCATAAAAAAACTTATAAATTTTTAAAATTGGAGAGTTTTAAATATTTCTTTTAACTATTCTTGAATTAGATTTAGTCTAAATTTTGTCTCGTTTTAACTATTTAAGTTATTTTTTATATAATTTATGTTTTATCTTTTTTTGATTTTTTATAGTTTATGTTTTTTCTCTCATTTTATCTTTTTTTCTACCTCATCCTTTATTTTCAGCATTTTTTTTCCCAATCATTTCCCAAGCGTTCATACTGTATTTTTTATGACCAGAAAAAAATCCTTTTTCTGTAACCAACTAGAAGGTGAAGATATAAAAAATACATCAGAGTAATGTTCTAAAACTTCACTAGTTTAATTTATCATATTTTTAGGAACAATCGTACTCTGGTCGATTCGATTGAATATGATGTTCCATTTATTAAATAATAATAATAGAACATCCTAACTATTTAAAGTCTATTATTTCAATCTTAGCATTTTTGTAATTAAAATTTAAATCATGCGGCTGAAAGGAAGGACTAAGTATCCATACCAACCGACCAAGGCGTCCCAAAATAAAGTCCAAGTCCGGACTTCAGATCATGTTAAGCAATGAAAAATGACTGGAAAAATGCTTTAGAGAGTAGATGAGAATTAGGAGGAAATTTTCGTGATCTTCCGTTAAATATAATTTTCCTAGAATAATTATTCTACATAAATGGAAAAACAGGAAAATTTATCTGATTAATTTGTAAAACTGAAAAAAAGATTGGTTTTAGGATCCCGGAACTTCGAGTAATCAAAATTAACAGAATTTATTATTTAAAAAATACTTTAAGAATTTTCTAGTCATGAATTCATCTTAAAAAAAATGAAAAGTTTTTGGACATTTGATTATAAAAAAATAAAAATGCGAACTTGGACTTGACTTGAGTTTTGTGACTTTTAAACAACTCTGGACTCTGTCTAAATTATTTTTTAAATAAAATAAATATTTATTAAATAATGTATGCAAGATAACCCAAATTTTTTAAAATCATTTAAAAATTTTAAATGACAAACTAAAAGTGCAATACTTATGATAATTGGATATTAATATTTTTTTACTTGTATATTTGATGTGATTTTGATTAAGTAATTATAAAATAATTATTTTTGTTTCTTTTTTTTAATGCATATTTGCCAATTTGGCTCAATTTAATTTCTATTAATAAGATAAAAATAAATGTTTTGCTCTCAAATTCATTCTTATTCATTTGAAAGCGAGATGTAATATGAAGTTAAAGAAACAAATGTTAGTGAACTTAGTTAATCAGTGCTAGATGAGAAGAAAAACTCTTATTCACTGACGTAATGACATATATTTAAAATTTTTAGAAGAAAGTTAGTTAAACAATTCGTCAAAATAAAATCATTTTATTTGAATTTTTTCTGGATAATTTTATTGTTATTTTATTCAAAGGTTTTGTTATAAATGGTTCATGATCTAAATATTTTTAGTGCTTCTAAACAATAGATTACAAAGTGGTAAAAAGCTAAAATTTGAATACCAAAAACAAAATTAGTTTAATTATGTTTAAAGGCGATAAATATTCTTCTATTTTTAACAATGCTTAGATCAAGCCAAGTTAAACCCAGATTAATAAGCGTATAAGATTTTATTTTTTCAGATACGTGCATCACGAATGAACAAAAATTTTAGATTTTTGTTTTTAATTTTTTTTTAAATCTTTTTGAATACAAATTTTGAAACTATACAGGAAATGTTAAGAAAATAATGAATATAATTTTTAGATTAATTATTTAAAAAAAGTAATAAAACCTCATTGTTCATTTTACAAGCAAAGACTAGAGTGCTAAATAATAATTTGTCAGAGCAAATTAATTTTATTATAATGATTGACACTTTTCTAATTTTGGAAAATCTCACTCAAGTTGACTTTAATTTCAAAAATTCATTGTAGTTTTGTTTTTTACTGGAAAATTCATCTAGTCAAAAACAACACTCATCATAAATTTTATTCGAAGATAAATAGAAAAATACACAAAATTTCAGATTGTGTCAAGACTTTTTATTTTTGGTCAATCATTAAATCACAAAGTTGGGTGTCATGGCACATTCAAATTAGGTTCGAAAAAAATTCACTTTGCCTTCTATGCTATTTTGCACAATTGCACATAATTCTAATAATTGATAATAATTTATTCTAAATTATAAATTTCAAAAACATTATGCATTTGAAAATTTGCACTTACAATTGTTAGCTGCAATTCAATTAATTCATAATTTTTTAAGATAGAAGCGAAAATTTTCATTAAATTATGATCTCAAATTCTAGAGGCACTCAAAACGACAGCAACCATGAATCGATGTCAATTTTGCAAAACATTTCTTTATAAACGCGTCTTTTCGATTACATAAGCTACATGAATTAGTTTGCCTATTGTGCCAATTATTTAATGATTTTTTTAATTTTTTACTTTTTTAATTTTTTTTTGCATTTTTTTAATCTTAGATTATTTTGGTTCAGTATTTTATCATCATTTTATTTAATTCTCCAAATAATTAATTTTAATCAAACATAAATGAATTGTAGCGAGACAAAATAGCCCTTTGAAATAAATTTAGCTTTGTTGTCATTTTATAAAACATTGGTAGATTATATTCAAAATTTTTCTTTTGCTTAGATAAAAATTATATTTTGTATATTCAATAATAAGAAATCAGTTGCCAACGAGCAATTAAAACTCAAAAAGCATTTGTCTTCAAGTAAGAAAATTTTTAAATTTCAAAATTGTGTGATTCAACTTAAAAGATAAGAAGTTCTCGTGATATCTTTATCGCAATTTTTATATAAAATGCTTAAATACATTAGGTTTTCCATTTTTAAAAATCAATTAAAATGGCAAAGTTAAACTTGGGCTTTTGTGCGGCGTCAATAAGATTTTTGATAATCCTCTTAAATTCGCTGCTGTTGACATGTGGCCTGGTGGTATTTATAACAGCTGCAGTTCTCAAATGGACCACTTTTTTGAACAAATTTCTTACAACGCCAAATATTGATCTAGTAATCAAGACCGGATCGATCAGCTCAATATCAACTTCACTTTTGGTCATCAGCGGGTTTGTGTGCTTGGTGAGCTTAATCGGCCTGATAGGAGCAAAATATTCAAACAAATTATTTTTGATTATTTACGAAGTTATTATTATATTGCTGTTTTTGGCTCATGGAATCAGCATTTTAGTACTTGTGTTCAGTTCGTCTTCAATTGAAAAGCAATTTAAAAGTTCATTCAATTCGACCATTGATGATTTGATCACAGATGCATTCAAGAATTCAACTGACTTCGACCAAAAATGTAACTTAACATTTGCTGTTTCTAAAATTTTCAAATGCTGCGGCTACAATGGACCATCGGACTTCAAAGAAACTGGTTTGGCTGAGAAATGCTGTGACCAAAGTAGCAAAGAAACGTCTGGATGTGGTCAGAAAGTTGTTGACGATATCAAAAAGCACGCTGTCACTCTTCTAGTCGTGCCAAGTGTGATCATTCTTTGCATTGAACTTCTAGGAATGATTATGATTCCATTTTTAATTGGTAGAATTAAGTAATGGAATAAATGTTCACTATGCCTTTTAGTTTCTTTAAAAACTGCACACTTCTTTTCTTTTTTTTTTGAATCACACAATTTTTTCATTTTATTTTAATAAAAAATACTAATCAAAAAAAAATGTGACATTTTGTGTAGGCAAGAAAAAAATAAATTTTAAGATTAAAATGATACTTTTTTGTCTCAAAGGAGCAGACGCTCAAAATTGACTTTAAAATAATTTTTTTTTTGTTTTATTTTAATTTAGATAGTGACGTGAGAGAGAAAAAAAGTTAGCTAATGAATGAGGCGTTCATTAAGGTCTGCAAATAAGGCTTTTTTTTGACCAATTTTCAAGCAACTCAAACTAATGAAAATAAAGTATTGGCACTGTGTAGCAAAGAGAACAAAATAATTGCAAAATACAACAAACTCATTAACGGCCTGCTTGCCATTCCAAATGATTTTCTAAATGTCTAATTCCTGTTCTTCCACAACTTCAAACACAAGCACGCGAAAAACAAACAATACAAGCCAAAACGAAACACCATCAAATGAAGAAAACAACAAAAGTCTTAAGTCTTGCGAAACTTTAACAGGTAAAATTTAACAAAAATTTAATAAAACAAAAATTGTGCTGTCAAACAAATAAATTATTTTAAAGATATTTGCTCGTCAGATAACATTGCCGAAGTAGACGTCATAAGTTTATTAGACGAGAAACTACCTAAATACAAACTCAGAGCTGACACAATCTTTTCACATAGTAACTGCGATTGGATCAAAGCTCCCTTGTATATCGACCAAAACGAATTAGCTGAATTAACTAACGAACAAATCGCTTTCACTCTTGATTACTTTAGTGAGTATTGATTGACCCAAATGATGCCCATTGCTTTTAAGTCTATTATTTATTTAATTAAATTAGCCTTCTTTGAGCAAAAGTAAAATAGCAAAAAAAATTAAGATTTCATTATGAAATACAAAAATAAACTAAGTAAACTGAAAAAAACAAAAAAAAAAAATTGTTGACTTATTTAATTGGTTTCGGATACTATTTATTTGGATGAAACAAACTTTGTGTCAGCTAATGCTTTTTGCAGAACGAGCTTTAGAGCTAAACCAAAAAAGTTGTTTCAATTTCAAGTTTTTGTTTTGCTCTTTTGTTCCAATATTACCAAAAAACCATTTAAATGAGTTCTATGGTACTTGACTTTTAAATTATCCAGACACAACCTAATCCAACCAGAAATTCTATCATTTATGATTAGGCCATTTTTTTTTAGAAAAAGTTTTTCCAAAGGTTACTTATCATTCAGGAGTTTTGCTCTCTGCCTACATTAAATTTTATGTGAACGTTAATTTCCATTTACATAAAACACTTTTTATTTTCTAATTTTCACGCATTTTATGGCATATTGAAGCTCATGATCAAATGTAAATTTCAAATTATAATTTTTTAAATTTTGATATAAATAAAAATATATTTTTATCAATTTTTTAACAACAAGTGATTAAACTTTTTTAAAAATGATTTTTTTAATCTTAAATTAGATAGAAAACTATATGGATTTTTATTAGAGGTAAAAATAAAATCTTAATCAATATTTTAAATATTTGCGATACAAAATTTAATTTTGTTTCGCCGTAATATATTTTAATTAATATTAAAATACCATTTAAAGCTATAATTTGGATACCTTAATGTGAATTTTAAATTTGTAATTAAAGTTTTCAAAAAAAGATCCCAAAAGAATCAATTAAAGATTAATTAAAAATAAAGATTTTTTTTTAAATTAAAACAATAAACATCTTATGATTAATTTAAAAACAATTAAAAAAAGCTAATTTCTTTATTTTTTTTAAGATTTTAATCAATTAAATTTTGATTATTTAATCATGATCATGAACTTCAAATTGCTGCATTTTATGAGTATTTATTTATTTATTTCAATAAATAATGTTCAATATAGTAAAATAAAGTATCGAAAACATGGCATAAAAAATAAATAATATTTTATGAGTATTGAATACATAAAATATACACTAATTAATTATTCAATTTCTTGGCTATATTCTTTTTTAAAGACATATTTGTTTTTTGAGGAATTTAAAATCGATAAATTTTCTAACCTAAATGTGATTCTCAGTCAATATTTTTTCAAGTGTTAATTTTTTATTTTTCGAAATGCAAAGCTTTAAATGCATAAAATGGTTTATTTTTATTTAGTGTGCACTGGCAATGTGCCTTTTTTTTGTATGAAAATTGGAAAACATAGGCTTCAAACTTTCAAAAAATTAAGCATTTTTTTTCTTTACTTCGCAACAATCTTTATAATTTATAGGCACTTATTTTAAGGAGAAATTTTTTTTCTTAAAATAAATGCCTTAAATTGTAGCTTTTTTAAGTTCGTAAGCAATTTTAAATCTTGACCTAGAATATTCCAATCTATCAAATTGAATAATAATCTTCTCTCGAATATAAAACTGGTTTATTTATTTATTACTTCACTTTAAAAAAGAGAAAAAATAAAAATTATTTTTCTCTGTTTTTGTCAACTTTATTGGGTGGTTAAATAGAAAATAAGTGACATAAAATTTGACTCTTAAGTACAGACATTTGTTTGACATTGAATATCGTTTAGTCCTATACCTTGATCGAATAGCCCATGTTTGTCTTACAGAACAGTTTTCTGTAAGCTTAAAAAAATCTTGACTACAATTTTTTTTAACTAAAAACCAAATTTTGCTTAAAATAATTGTTCAATGATTTAGCCATTTAAGATTGCTAAGTTGTAGTTTTGTTAGGTGTTTTAATACTTATGGCCCTAAATATCAGGTTTTGGCTCTTTGTTTTTTTTTTGTTATCTATCATATATATCTAAACACCAATTGCATAACTATTAATCTTCCCCACACTGAATATTTATTTCTTATTCAATCCTTTAGAGTTTAATCAAAGTGTTTGGTTCAATTTTGTTCAGGAATTTAAGCATCATTAAATTTTTTTGTTCGATCAATATTTCTGAAAGTATTCCAAGTTTTGACTCTTAATTTGAGTAGAGCAATAAAAAAGTTGTTTTATGATAAAAATGTATTTTTTTGAGATTTAAACATTTCTAAATGAAAAATAGTTTAATTCAAGTTTATTAAGTCAAATGATATTTGCGATGATGATTGCTTCGATAACATTTAGAAGATTGTTGAGATTAGGACACAAATAAAATGTTTTTTTTTTGCTTTTTTTTTCGAGTATAAACTTTTCGAAAAAAATCCCAATTAATTAATTCTTTGACAAAAAATATTTTGTTTAAAAATATTAAAAAGGTTATTTTTTGGACTAGAAATGTAGCATTGATTATTAATGATGTAAATGATTGCCATAGTTCAAATTAATTTTTATTTTTGATTTTTTATTTGTTCCTTTGCTAAAATAGTTTAAAAATATTATCTTTTTTTTTTTTTTTTTAAATTATTTCATAATCAAGTATTCGATCATATTGTAATTATGTAAAAAATCTTAAATCATAGTTTTTGATATCAACGCTCCACTAAGATTATATCAAAGCCAAATTACACAAAATTTTACGTCACTATGCTTATCTAAAAATTAAAATACTTTGTGTTGTTGTCTTTTTTTTTTAAACTTCAATGGGAAATATTAAAACTCATTTTCTTAATCCCAATAATAAACCCCAACAATTTTTTTAACAAGCTTTTTTCTTTCATATCTATAATAAGGTGTTCATGTACTTTTCTTTTTTTTCTAGTTCAAAGTGGATACAGAGTTAGCCAAATGACAAAAACTTATTATGATATTGAAGCAGTTACCAAATTGTTAGATGAAAAAGAACGAGATTTAGAGCTGGCTGCTACCATTGGCAAGCAATTGTTGGAAAAAGACCAACAATTAGAGGAGAAAATTGAGTTTTTAGAGCAAGAACTAGTTAAAACTAACGATATGGTGAACCAGTTGAAATATGAAATACAAATCAAAGATAATTTATTAAAGAGCTTCATAGATTCAGAACAAGATGTTATTTTGGAAGAAAGCTCAGCAGAATATATGAAAGCATCAAATAATGAACACATTTTTACATCCAAACGCATAAACGAAATTAATTTTGAAACATTGAACGAGTACAAGAGAAAGATAGAGTATCTTGAGGAGGAAAATGATCAATTGAGAAATAAAGCTGATTACTTCGAAAAAGAAACAGCCGATTTGGAATTCAAAGAATCTAGTCTCATTACTAATTGTTTTAAAGAAATCGAAGAATCTCAAGAAGCCTTAAGAAACACTCAAAACGAGCTTAAAAACAAAACAAACGAATGTTTCAATCAACAAGAAGAAATTAATAGTCTATTTGGACAAGTAAATATTTTGAAAATTTTAATTTTTTTTTTTAATTCTAAACTCAAAACTGGTGCTGTGAAAAAAGTGGTAAAAAATTGAATAAGTTTTTTTCTAAAAATTTTAAATTAGTTTGGTGAATGCAACATGGTGCAACATTTAAAGTTGCATCAACTGTTAAAGTCTGCTAATCATGTGCAAAATCTCTGCAAAACGAACTGCGCTTTAACACATTGAATTCTAATTTCTGCTAAATTTGCAGAGTTTTGCAGAACTTTGAAAGTTGCACAATGTCGTAATCACGAAACTAATTTTAAACTTGTAGAAAAAAGTTTTTCATTTTTTTTTTATTTTTTTCTGTTCTTTTCACAAAAATTTCAAAACTGGTCTCAGGCATTGTCAATTTTTGAACAAAAATTGTAAAAACAAAAATATTTTTTGTTTCAAAAGGCATAATTTGTTTCTGTAATTTAATTCACCTAAATTCAGCTTCTGCAAATACTCTGCAATGTAATTTTGATACAAAAACTATGTGTGGGCTTTTTTAGAAATTTTTACTCAGATCGTAATTAATTGGTAAATCAAATGTATCAACTGATGACATTTACAGAGCCTATGTTGGTCTCTAGAAAAAAGTTTTAGGGTTTATTTTAATTTTAGTCGGGGATCTATCAAAACATTGAAAAAAATATATATACAAGGCAAAAAATATAGAATAGAATATTTTAAACTAAAAATCTTACTCTTTAATATAATTTATTAATTATCTAAAAATAAACAAGCAATACCATTAATATGTAATTCAATTGTTTTTGATTCCTATTGTGAAACAATTTTTTTTGATTTTTTTATAATTGAGATTAAATTTTTGTTGTTGTTTTTAATCAATTCTTGAAAAAAAAAAATTAAAAAAAAAAAGATGCGTGTGCTTTTACAAAAAAATTTTATTTTTTTGGCAATTCTACTTATTTTTTTTTCTATGTTTTAATATATCTCCATTTTAGTCTTAAAATTTCAAGCATAGAAACTCATCATAGTCTAATCTAATATCAAGAAAATATTCTTTAAGCCCTATTTTTCATTTTTTATACAAATTTCATTGTAAATTTCTAAAACAATTTGTAAATTCATTGGTCTTTCAAAAATATATGATGAAAAAAAAAAAACAATTCTATATGTTTACAGATTTTTCATTTAATTTAGTTGTTTACAGCAATCGGTTTAGTAAACTCCTGAAACAAATAAATTTAAATTTAAATTTAAATTTAAATTTTTATTTATGCAGCTTTGATTGTCTCCATGACATCTCTGGCTATAAAATCGATAATTTTTATCTGCTTGCATCACACTTTAAGTTTTATCTCATTAAAAATTTATCTGAATGTTTTCCCAATTTTTTTCCATTTTAAATAAATTTTAATTTACTAATGTCTCATTTAAAATATATAGACTTAACATAATTTTCAGCCATAGGAAATTCCTTATAGTTAACAACATAGATTCCACATAGTACCACTTTGAAGCCCAAAATTTGAGTCTGAGTTTTCAATGTTGATGCCTCACATGTATTGACAGATACATCTAAGATAGTATTTTACAGCGTCAACATAAACAAGAGAACTAAGCATGAAATGTAAAATAAATTGGAATTAATTATTTGGCGTTTAATTATTTTTAAACAGAATCTAAAAAAAAATCATTACTTTTGAAAAAAATTTTAAATTATTTTTTTATTTTATTAAAATAATAGTAATGGGTGCACTCCGGGCATTGTGAATTTTGGAACATTGAAAAAGAACAAATATTTTAAAATTAAATAAATTTATTACTATCAGTCTAAAAATTGTTCTGCAAAATGTATCAGCTGATAAACTTTGTACCACCCAAATTAAGTCTCTCCAATAACTCTGCAATTAATTTTAATAATTTTCTAATACATTTAGTGCTTTGCAGACCTACAGAGTTTGTTCAGAGACTTAATTTGGGTGGTACACAGTTTGTATCAGCTCATACATTTTGCAAAACAATTTTTAGACTCATAGTAAAAAAATTTTTTACTTTTTAAATTTTTTGTTCATTATCTATGTTCCAAAATTGACAATTCCCGCGTAGTTTGATATGGCAATTAACCTTCTTTTCACTGCTGTGTTGAGTAGTTTTGACAATAAAATAAAAATGAACGAAAATTTGAAACTGTTATAAGACCAACAAATGAAATTTTTTTTTGTTCGAGAATCACTTGAGAATGAATAAATTTTAAATAATGAATTTTGATATTTGATCATTTATGGTTAATGATGAAAATACATTTTTATGTTCAATTTCAAACTGATTGATTTTTAATCGCATATATATTAGACTCAAATAAACAGACTAATCTGTTCTATTTTTATACTGTTTTGGTAGAAAAAAGGCAAAGAATGGTATATTAGAGAATAAACTTTTTAACTATTTCTATGTGTAAAAATAATTTCTTTAAGTAACTTTTAGTTTTTTAATTAAAATTAAATTTTCAAATTATGCAACATTTTTATCATGTTCATATTAATTGGTAATTTTTCAGAAATTTTGCTGAATTCATTTAAACACGACAATTGATTTTAAACTTGATTTATTTACTTTAGTCAAATTTATAATTAGCTTTTGGAAAATGATAGTGAGGTTACAATTTGCTTGCAATTTTATTGTTTAAAATTTTATTTATTTATTTAAAAAATAATTTAGGCGAAGCCTTGGCCGGTTGGAATGGAGACTTAGTCCTTCCTTTCAGCCACATGATTGAATTTTGATACCACATAATGTAAAAAAAAATAATACAATTTTTTTGAAAAAAGTTAAATTAGTTTTAGTTTTGTTTTTAAATTTTCCTTAATATGTTAAATGATTATTGTTTAAAATGAATTAGTAATAAAGCTAATTAAATAAAATGTAAATTTAATTAATTATTGATCTTAAAATATGTTATTCTTATAAAATAATTTATCTAAATTGGACTAATAAAAGATATTTCGGCTTACTTTAAATTTTATCATAAAAAAATTTCAATTTTGAAATATTATCAATCAATTATCAATTAAAGTCGATTGACATTACTTTTTTGTTTATTTTTTTTATTTTGATTTTTGGAAGGAAATAATCCAAGCCAAAAATGTTCTGTAAATGGTAGCTACTGATTCACCATCTGTAAAGTTGAGCTTAAACATCCCATCTCACTTAACCTTTTACCTTTTTTTTTCTTTTTTTTACTTCTCCTGAAGGAGGTTAATTATATTCAAAAAATAATTAAGAGTGATTAAGAGTCAAGAGAATGAGTGCCGACATTGTGAATAAAATATGAAAGTCCAAAGAAGCTCTTCTGAACCTCTTTGAACTTTTCAATTGGACATGAGTTTAAGTTTAGATTCGATTTAATAGTAATATTCAGATTTTTGATCGAGTTAGTTTTATTGAGATAAAATTCTGACTTAAATAGTTAAGGATTAAAATTTACTTTATGAAACTTTAAGAGATTAAATTTATTCTCCATTTTGTACTAAATTGGCCACAAATGTTCAAAAGTCTTTGAAGATGAGAGTCATTTAAGCTACTGAGGATAATGTCATCAGCAAAAATTATTATTGAAACATAAATATTATTAAATTGAGCACCAATTTCCTGTTTTATACAATCTTCAATTAGATCGTCAATGAAGATGTTGAATAGGAAAGAAGAGAGTAACCTAGTCTGCTTAACACCAGATTCAATTTTGAAAGGTGCAGAATTAAGTTGATCAGAAAGGTACACAACAGCTAAGGATGAGTCATAGTAAATTTTGAGAAGTACCCAGTCTGAAATATGTAATTAAGTAAGGAGTTTACAATAGAGACCATCTCGCCAAACCTTGTCAAAGGCCTTCTCGGCGTCAAGAGAAGCTACTCTGCAACCTTATCCTTGATTAAACGTCATTATCCGAATTTATTGATATGTTATTTAAAAATAAAAATTTATTATTAATGACATGTAATTAAATGTGAACAAATTTAAAAATTATTTAAAATACTTTCAGCTTTTATGAAATTTAATTGTGGAAATTTAATTATGTTTTAAATCTAAATGTCATTAAAACTGGATGTATTTTTTTAACAAAAGTTTACCTATTCCTTTTTTAATACATGTCATATAAATTGAACATTGCTCTTTTTAAAATCACTGTTCATTTTTTACTGTCATGTCACTAAATTCGGATAATTACGTTACATAATTTAAAATAGCTTTTTATATTTTTTTGTTAATCTCATTCTTTGAATATTTAATCTAAAATAAAAACTTTTGTGGTAATTATATAAAAAAAGAAAATTTATTTTAATATTTTAATTTTCTAAAAATAATTGTTTATTTAAAAAAAAAAGGAAAATAAACAGTACAAACTTCCTTCTTTTGTATTCTATTTTATTTTATTTTTAACTTGGCCGAATATGGCGTTATTTTATGAAAAAAAAAATAATAATTATAATAATATTTTGTTTTTGTTTGTTGTGCCAAAATTCACAATGCCTGACTTTTGGACAAATAAATTGTTTTTAATTTACTGAACAATTTAATGTTTAGTAATTGCATTTATCTTTCAAATAAAATTAAGCTAAATAAAATTTTCGATTTAACTTTTTGAATAATTGTAAAAAAAAAAAATTTAAATTTAAAAAAATTTTATATTAAGAAAAAAATGAAAAAAAAGAATTAATGAAAGAAAAAAATAATTTTTTTTTCAAAGATATTCGAATTACAATCGAGAGTAAAATGTTTGACAAGAGACAATTTGGATCTTCAGTCCATTTACGAATCATCAAAAGCCAACTTACTCGAACAAGTTTGTCATCTAAAAGAAAAGTACAATGAATGCATTCAAATGCTCAATAAAAGCCAAGAGGAAATAAGCGTCCTAAAACGAAAAGCTTCACGCAGAAAGGCCAACGTCAATTTTTCGATAAAAACTTCATCCACTGTCGATACCTCGCTGATAGATTCATTTCATTGCGTCAAAGATGACGACGACCTAGAGTCAAGTTTTGTATACAAGCCAAGGAATAAAATTTTCTCGCCCTTTATGCCAACTAACCAAACAGTTAACAACAGTTCTTTTGCTGCAGAAGTGTTCTCGACCATTAGCCGCAACCATAGAGAGCATTTTATGAGCCAACAAATATCCCAGTCAAATAATCTAATAAAAAAAGTCAAACAAAATTTAATAAAATCAGTGCCGGGCACAAGTACCAGCGAAAGTTGCTTTCAATCAGAAGACGAGAACACAACAATGCCTCAGTATTTGAATTGTCCAACTCCGGACAGCATACTCTCTACTGGATCTGCTTCAATCTATTCGAATATTTGGCGATCAAATTCACTGCTCCATCCTGACAAGCTTCAAATTGTCAAGCCAATCGAAGGATCCACAACGCTGCAACATTGGCAATATCTGGCAACGCCCAATCTAGCATGCTTATTTGAAAACAGACCAGGCATTTCGGTCAAAGGCAACTCTTCTGAAACTGGCTCTGATACCAAAGAGGACGACAACGACAGCCTTCTGGATGAGTTTGACTTTGATAATGAGGATTTTGATTATTATGAATTGGGCAGCAAAGACACCACTGTCAAAGATCGAGTTCTGTCACCTTCAAAGCTTCAATTATTGACCAGACTGCTTGAAAACGAAGAAAGAATTCAAAATAATTGCGAGCCCGAGCTCAACAACAAACAACAAACTCCCGGAGTTTTTGGATTATTTAAAACTATGTTTTTCAACCCCATTCACGATGAACAAAAGCTCAAAGGTGAATTTAAAGGTGAATTTAAAGGTGAATTTTCAGACCCTGACACTCCGCCTTCCTCTCCCATCAACTTGCCAAACAACAACCCATTTTCCAAAATATTTGATTCCATTTCTAGTTATTTCAAAACTGCGCCCACCCCACCAGCAACTCCCAATAACGAGTTAGCAGACGAAGAAGCGAACCAAAATAGTGAATATGAACTTGGCTTTGGCTTTTTTGACCAAATTGTCAAAAAGCTAAAGGGATTTAATCAAAAAAATGAAAAAAATGAGCGCAAAAATAATCAAGAATTGACTGAGATTGAAGAAGAAAAAAATAAATGCAAGACGCCTCCGCCTTCTCCGTCCAGATTTAGTCCGCCTGCGCCAAATTTACAAGATGAAGCTTACACCGAAGAAGATTTGAAAAAAAGTGCATTTGCTACTGTCACTAAATTAAATCCTTTTCTGAACCAACAAGTCGACTTGTCCTCACTACTAACATCCCTCTCATCCCTCAAACGAAATCAAAGAATTGGCATCTAATCGAATAAAATTGCGTTCAAAATCGGCTTTTTTTACGAATGTAAAATTAAATTGTACATTGTTTATTAATTTTTATACACCTGGAAATAAGTGGTAATCAAGTTTAAATTTAGTACCGATGATTGAATTTTTCCCGTTTGATGTATTCACTCAAATATGCAACTGCTGTTAAGTTAGTAAAGAGAAAAGTGAACCTGATGCTTATAACAAAAAAAGAATGTTATTCTTTTTTTTTTTTTTTATGATAATTTTTTTTTATTTAAAAAATTATAAAAATACAGTGATTCATAAATTTTTTGAAAAAAAAATTTTGAGCTTAATTTTTTAAATTGATGAAAAAGTTTAATTTTTAATAAAGTCACTTTTAAAAATCATTTTTTTAATTCAAAATAATGAAATCATCAAAATGTTTTGAAGAATTAAATTAAAAAAATTAAATTATTAAATTATAGAAGAAATTATTTTAAAACAGCTTGAGAGATCAAATTTATTATTATTAATTTTTTTCGTTTTAATAAAATTAAATATTTTTCAAAGCTTCTACAGGAGAGTAATGTCACTAGAATTACATCCAAAAATTTAAGGGTATTTTGAAGCTCGTTTTTTATTCAGAAAAACTTGAATAACTTTTTTACTATAAGTAATAATTAAGTTTTGACAATGAATTCGTTAATGCTGAAGTTATCAATGATCAATTTTAGATGCTCAAAATAATTAAATCAAGTTTGAAAATTTGTAGTGTTGGGCGGCGGCCAACTTTGGCCGGCCGGTCTACGGCCGGACTTGAACGGCCACTTGGCCGGCCAGTTTAAACGGCCTATTTTGGCCGTGAATTTAACGACCGCATTTTAGACCGTCCGTGAATTGACCGACCGTCTGTGGACCGTTTTTAAAAAGGCTGACCTTTCCAAAGCCGGCCACAAGACAGACCGACCGTGAAATGGCCGGCCAACTATCGGCCAAAATAAAAACCGACCGTGAAGTGGCCGGCCAACTCACTGACCGACCGTGAAGTGGCCGGCCAAATTTTAGAAAACCGTGAAGTGGCCGGCCAAATTTTAGAAAACCGTGAGGTGGCCGGCCAACTATCGGCCAAAATAAAAACCGACCGCGAAGTGGCCGGCCTACTGACGGACCGACCGTGTGGTGGCCGGCCAACTGAAAGGCCGTAAAACGGTCCAAAAAAAAATTTTACTTGGATATTTAAAAAAAAAATTTAAAGATATTAAAAGTAGAAATTATTATTTATCAAAATTTTGGATCAGGTAATTTTTAATTATTAACCCCAAATTTTTCGATATTTTTCAAAAATCGTTAAATTTTATATATAAATTTATAATTCGGTATTTTAGACAGTTTTTTTATAAAAACGATTTTAATAAAAAAAATTAGATACATAAAAATCGATGATGAAAATCTAATTAGTTTTAATGTTTATTTCTTTAAAATTTTTAATTTTTCTTTAATGTTTTTAAATTTTTTTAAACATCTTAGTAAAATTTTTTTTTGACCGTTTTGTGGCCGGCCGGTCTGCACACGGTCGGCCGTTTAACGGTGTTTCAGTTGGCCGGCCACCACACGGTCGGTCAATCAGTTGGCCGGCCACTTCACGGTCGGTCAGTCAGTTGGCCGGCCACTTTACGGTCGTTTTTTTTTTAGGCCGAAGGTCGAACGGCCACCTCACGGTCTTTTAAAATTTGGCCGGCCATTTCACGGTCGGTCCGTCAGTTGGCCGCGGCTTGGCCAGCCAGGCACGGTCATTGGCCGTTAAATGGACCGGCCGTTTTTTGGCCGCTTGCACGGTCGGCCACGGTCTCGGCCATTTTTTTTTTCTGGCCGGCCACGTAGCCTCTCGACCGGCCCCCAACACTAAAAATTTGAATAAATTGATATTTCTTCATAAATTTAATACAAAGATACTTTTTTGGATTTAACATACTATGTTAAATAAAAAGTTAATTCTGCAATATCAAAATGCATATTGCTGAGTGCACGTCATCAAAATGATACTATTTTAAGTAACGGGTACGAAATGATGCTTGTCCGAAACTTTAATTAGGAAAAAAAATTATGATCAGAATAAAGATAAAAGTGAAAATTCAATAAAATGATCGTTTTTTTCAAGTATCTTTCGATCAAAATTAGATATTGAACTGAAATTTTACACACATATTAAATACAGAATTAGCTATGAAATGAGTGACTAATTAATATTCGAGTTTGATTTTAAGCACTTTTTTAAGAGTTTTTTTATATTAAAGGTATGGTCCTTTTCTTTTATAAATATTTCAACGATATTAATATTAAGCTGCTATTTTTAGTATACCATTTAAAAGCTAAGAGCCTAAGCTACAATATAATATATAATACTTAATAGTTGTACAACGATTTGATGAAAAATAATTGATTAAAAATTGGTAAAAAAATTTATTATTTTTTAAATTTGTTTTAATATTTAAATTTCTTATTCAAAACCGTATTGTATTATTTATATAATTTTTTGATTACTTTAAAAAAAATTTATCGATATTATTTTTATAAAGCTAAACAGATAGAGATTGAAAAAAAGACATTTAAAACATAAATTTAAAAATTGGTAAAAGTTTATTGTTAATAGTAAATGGATCAGATCTGAAATTTTAAAAAAATTTTGATGAATTTTGGTAAAATCAAAAAAACTGAAGATATTTTAAGATAATTTATTTCTCGGACTAAATCTCGTAGATTTGCAATTTTTTTTCATAGAATGCTCAGATAACTGTATTTTATTAAATATATTAAATTTTACATAATGAAAATCAAAAAAAAAAAAAAAAGAGAATTTACTCAAATCTAAAAAATTTTTGGTTTTTTCTTTGAAAATTTTAATCTAATTTTTACGTAAAATTACCTAAAATAGAGTTATCGTAGCAGCACTGTAAAAATAGAAAATATAATCATACTTCAACATCAAGAGTTTGATATTTTTTATTTAATTTTGCACTTACATATTGTGATCTAATAAAATAAATAATGTCAATCTTATTTTCTAGATTGGATTATTTCTATATTAAATAAATTTTAACCAAATGTAATTGTCTATTAAATTAAAATATTAAATGGTCTATTCTAAAGATAAAAAAAGAATTTTGATCTCAAAATTTACGAAAGTAAGTTTTTTATTGTTCTAACTCACACGGCCAAAAAAATATGAAAAACATTTGGAAAAATAAAAAAAATTATTTTTATTTACATTCTTATTACATAATTTTAAAAGCTAATTTTATTCAAATGCTTTATTAAAGTTACAATAAAGTCTTTTTGTGCCATGGTCAAAGATTGATCTATCAAATATTGAGGAAGCCAGCCTTTTAGGTTAACATTTAAAATCCAAGTAAACTTTGTAAAATTGTCATCTTTGCGTGAAAAAAAATATCCTGTAGGTCCATTTTCGCCTCTCACATAAGACTCTATAACAGGAACTTGGTCTGATTTGCATGCGATTGATGCCAATATATGCTCCATATTGTCATTGAAATAATAACGATTTAAATTTACAAAATCTCTTTGGGAAACTAGACCACCAGCTTGCTCATGAACACAAACATGTAATATGGACAAATCTTGCCTGATTTTTGTCACTACTTTAGCCTCCTTTACTGTTACATTCCAATTTGCGCATTCTTCCACTTCATCTCTTAAAACTTTAAGAAGCAAACTCTCATCAAATGGAATAACTGTATCTAATTTAAACACTTTTCCTATTCCGGAAAAATATTTTGTTTGTAAGGAACAATTAATATTAGCATTAATGGAATCAATTTTGACGTTTTTTTCATTCAGTAAGTCAATCAGATTAAATTCGGTTAAGTTCCAATCTTTGTCATCATTTTTTATGCGAACTAGTGTTTCGAGTAGCTCTTCGCTCAATTTTTCAAATTCTAAATACTTAATTTAAATGATCAATTACTAATCAATTATCAATTATTTGATATATTTTTAAAATTTACTTTGCTATTTTTGCCAGCTTCAGGAATGTTTGTTAGAGTTGGTCTAATACTTTTGCTATTTTTAAATCTCGATCGCCTTTGATCTTCCCTTGGGAAAGATTTTATAGATTGTGAATCATTTTCTTCATCTGAAAAATCTAGAGAAAAATGACTAAAATGGAAAAAAAAGGTAAAATAAATAAAAAAATTTAAAAACCCCGAGGAGAATCAAGAGGACTTGCATAAAAAGAAGGCACTTCGGATAGTATTCCTCTTGGAGCATTCACTGACCCGTAATTTGCTCTTGATGTATTAGAAATAGTTGAATCGGTATCTTGAATCAATTTAAAGTTAAAAATAAATATTTGATGCAAAATTTACCAAGAAGAACAGCTTTTTTTTTGACGATAGAAAATATTTTCATATCAAGGTATCCTGTTTGGCCCCAAACAATCAGAAATGATATTATTAAAATTAAATAATCAGTAATAATCTTGTGGGTTCCTTTAATCTTTATGAAAATTTTAATAGATTATTTTTGATTAAATAAATTTTATACCGCAAAAATAATAACTTTTGATATCAAAAAGCTGGAAGATGCAAAAGTTATAATCTTTAAAAAAAAAATTATCAACAAAAATAACAACTAGAGTGTTCTTACTGCTGCAGGAATCCAATGGTTTATTTTAAAAATGGTGTAAAATAAATTTAGAAAAATGAATCGCACCACTGAGGCAACCTTTTGAAAAATTTAATTGTCCGCGGTTAGATTTATTAAAATAAGAGCATACTGCCACGTCAAACAATGACGAATCAATATTGTATTTTTTTATTTCTTCCTCATACGCTTCTTCTATTGAAAGTCCTTTTGTCTTGGAAAAAGTTAAAAGTTTTATTTTAATTGAATTCCAAAAAAACAAAACATACAGTGCAATAAATTAACCACAGAAGACTGGTGAATGTAAAGTCAAAAAATAAAAATAAAACAAAAGATCGCCTGGTGGCCTTCAGGTTCAATTCAATTTCACTGCAATTTAAAAGAAAATTTGCATTTTCAGCAGTAAGTCGATTGGATGGCATCAGGATTGGACAAACATAAAATATTAAGAAATCTTTTAAAAAATGAATAAATCTAAAATAATTTTAAATTTATCTTTCGATTCAAAAAAAGAATTTAAACATCACTTTTTGTATATGTTGATAATTTTTAAAAATTTTTTGGTCACATGTCTAATTGAAATTTTTCATAAATTGTTAGTCAAAGCATTTTAAGATATGATTTCTTTTTAGAAATAAAAACATTGTCTTAAAAAAAGGATTTTTGAACTAATTTAATTTTTTATAAAATTTTTAATTCCAATAATCTTTTTATTAGCAGTACATTCTTTGTAAAATAAAACACAGGATTCTTTTAATGATTAGAAATTTTTGTTTATTTTTAATCATCAAATTAGAATTAAAAAACAAAAAGATCATTAACGAGGTATTTGCTGGAAAACTTTATCATTCTTTTCTTATTGTACAAAACTAAAAATAAATAAACAAAGATTTTTAAGAGATCATGATATATACCTTAAACTGGACAGGGTATTTTATTGAAAATAGAAAAAAATGCTGAAAAAATCGAATTTGATTAAACTAAATCAAAAAATTGATTGATTACTAATTAATATGAAGAATATCGTTTAAAAAAATGATAAATATTTGTTTAGGCAAAATTGGTTTTGTAATTCGTTTGCTTCTACAAACAGCTGATTTGAATCTTCCTCTTCATCATCAAGATAATCATTCATGACTTTATTTTCGTGAATCAACTTGTCCAAAACAGAATGCAAATTTAAGCTGTCTACAAGACCACAATTTATCAAATTTTCATCAAAGTCACTGCATATTTCGGATACCTAGTTGATGACATTTGTGTAACCTGGTGATCCCATATTACCCTCTCTTGCAAAAGTATGATCTGAGTTTATGAACTTATCTTACCATTATATATTCAGATTTTTTGTTAAACCAGCTTGTTTGACATAATATTTTTGATGACACGGAGCACTATCACAAATTAAGGAGGATTCTTCAAGATCATTGATAACCAAAATGTAGAGACTTCAAAATTGAAATTATTCTTAAGACTGAACCTGGGACTAATATCTGAAGACTAAAATTAATACCGTAGCCATATGATGAGGAACTACAGTATTTTTTTTATTAGAAAAAATATTTTTTATAGAATTTTTATTTTCGAAAAGAAGTGCATCTATCAAAGAGGAATGGAAAGAACAAAGGAATAAACGAAATGCCTCAGAGCCCTTCAATTAGACTAGGGTGTAAATTCAATGTATTATTCCTATGCTCCACAAGAAGCGAGTTCGGGAAAATATTAAATTAAATTACGCCTTAAATTTAAGAATGACACAATTAATCCTTGTTTTTTTTAAAGATCTGCATTTATTTCATTTGTCTTAAAGTTCAAAATATTTTTTTTTTTATGCTATTATTTATTAAATTTTACTTTATTTTAATGATCTATAAAATATATATATTTTGATGGAATCATAAATTATAGAAATTCGTTAATTGGCTTTACTTTATCATACTCGTCTCATGTTTTAGATAGCTCAAAAAAGTCACTTTTAACGAGGCATGAAAAAAGCCTGTAAGCTCTTCTAAAACAGAAAAGTAAATAAAATGAATGTATATTTAAACTCTATTTTTTCAATTTTTTTTAAGTGTTGTAAATCGATTTTCAATAATCGACTTAATTTTTTGTCTTTTTTTTTAAATTTATCTTTTAATTGTAGTCGATTCTCAGCGGTAATTTTAAATTACCTGAAGTTTCTAGATAAAATACTCAGTATAAATTTGAATTCTTAAAATTTGTTCTTCTTTAATTAATTATTGTGAATAAAAGTATTCGCCTAGTTTTGAATTTAAAAATTTTCGATTTTGAAATCGAAACTTTACGAATTACAAATAAACTTTAAAAAAAAAGCAAAGTAAAATTCTTGTTGAATTTTCAATTTACTTTTTTTGCTCAAAAATTTCAAATGCGCAATTTCATTGCATTGCAATTACAGTCTTTTAACTTTTAAAACTTTCAAATTTCAATTCAAAAAAGTTGACAATATGCAATATAACTTAATTGCGTATTTGAAATTTTTGAGCAAAAAAAGAAAATTGAAAATTAAACAAAAATTTTACTTTGCATTTTTTTTTAAAGTTTTTTTCCTCGTATACATTTTATTTTTTACGTAAAAAATGTTAAAACACTAAAAGCTCCAGAATAAAAAGTTTAAAAAAATATTTAAGAATGGTAAAAAATGTAATTTTTTTGTCATAATAATGGATCTTATTTAAAAAAATTAATTCAACTAACATTTATATTTCAATTAAAAATGATATAGCTATTTATTTTCTGTAGAATATATTGAACAATACTCATGAGCATGTAGCGAAAAAAATTTTAATTTTTTTGTTTTGCTAGAAAAACTTTTATCATCAACCAAATTCAAAGCTATTTTTCTCTAAGCATGAATATATTCATATTAATAATTTAAAAATTTTTTTGATTTTAAGGTTATAAATTTTTATTCGAAAAAACGCTTTTGGATATATTCTGATAGTAAAATTGGAGGCATTTGTAGTCTAAAATTTTGATTATTACAATTAAGTTTTACATTTTTCGCACCATTTGACCCCTCAAAACCTTAATTGAAAAAAATATTAAAAATTTAAAAAAAAAAAAAGAATTTTTAAAATAAGATAGCATTAAATATTGATATCGCTAAGTCTTTTTTTTACACAAAGATACAAGCGGCATTAGAAATTTACGAACAAAAAATTTAACATAATTCTCATTTTTTTAATTTCTGTAATTTGAAATTTTATCTGATTCAATTTACAGTACCAATATTAAATCATATATAAAATTATATTAAAAAACTTAGCATATCTTTTAAATTTTTTTAATATTTAATTTATTTTTAGCCCAAGTGTTGCTTTTTAAATCATTTAATTTATTAGTTTTTATTTGTTTTTAATCTACACTGCATTTAAAATATATTAAATATTAAATTACTTTTTGATTTAATATTCAAATATTGGCTCAAACCATAAAGTACCATTCTATCAAATGGACAATGAATTTCTGAAATAAAATGTTCCGAATTCGGAGTACATAAAAATAATGGCACAATCTCGCTCTCAAATTTTTTCAAACAAATCTTTGTTAAAAAATAAAAAGAATCAATTAAGCGTTTAAATTGTATTTTACCAACGAATATTCTTTTCTATAAATTGGTTGCAAATTTTTGTCTATTTTAAGAAAGCGTTTGTGAGCGCTTATAAAAGGATTGTTATCCAGCTTGGTAATATTTGATTCATGGTTAATAATTTGACTTTCATAATTTGCTAGAAAATCATCTTGTTTATCACCGCTTTTTGAGATAAAATCTAACCAATGCTTAATTTTTACAATTAAAGAAGAAAATAGCTTAATATTTAAAATTTTTTAAACTTTAAGATTTTCTTCATTAGAAATTAGTTTGAAAAAAGGCGAATCGTTTTCGATTAAAATACTTGTTGTTTGAACCATATCATCTTCTTCTTCCAAACTAGCATAATCATGACCAAAAAATGAAAGCAGATAGCATACTTAAAACTTAGAGTAAAATATTTTTCTATCTTTTTTGTACTCTTACAGGATTCATGTCTTCTAGCTTGCCTTTTGCTTCTTATTTTCTTTTGGCTCCTCTTACTGTAGTCATACATTGGATTAGGGATATAATTGTTGCTAGCTTCTTCACTTTGTACGTTTTTGACAATGTTTTTTTTCGGTAATTCAGCTTCCATTTCGAAAAAATATATGTTTGATATTTTTGAAGTATTTTTGATTGATTTTTTTTGCGTAACAATAAAAAGATAAAATATTTTTATTTTATAAAAAATTTATTCTACATAATTTATATTTTTTATAATAAATTCATTTTTATAAGAATGCATATTTTAGTGAAAAATTACTGAGTTTTTAAATTGTTAAAAGAATTTTGAAAATATGGGAAAATTGAGCAATAGTCTTGCGGAAAGTGAGTTTTTATTTTTGTCTCTTAATTTTTGATAAAATAATAAAGGTTTTTATTTTAAATATGAGTATTATTTAAAGACAATTTTTTAAAATTATTTAATTTAAATTAAATTAATTAAAATTGTTTTTTTTTTACGAAATATAATAAAAGTTTGAGTAATCTTTGATTAAGTGAAAGTAGAGAAATGTAATACCACCTCGGTCGCATCATTTCTATTTTCTATATTATTTGCGACAGATGTATATTTTCTTTTAAAATAAATAATTTGAATTATCAATTTTTAATTATCATTCTAAAAAATAATTTTAGTTTAATATTGAAAAATGAATAATTGATATTTTCAAAAATTTTACAACTAAGAAAATACTTAAAATTTTTAATCATGATTTTGTTTTTAAAAGCAATGGACTTGTCTAGTATTTGAATTTTTGGACTAGATTTATTTTAAATTAAATTTAGAAATAATATTGGACGAGCTTTCAATTGAAAAAAAAAAAATTGACTCCCGAAAAGTGTCAGAATTATATAAATCACTTAAAAAAAGAAAGAATTTTTATAAGTATAAAAACACAGCTTAAAATTAAATTAATAAACAATTTGAATTAAGGTAATTAAAATCGTTATTGAGAAAGAAGGTGGATGGTCGAACCATTAGTTTATATTTTATCGGTATTTTAAAATTTTATAAATATTAGCGATTAAATATTTTGTATAAAAAATCAGTTAAAAATGTATACAAGTTTTTTTAAAAAAATTTTCATTATTTTCCGTATTTTTACTCTTTTTAATTAAAATATACCAAAATTTACCATAATTTAAGTAAAAAAAGGTAAAAAAAAGGAAAACTTACAAAATTTTTTTTTATATCTTTAAAAATAAAATAATTAAAAAAAATACAAAAAATTTGTAATAAATGTCAAAATTTCGGTTTTTTTTGGGCATTGTGAAATTTGGTACAAAAAGCAAAAACAAAATATAATATATACAAAAGCTTAAGTTCTGAAAGGCAAAAACATGTTCTGTAAATTGTAGCAACTGATACATCCTTTGTACCACCTATAAACTGATTCTGCAAAATTCTGCAAAATTGAGAACATTGTGAATTTTAGTACAAAAAACAAAAATAAAATATAAAAGACGCCAGAGTTTTAATTTGAAACGATCAAAACATGTTTTATAAATAATAGCAACTGATGCATCCTCTGTACCACCATTTAAATTCGAGTCGTATTTTTATAATATCGCAAATTCACAATTTTCTGAATTTTGCAGATTTATTGCAGAGTTTTGCAGAATCAGTATATCTGTGGTACAAAGGATGTATCAGTTGCTACAATTTGCAGAACATATTTTGGTCCTTCACAACTTCTGCTTTGACAATTTTCATATTTTATCTTGTTTTTTGTACTAAAATTCATAATGCCTTTTTTTTTGGACATTTTGGTTATTACTATATTTTACTTTATTTTACGAAAAATATACGTAAAATACCGTAAATTTACTAAATTTTACTTGGGCAATTTTACGTAAATTTTCGTAAATTTACCATATTTTACGTAAAATATAGTAAAATATAGTAAAATACATATATCGTAACACCACTGTAAAATGATCCTGAAAGAACAAAACTCTATTTGCATTGAAATTTGGACCTTTTTCTATTAATTAAGGAAAAACGAGTTCATATAGAATTATATATTAAATGAAAGATCTTGGACTCATCTTTCGGCAAAATTATTTAATTTTTTTGATTTCCAAATAAAAATGTCAATTTTGGCAAAAAGAAAATGTTTTTTTTTTTACAAAATAAACTTTACAAATGAATTTGCAACGATTATTTTTTAGCTAAAAAATTCTTTAGCTAAAAAATATGAAAGAACTTTCAAAAAAAGTTCATTATAACATTAATTTTTTTAATTTCTAGCCACAACTACATTTTAAATATGTATTCAGCTTTGACATATAATTCTATATGAACTCGTTTTTCCTTAATTAATAGAAAAAGGTCCAAATTTCAATGCAAATAGAGTATTGTTCTTTGAAGAATACTGATTACTTATAATGGCTAATCAATTGCAATTGTCCATAAAAAAAATGAAATTTCTTCATTCTTCAAAACTACTGTAGGTGTTAAACAAGGGCATCTTGAAGTTTAGGATCAAAAAAATCAGATCAAAAAGTAATTTTTTTATAACTTTTGAATGGTATTTGATTAAATTTCTCTGCAAAAACTCTGCAATTTTGCAGGAAAATGCATGTCATTAAAAAGTATTTAATTCAACTGCGCAATTTAATTGCAGAGTTTTTGCAGAGCCTTTTCTAATATTCAGCATGTTTTTTGCATTATTTAGCATTTTGCAGAGAGATTTAATCAAATACCATTCAAAAGTTATAAAAAAATTACTTTTTGATCTGATTTTTTTGATCCTAAACTTCAAGATGCCTTAAACAAGGCGACCCATTTTCATCAAATTTATTTTCAATTTACGTAGAAGATCTAATTAATGAAACAATGGACAATGATTTAAATTAAAAACGAAAATTTACGCTTAAAATTACATTTACTATTTTAAAAATTAGAACAGCTAAAATGAGCAGATTAATGACAGAAATAAAAAAATTCAAAAATTTATATAGAATATTTATTTATCGTTTGAATGCAACGAATTGTCGAAAATTAAATAACATCCAATAAATAATATACGAAAATTTTTTAAACCAAAGTCGAATCAAAATATGAAAATGTAAATCAACCATCTCTCATGTTCCATTGTTCTAGAGAGTAATTATTTCAGAATTTTTCAGTTTGATTTGTTTAAAATGGGTCTTGCGTACTCGACAAACTCGTCGATCAAAACTGGCCAAGCACCTTCTTCGTCATAATTTGAAAAATCTCTATTTATATTGATTGCAAATTCGAGTAAAAGATTCCATGTATCCTTAGATATACTTTTTTTGTGATGCTCCTTTGGTTTATTTCATTAATTAATTGTATAAATTATTAGATCAATTTTATAGTTTACGTTAAGAAAGTCAATCCACAAGTTTAAATAGGAAAATTTCTCATTTAAAATCATTTTCCAATATTCGACGGCATCTTCTAGGTCCAAGCTTTTCTGAGATGGATTCTTACCAAAATTAAATGTGAAATGGTACAAATCCTTGAACTTGTTTAAATCATTGTTTAATTCGGCATCGATTTGATATATTTTATTTCTCAATTTTTCTATTGAATCGCACCTTAAAATATGAATATCATTTTTAATTCACTTTTAAATGTTTTCTCATTCAAAATTTGAAGCTAATTCAAAGAAATTTTGAAGAAGAAAAAAAATCGTTTCCAATCAATTACCCTAGCTCGTTCATTGCGTTGTAAAATTCTTCTTTAGAAAACTCGCCTTGCACCTGGGCTTTGAATTTCCAAGCAAGAACAAGGACTATTTTGTCATCTAATTTAAAGTTTAGGTCATTAAGAAATTTGCATACGCCTTCTTGAGTCATCTTTTCGGCATTAGCTGGCAAACTATAATCTTTGTACAGATTCCATAATTGGTCGAGTTTTTTTCTGTCTGCTAAACTTTTTGAGCTTGAACTCTCGCCACTTCGCCTAGATGGACCAGAATCAAGGCTGAGATAATAAGCATCTACGGCCAGGTCCAGCTTCCAATCATGCTGGCTCAGATAAAAAAGCGCATTTTTCTCATTTGCCTGTGTGAAATTAATAAATTGAGCAACTAACTTTTGTTTTTGTTTACTGCTTATGGAACTCATTTGACCAAAAATCTTTTCTCAACAAAAAAAAATTCACAACAAAATGAATTCGAAGCATATGATAGAAGCATACATAAGCAATTGATGTTCATTATTGCAAAATTAACCCAGCTTTTAACTTTATTTTATTTCTAGTTTAAATTATGAGTTTTTTGTATTATGAAACACTTTTTCTTTTCTCTTTTTTCTAAATCAAAATGAAATTTAGTCCTACTCTGAATATCGATCAAATAGAGAGCTCCTATTGCATTATTGATCAGACACATTTTTTTGACTATGATCATGGTGATGAGAATGCAAGGCTGATGCATAACAAACAAGTTTTGAGCCACCTAATACCAGGAGACTTGATTGAATTGAAAAGAAAAATATATTCAAATTGGGCAATTTATATTGGAAAGTCGGCGGTTGTTCATTTTGAAAATGAAACACAACCTTCTGTAGTTGGAATGAATTTAAGTGGAATTAATGGAGCAACTGTTGTAATTGATGATTACTGGAATGTGGCTAAAGAGGCGTATGCGTTCAGAAACAACCTTTGGGACAGAGTATTCAATCCTTTGCCAATTGAGCAAATTTTAACAAGGGCATTTTCAAAAGTTGGAACTACTAGATTTAGTTTTTTTTCAAGTAATTGCGAAAATTTTGCAAAATATTGCCGCTATGGCATCGATTCAACAGACCAAGCTTTCAAATTAATTAGATTCGGAAATTTGATCACAAAAAATTTGAGAAATGTTTTAAACATGAGCTAAATTGTCAAAAATTATAAATTTTAAATCTAATAAATGTTTTTTTTTTTTAAATATCTCATTAGAAAATAATCTTAAATTGGTCTAGCCACCAATTAATTTTTTTAATTGATTTTAAAAAGTTTTTTAAAATACAAAACTCTAAGATGAAATTGATAAAAATATTGCCGGCTTTGAGACAAAGATGTGACCGAAAATTATCCAGTCTTTGTTTTACCGGCGTCCTATTCAACATTTAGAATTTATGAAGTATCCAGATCGAAGAAAAATGTACTGGGCTAGAAATTATTCTAGTTGGCCTCAGTTTAGCTCATTCAGACCAAACAAAAATCACATGATCTTTTCTGAATGGGAAAGAAAAGGAAAAATTTTTCATCATGTCACCCAGAATGTTGATTCTTTGCTTGTTAAAGCGGGATGCTTGAGACTCACAGAAATTCATGGCACTTCTTACAAAGTTAAATGTATGGACTGTAACTTTAATTTGTCAAGAGACTCAATGCAGTTGTTGATTAGAGAGCAAAATCCAAATTGGAATATTAGACAAAATGAATTGGCGCCTGACAATGATGTTCAATTGACTATGGAGGAAATAAGGGATTTTAAAACACCAACATGTCCAAAATGCAAAAATGATCGTCTCAAGCCAGAAGTTGTTTTTTTCGGCGATGCTATTCCCAAGACAAAAATTGATGTGACAAAACAAAAATTGTCAGAATGTGATGGACTGTTATCCGTGGGAACTTCTTTAGAAGTTTTTTCAGCATTTAGAATCATATTACAAGCAGAAGAGTTAAAAATTCCGATCGGAATTTTAAACATAGGTCAAACAAGAGCTGACAAAAAAGCTCATCTTAAGATTAATTCATTGTGCAGCAAGGTTTTATCACAAATTAAATTTTAATTTTGTTTTTTTGCTAATTACAAATATGTCTGACGCTTTTTTAGTCTAATTAATTTAAATAAACAATTTTCTATATGCTGCCCTTGCTTTAAATTCTACTTGCTCTCTCTAAGTTTCATTTATTGTCAGGTGTGTCATCTGTTTATAATTATTTATTAAATTTTATTAAAATGTAATTTTGAGATTTTATTGTAGGATAAAAAATTTGGTGCCATTAATAGTATATAAAGTTCTCGAAAATTTAAAGGCGAACTATAAAAAAAATAATAATAAATATTTGATTCTTTTAAATGCAAAATTTTGATTGTTGCTCAGAATGTCAAGTAAATGAGTGGACATTCCAAGAACAATCAAAGTTTTGCGTCTAAGCTCAACTCATTTTCTAATCAGTGAAAAAATATTTTATCACCAAATGGTCGAATTCAAATGAGAAATTAATTCAAAAAGTATTGTGAATTTCAACAAACCCTCATAGAGATTTTAAATGATAATGTTTTTTTCAATTTTGTTATTTTAAATATAGAAATTTTAGTTTCATTAGGTTCAAAAGTTCGGCAGAAAGTATCAACAAAGTAGGTGAGGGGGAAGTCAAACAAAAATTTATCTAAAATTTTTAAAATCTGTTCAAGTACCAACAGAATATATTTTCAGCGTTTGCAGTCTTATCAAAAATAAGAAAAGTAATTCCTAGTATTTAATTCATAGAAAATATCTAATTTTAAATTTTTAATTTATTTTCTAAAAATTATTCTTTTATTCAAGCAAATTTTTAATTTTTAATAGTAAAATGATTTAATTTGATTGCTTATATTCATGACGCAAATATTGAAGGGAATATCATTTTTAAATTTCAGAATATAAAGAACTGTTCATTGAATTTTTTATATTTATTTAACTTTAAATATTTAGATCGTAAATTTAGAATGAAAAATTCAGAATAAATATAAATAGTCTAGATATTTAATTATACCTCAATATCATTGTTATCAATTATAATGAATTTTAAATATCATTATAATTGATTTTATCTTACATGCCTATCTCCGTTCTCAGTTGCTTAGCCAAATGGCTCGAAAAAATTGTAAATCAAAAGATTCAAGATTGGGAAGAAAACTCAAAAATTCTACCAACCTGTCAGTCTGGCTTCAGAAAATCCAAAAGCACCCAGGATCAAATATTGAGATTAAACCAATCAATAACAGATGGATTCAACCACAATCAACTAACAGGAGCTATCTTCTTCGATCTTGAGAAAGCCTTTGACAAAACATCACACAATGGTATAATTGCAAAATTAAAAGAACACAATCTTCATAGAATATTTTCCGATGGGTTGAAAACTTTCTCACAAACCGCTCTTTCAGAGTCAGCTACAATGGCCAAAATTCAAAAAATAAGTCTATTAAATGTGGAGTCCCTCAAGGAAGTTACCATTTTCCCCTACCATTTTCATTCTGTTTTTTAGCGATATAGCTAATAGTATTCCTCCTGAAGTTAAAATAGCCTTGTTCGCAGATGACCTTTGTATCTGGGCATCCAGGACCAGTAAAAGGGAAATTCAAATAATTCTTCAAAAGACAGTGAATAGAATCACTGAGTACTGCAAAAAATAGGGATTTAAAATTAACGAAAAGAAAACTTACTACACTACATTTACCTTCGAAAAAATTATGAGAAAAGATATTGAATGAAAATAAAAATTGGCAACTCACATATTCCTCTTGACCCAAATCCAACATTCCTTGGTATTAAAATAGATCCCAAAATCAACTACAAAGAACATTTGAAAATTATCAATTCAAAACAAATTTCTAAAATAAACCTGATCAGAAAAATTAAATTTAAAAAATAATTTCCTAAATTATTTTTTAAATAAAATTAAAAAAAATCAAACTTTCTTTAAAAATTGAATTGATTTTCTCTTAAAGCCACTTAAACTTTTCTACAATCCTCTACTTTATCAACGATTCTAAAGTAAATCTGTTTTCGTTTCGTAAATTACTTTTTGAAGCTTACCTTGCCAAATTTATATTGAGTTATTTGTAGTCATAACGTATAGACTTGTTTATCAAATGAACAACTACTGAAAGAAGAAAAAATGGACATCTTAGCATTAATAATTCAAAGATGTCAACTAACTTATGTCGGTAATTGTTTAAGAAAGCACAATGAAGAGAAAAATGGAATGGATTAACGTGAGTTAATTCACGACTTTGTTTTGTATAAGCCAGAGGAAGGCCATCGTCCCAAGAAGAAGGGAAAAGCACGTTTATTTTGCGGAGATTACGTCGCGCGACTGATTAATGACGAAACGTCACCGACAACCGATTAGATCAGGACAGTTACAAGAAACAGAAATGTTTGGCGAAACAGCATTATTGTCATGTGTAAACCCAAATTGTTTACAGTCGATTGATGATGATGATTATTTTTCAAGGTATCAAAAATTTTTAATGGACCATTTTTATTTTTTTAATAGTTTTATTTACTTGTTATTATCAGACTTAGGTATCAAAAAAAAGAAAAGAAAATTTAGCCTTTGAAATACTTTAAGCATTTATGTTTGATTTAAAATAAAAAATAAATGTTTTGTGTAAAAATTTTTTTTGATTTTTTAGAGCCATTTTTTTTTTTAAAAGTTATTTTTATTTAAAAATTAATTTAAAAAGGCTTCGAGCTAACATTCGAAAAGAGCGCATACTGCACATTCGAAGTGAAGCTCCTTCTGCCCAGTAAAAAAAAAAAACAATAATAAAAACAAACAAACATGTTTTAAATTACATCATTAAAAATAAATTTTTTCTTTTTTTAAAAAGAAACATTAACAACTTAATTTAAAATATTTTGTTTATTTTTTGAACTTACAGGTATTTCTCGCTTTTTTTTTTGCTTGTTTTGTGACAGGTTCGAAATTTTCTTGGACGTCAATTAAACTTTTCGTAGTTCTGGTTATTGTGCTTACCTTTTTTTTGTTTTTTCCTAAAGGCACATCTTTAGCATTTGGATGCCATTCCAGGCCTTTATCATGACATGCTAATACAACAATATGTTTGCATATATAATTTTTTCGCCACCATCTACATGAACTTTCTTTTAAATTTTCATGATTTAATTCAATAGATTTTTATAGAATTTCTATATCTTGGTGTTTATATTCCCTATGCCAAACTCTTGTCCAATCGTAAAGTGTTCTTTCTTTTTATAATTAGTGACTTATATTTTTTTGATATCAACTGTTAGTTATTTAAAATACCTAATTAATATAATTTGGTACCAAGAATCAGAAATCAATTTATTTTTTAAATTGAGCCATTAAAAAAATGACACCTTTTTTGACAAATTAAAAATATATGTTAAAAATTAATTAAAAAAATATAAACCATATTAAATTTTGAAATAACTAAGATAAAAAATATTTGCTTAATTTTTATTTGATTTACGTTAAAGTATAAAGAATCTTTTTAGTTTCTTATTTGATTCTAATATTATTTATTTATTTATTTAATATATAATTTAGAGGGAATAGTTCCTCTTGGCAGCTCCGAACGGCGTAGTGCCTTCTTTTCAGCCAGCCTGTTAGGAATATTTTGTAATTAATTATTATTATTATCATTAATTTCAGCCTCTTAGACAATTTAAAATTGAATAGAAAAAAAAAAAAAAAATTTTAAGTTAAGTTACATTGAAGACTTTGAGTAAAAGATTTAAATTTATCATTGTAGCTTGTCAAAAACTGTTCTGAATTTTTGTTGTGATTCATTTGGTCTTTTAGAAAGGTAATCGTGGATTTCTTTTGCGATAAATTCATGTTGAGCTCTCGTTTTCATAAATTTAATGAATAGTTGGTTTGATCTGTCTTCTATTTTATCAATTTTAAGTACTTTATGCATAGTATTAATGCTTGTTTTAAGAGGAAAAAATTTTATAATTCTTAGAATCCTGTTTTGCATTTTTTGTAGTTTAAGCTTTATTTTTTCTGTTCCTGAATTTAAAATAACGCCACTCGAAACCGCCCTGGAGTTAAACTCCAAATTATTTTTCAAATAAAATAAATAAATTTTTAGTTTCTTATTTGATTCTAATATTAGTTGTTAATTTATTATTTTTGTATTTTCCTGTGATAAAAATGATTTCAATGTAAATATTTTGATTAAAAAATTACTAAAAAATTTTTCTGTTTAATTTTTGTATAATTAAAATATTTATTAAAAATAAAAATAAAATTTTGTGCGAAAATGATTTAAAATCTGTCGATTAACTTTTTGTGAAGCATTAAAAATTAGCTATCGAATTAAACTTTAATTCAGGAAGCTTAAGAAGGACTTATCTAATACACTGTCCAAACGCATTGTCAAACTAAATTATACAGCAAAACAAATTTCAAAGCGATGAGTCAATGAATCAAGATTAAAAGATTGTGGTGGCTAGGACATGTACTTAGAATTAAAGGAGCACGTATACTAAATAGAATCAATTGAATGGACATGGCAAGCTTGACGGTAGTTTGTAGATTTGTGAAAATTAAATAAACCATTAGTGTCTATTCTTAGTAAATGGCTATGAGATTGTAAAACTCATAAAAAAAGTAAAATTTTTCATCAAGCATCAATGAGAGCATAGTTTAAATTAAATGCATTTTTTAATACAACCGATTTTTGAATTTGGAAAACTTTGATTGAAAAAATGTACCTTGCAAGAATTGATAAACACTTGATATAGTTTAAACATTGACGATGGCAAGGTTTAGCATCAATCTACCATTTGAATGATTTTAAAAGAATTTCTAATTGAATCAATGATTTAAAAAGTCAGACTTTCACTGATCGCCATGCATCTTTATACATCTATAGATAAACAAAATTAGAAAAAGGAGAAAAAATCAAACAGATTTAGAATTGACCAAATGTATCCAAATGATGAAAAGAAAATTTAATAATTTTTTTCCAAAAAAAAAAATTAAATTTATATTTTTCTGCAATTAAATTTAGAACTTAAATTAATTAATTTCTATTTGATTCAAAATATTTTTGTGCCCAAATGATTTCCTAATTAAGGTTGCATGCGAAAAATTTGAAGTAACTAGAATTATTAGTACAATCAAACTAACAAGTTAGCTTTAAATTAAGCTAATGTCACACCAAATCAATATAATGACTTTTTTTTTTTTTTAATTGTTTATTTTTTATTTAAATATAATTTAAGTAATGAAACTCCTTTAGCTATTGTTCATATATTAAAAGAAAGTGAAACAAATATAAGGTATTACAAAATTGGGTACACAATATTTAAAAAACATATAGTAAAATGGGAATACTAAGAAAGGGACTCATAACTAAGTGGTTTTTGTATTCAATCTGAACCGAAAAAGTTTCAATGGTTTGCTTAGTGAAAATTTCATCAATAAATAAATAATTAAGTTTGATTTTATGCCGTTGACAAAAAAATCAATTTAAAATCTTGAATTTGAGAATTTTTTTTCTATATCATTATTTTTTTTTAATAAGCTAAAACCTCGAAATAGGTGCTATCGATTAATAATATCACATTGAAAATCAATATTTTTGAACATTACATAATTTATGCTTGTTGACTAAACGGAATTTATCTCAAAGTTTCAGATAAAATTAGTTTTTTTAATGAGAAATTTTTTCATGGCTCCTTGTTTAAAAAATTTTGAAATTTCTTTTAAAAATCAATTTTATACATTTTAAAATATTATAATAATAAAATTGTTAGTAAATTTTAATAAACATGCTAATTTAGCTACGTATTACATAACAGCTTAATAAGCTTTCATAAAAATTAAAATAAATTCTTACCTGAACATAAAATTTTGTCAAAGTAAATATTAACTCTAATGGAAGAAATAATAATTTTGAATCAAAATAGTGACGTTTTCAAAACATTTTATTGTTTTCACTTAGTCTGTCTTGCATATTTTATTTCATTGACGACAGTGTTGAGCACATACTTTTCTTTTTGTTATCTTACTTGGAAAAATTTTAAAAACGACTTGATTTTAACATGATTAGTTGAAATAATCGTTGAAATAATAACAATAAAACATATTACTAATTTAAATTACAATTCTAGATTCTAAATTTATCTCAACTTTTTGCCATTAGAATTATTTTAGATTAAAAGTTGAAAAAATTGGCATTCTATTCAAATATCGCAAAAAAAATTAAAATTGATTACTATGAAATGGGACAATTTAAAACGAAATATTCTAAATTTTATCGTAAGTTATTGGTTATCATTATTTTATTGAATTCACTACAAAAGAACAGAACAAAATGATAAAAATCAAAAAACTTCAAGGAGTAAATGATTAGTTCATTAAATTCAACACAATGCAATAAGCATTTTTACATCGATTTATAAAGTTGGATAATTATCTTCAAAGAGTCCACTCAATGTCAATGAAATCATGAAAAGAGCAGCATGTATCTTTATTAAATAATAAGATTTCTTTATGTTCACTTTATGATTACCTGGCTTAATTATTATGTACTTTATGTAGTTTTTAAAAAGTGAAACAAAATACTAGGAACGCTAGCAGATTGGAACATTTGGCATTCTCTAGATTGGCATTAAAAATGATTGACGCTCATCCCTGACTTTTACTGGGCTTATTGATAAAATAGCAAAAAGAATCAATGTTCAAAATTCACTTATTCACATTTAGTAAAAAAAGAATTATTTTCCTATTAAATTCGAAGATTTTTATCAGAATATAATAAATAATGCAGCAACAGCTCACTGCGTTCACAAAATTAGTTTTTAACTTCAAAAATGTGCTTCTTGTTCTGTTAATTTGTATTACACAAAACCTTAATATTGTGAAATCAAAAAATATTTCTCAACGAGAAAATTATTAATTAAAAAATATTTAATTTGAAAATTTTGTAATAATTTGATTTGTGTTTAATCAAAAAAACAAATTCTACCTTTGAAAATTTCATTAAAGCTCTGATCATAATTATTGGAATAAAATGAATAAAATTTTTTGTTACAGAGAAAAAAGATCGGCAAAAGCAAGCCAGAAAATAGAAAAATATTTGTAAATTTCAGTGGATCAGAGCCGGAAGTTTTATTAGATAATGATTTTAAGAAAAAAAGAAAAGACAATTTCATAAAGACATCCAAAGTAATTTAAATAAATGTCCCATTTATTCTAATTAATTTGCTTACATTTTTTTAAGTATACAATTTGGAATTTTATACCGAAAAATCTTTTTGAACAGTTTCGTCGCATAGCTTACTTTTACTTTTTAGTCAACATTATTGTGATCGTAATCAGAAACACAAGCCTTTTTGATTAAAAAATTTTATTCTTTTCAAAAAGTTTGCTATTCCAGATCCGCCATCAAGTCCTTATACAAGCATTATTCCATTAGCAATTGTGGTCTTTGTAACTGCTGTTAAACAAGTTTGTGATCTTAATCTAAATAATCCTGATTTTTTTTCAAACAAAATTTATTCCAAGGCTTATGAAGATTTTTTGCGGCACAGAGAAGACCGTAAAATAAACGAAAGCCCTACTCGTGTGCTCAAAGACGGAACATTTAAAGAAACAAAATGGAAAAATGTTAAAGTTGGAGATGTCCTAGAAATTACTACCGGGAGCATGTTTCCTTGTGATATGCTGTTGTTAAATTCTGATGCCGATGATGATGTTTGCTACATAACAACTGCAAACTTAGATGGCGAGACAAATTTAAAAGAAAAAAGCAGGCCAAAAAATTTAGTTGATCTTGATTCAGAAGAAAAATTGTCAAATTTTAAAGCAACCATTTTGTGCGATCATCCTAATACTAATCTTTATCAGTTTAAAGGTAAATTATTAATTGAAAAAACTGAGTTTCCGATAACAAATGAAAATATTTTGCTACGTGGATCGTGCCTTAAAATATCTCCTAAAATTTATGGTTGTGCTATTTATACTGGTTTTGACACTAAAGTAATGCTTAATTCAAAGCTCAAGTCAAATAAATTATCTTGCATTGAAAAGTTAGATTTTATAATTTGCATTGAAGAAAAATGTGTATTTTTTTTTTTGTTTTTTTCAGAAAATTAAATGCGTTCATTCTCGTTTTTTTAGCAGTTTTGGCAGTTCTTACTTTTTTGTGCTACGGATTATCTTTTATCTATCAGGATTTATATCAAATTCATTGGTACCTAAAAGGAACTGAGCCTTTATATTTCAATGTAAGCTTTTGAACCTAAAATTGATTCAATCTTATTTTAATCTTATGATTTAACAGGAAAATAGAAACCTATACAATTTTATCTTTCTTATATACTTCATGAATTTACTCAACTATATAGTGCCATTGTCATTATACGTTACTGTAGAAATGCAAAGATTTTTCGGGTCAAAATTTATAGAATGGGATTTGAAGTAAATAAAAGTTCCAATTTAAAAATTTATTTTAAAATTTAAAATATTCGTCAAAGATTGTACGACGAAGAGACAGATAAACCAGCAAAGGCAAACACTAGTGATTTAAATGAAGATTTGGGTCAAATTGAGTATCTATTTTCAGATAAAACTGGAACCTTAACAAAAAATGAAATGGTTTTCAAGCAATTCTCTATAAACGATGAAGTTTTCGAAGAGAAATTAGGTGAATTGTATCAGATCAATAAAAAGAACAGTGAAGATATTAGAGTAATTTTTTTGAAAAATTTATACATTTTTTTTAGATGTTTTATTTTTCTCGATAATTTAAAAATTTAATAAAAAAAACTTCTCTAAAACTTTGCAAAACATCTAATTTGGTTTTTGGAAAATGGATTGAGCACTAATTGGTATTGTGAAATTCAAATACAAATTGAACAAAAATTCTTCCTTTTTTGACGAATTAAAATTAAAGTAAATAAAATATACTTAAAAAAATACTGCAACATACTTTCTTCGAACTTTATAGAAAAAATTCCTCATATTTTAATTAGAAAAAAATAAAATATCAATAAGATTTAAATTTATTATTGGTTTAACTTAAAAAAAAAGAAAATAATGATTTTACTTAGGCAATAAAGGTACAACTAAGTATGTTGCACTTTGTTGCAGTATTTTTTTAAGTATATTTTATTTACTCTAATTTTAATTCGTCAAAAAATGAAGAATTTTTGTTCAATTTGTATTTGAATTTCACAATACTGCACGAATTGGACTTGAATTTTTTCATAAATTTTTTAAAAATACAAATTCTTAGTGTGCCACCTTTTATGAATATTACCAAGTAGGTTTTTACAAAAAAAATTAGATTTTGTTTTGGCTTCTGCAGTATTTTGTTCGATTTAACATGGTAAAAATAATTATTAAGTTAAAAAAAATTTATTTCACTTAAATTTCAAAATTTTCAGTAATCTCTTCCACCATAGTTAAGTTTATTTCATTAAATTCAGCTCTAAAATGAAAACCATCAATATTTGACAAATTGAAGTTTCAGATCAAATTATAATATCAAAACGATCATTCAAAATTTTAAAACTTAACCAACTTAATGAACATAAAAGATATAATTGAAATAAAACTGGGACTAAAGTATGGTGGGGCTATGGCATTACCCAGGCGTAATTTGCAAGGTTTAACGGTATTTTTTTTTGTAGCAGTTTTAGGAGTAGTGTTTTAAAAATAATAAAATAAAAAAAAATCACATCAAAATAAGATTATTCACTTGGTTTTACACTTGGCTGATTTTTTATCCCAAATAATTAAGTAATTTTTTAAGTCAAAATTAATATAGCAGTTGTGGGGCGAGTCGTTTATGAAATTGAATTTTTACGGTTTCATGTAGTCATGATCGAGCCCGCATGAATTTTTTTCCGACAGGAAAGAATAAAAAAATTTCGTTAATATCATCATTTATGGCTTTTGCAGGCCTTTTTTTACATTGAAACTAATGATGAAATCAAATTTTTTTCATAAGAAAATTGAAACATGAATAAAAAATTATTCTGAATAAATTGTTCGAATAAAATTTCATTCAAATATGAAATTTGAGAGAATTTGGTGTACAGACGCGCTAAATGATCATTTATTAATAGCAGCACTTTATTTAGATTTCCGTACTAAACATTTTATAAAATGTTCCGAAAGACAGAAAAAACAATACAAACACATAGCTTAAGCATTCATCAGAAAGTTGGTGGAATATTTTCATTATGGGAATTAAACGTTAACGAAGTATCAAATTTGAATAGACTAGGTCAACCTAAAAATTCATCAAATATCTTCATTTCTTGAATATGTTATTTGAATGAAATTTCATTCGAAAATCTATTTATTTGAATATTGCATCGAATAACCATATTCGATTGCATCATAATTTGAAACTGTTTAATTGATTTTTAATTGATTTTTCAGGAATTAAAAAAAATTTTTTTCTGTAGGATGAAAAGTTTTATCGATTTTTGGAACTAATGAGCTTATGCCATACGGTTCAAATAGATTTGATCGACAAAACAAAATATCAAGCTTCCAGTCCGGACGAAATGTGCTTTATTGATTTTTTACACAATTTAGGAATAATATTTGAAGGAGATAAGAAAGAAAACTCGGATTCAGTCAATAAAACGCGAACTATTAATTTTCTATCTCAAAAAAAAAGCTACGAAATTAAGCAAATATTTGAATTCGACTCCACTCGCAAAAGAATGAGCATTATAGTAAAAAGCGATCAAGCGGGAAAATATCTTCTGTATTGTAAAGGAGCCGATTCGGCCGTTTTATCAAAATGCAACGTCGGTGACATAAAAACGTGTGAGGCACACATAAAAGATTTTGGATCTAAAGGATGGAGAACACTAGCGTTGGCATATAAACAATTGAGTCAACAAGAATATGAAGAATGTGAAAAAAAAATTTTTGAAGCTTATAATGACTTAGAAAATCGAAATGAGAAAATAGCTTTAGTTTACGATGAAATTGAATCAAATTTAATTCTAGTTGGAGCTACGGCGATTGAGGATAAGCTTCAAGAGGACGTAGCTGATACACTTAAATCTTTAAGGGAATCAGGCATTAAAATTTGGGTTTTGACCGGTGACAAAATTGAAACTGCAGTAAACATTTCAACATCATGTCAACATATTCCTCAATCAGCAGAGAAGATCTTTCTAACGTCTATGATTGATATTGAAGAAATAAAAAAACACATTAATTTGTTTTTACAAAAGTAACTTCTTTATAAATTCTTTTTTTTTTCTAACCATAAAGACCTGATGATTAAACATTTAGAATAGAAAATAGTCAAATCAAAAATTTTGCATTAGTAGTAGATGGTCAAACATTAGGATTCATCTTTCATAATGAATTAGAAGAAAGTTTTGCAAAGTTATGTTCTGGTTGTGATGCTGTTTTAGGCTGTCGATTATCACCAGCCCAGAAAGCCCAAGTCTTGAACTTAACAATTAATAATCTCCTTGTTTATTTGAAATTTGAAATTTCATTTTATAAGAAATAGTACAAATTAAATTTTTTTAGTTTCAATTATTTTTGATTTTTTTTAAGAACAAAAAAACTTATAAACAAGGATAAAAAAAAATAAAAGATTTTAATTTTTGTTTTAAAGATAGTCAAATTAATAAAAAAAAGCAAAACAAAACCCATAACTGCTGCAATAGGTGATGGAGCAAATGATGTTTCTATGATTCAAGAAGCTCATATTGGCTTTGGATTGTTTGGAAAAGAAGGTAATAATGCGGCAAAATCAAGCGACTTTTGTTTTGCAAAATTTAAATTTCTCAAACGGATTCTTCTCTTTCATGGTTTTTTGTATTATACCCGATCTGCTGTCTTGGTTCAATACTTTTTCTATAAAAATGTTGCGTTTGTAATCTGCCAAGTTTATTTTGCTATCTGGAATGCCTTCTCTGGAACAGTATGTAGTTTATGAATAGTATTCTAAAATTTTGCAAAATTAAATTTTTTTCTAGACGTTATACAATTCAATAATTTTAACTTTTTACAATATAACTTTGACAGGAGCTCCTATTTTGTTTTATGGAGTCTTTGAGCAGACAGAATCCGAAAAAAATATAACCAGAAATCCAACAATTTACAAGTAAATTACAATTTTTTTTACAAAAAAAAATAGTTTCTTTTATTTTTTTAGGACAATTAAAAAAAATAAATCACTATCAGCATTTGAGTTTTTCAAGTGGAACCTTTTAGGATTGTGGCATTCATTGGTTGCGTATTTTTTTTCATTTTTATTTATTAAAGATGATATTTCCTATCATTCTGACGGAAAAGTAAATATCAAAAATTTAATTCTGTTAATTGACTTAAAAATTTTTAATTATTTTTTAAATTTAAGATGTCAGGAATTATGCAATTCGGAGCCCTAATAATTATTTTAATTGACCTCATTGTCAATGCGAAATTAATTACTGAATGGCACTTTATCACTTGGTTCACTCTTTTTGGATATGTTTTGAGTATTTTGGGGTTTGTGATGACATGTCTTGTTCCTAATTCATTTATAATACCAGGATTTTTAACTGAAATAACTGAAGATCAGAATTTTTTCTGGATTTTTTATGATTTATTGAGTTGTGGATCAATTTGGTTCTTGATGATTTTAATAGTTGTAACTGCTATAATACCAGATATAATTATTAAAATAGTTGAAAATCTTCGGGTTTCAATATTTATATATATGGAAAAAGAAGGTAAATCAGGCAGTAGAAAATCTAAAATTTCAAAATCTCGAGTAGGAGAAGCAAATTATTTAAAATCAAGCAATGCTTTTGAATCTGGTCAAGAAGATTCAAAAAATAACGATTCAAAATTTTTTGAGAAAAAAACTTCAATTGAGAATAAGCCTTCAATTGAGAATCCAACTCAGAATGATGCAAAAGATGAAAAAGAAAAGTATTATAAAACAGTATTGACCGAAATTGATGGTGACGTCTTGTTCAATACATTAGTATAAACTCAAGATAACTTTATTTTTTAAACTAAATTAATCATTTTTGAATTTGATTATTTATCTCACATTAGATTTATGATTTAAGATGATTTCTTATAATTTTTTAATAAATTATTGAAAATTATTTCCAATTAATTGATATGATTCCATGAATTTTTTTTTTGAAAATTAAAAGTTTTGATAATAGGTTCACAAAATGAAAGACATTCTGAAAAAAAAGAAAACGAAGGATTAATTTATGATATTTTTTGTAATCAGCTAGGGAAGCTCGTTTATTCCGAACACTTCCTCTAAATCATCAATTAAGAAAAAAAAACAGTATTTCTTATATCAAAATTTCACAAAAATAAATCGAACATTTAACCACTTGAAATGTTTTTTGGTCTTCTGACAGGTCCAGTTTTTCCTAGAGGAGTGTCTAAAGCTTGGTCAGGAAAATCGTCCAAAAATTGTTCTCTGTAAGTAATACCAATAATATGCTTTCACGCGAAGTGTTAAAACTCTTAAGAAGCGCTTAAGGACAACAGTTGTTTATGATAGTAAAGCCATCACATTGATTTTATGCATGTTTAGCCCTCTTAAGGTCGAACATGGGTTTATTTTTGATGCTTAGATGTGCAAGGGACTGATTTTGACGAAGATTTATGATCATATATTAGATTTGGACTTCTTTTATTAACTGGTCCTTAAATAAAATTTTTTTTAGATATTTTCTTTTAGTTCTTCTTCGTCTTGGCCAGTTTTGTCTTTTGAAAGCTCTCTATGTCTATATTGTTGTTTTTTTCTTTGGAGAAGATCTTTTACAGTATTTAAGCGATGTGCCTCAAAGTTCGATCTTAGATCCAGCCTTTTTCATAGCATACATAAACGATCTGTCAGACAAGATTGAAAGCACATGCAAAATCTTTGCAGATGACTTAAAGAAATATGCTGGGTATGCTAAAGAACACTGTTCTGAATAGTGATATCATCAATTTGAAGAAACTTTACACTCGCTACATACGACCTGATCTAAAGTACGCTGACCCAGTTTGGTAACCGTACACGGTTAAAGACAAGTTATGCCTTGAGAAGGTGAAGTATCGTTTTACAAAAATGGTCCATGGTCTCAAAGGTAAATCATAAGAGAAAAGATGCCATAAAATCTATATTTTACCACTGGAACAACGAAGAACTAAAAGACCTTCAGATCTTCCAGAACAAAATTCTCAGGATTAAAAGTTTTTTCCTACTTAAAACGAAGATAGACACAATTCACAAGTCTTTAAAAATCGAAAAAATCGATGATAGAGCAAATGCCCTGTTTATTAGATTTTTAAAATTAAGATTTGATCACGAATTAATTGCCAATGAAATAATTGATTTTACTGTAAACCAAAAGACACCGAACCGTGCCAAATTTCAAACTCCTATAGATGCTTTATTTTAAACATACTTCAAAATATGATAAAAACTTCCTTAATTGTATTTTTTTGTATTTGTTTTTAATTATCTAAATTTTCCTAACAGGAGGGCTGAAAAGAGGACTAAAGCCGCTCGGAACTACCCTGGATTTCACATCAAAATTATTTTTTTGAAAAAAAAAAAAAAACGAAGAATTAGAGGGAATCTTATACAAAAGTTCATGCTATCCAAAAGTATAGAAGAAATAAAGAGCCATTTCCATCCACAATCATTTATGCTGAGAGGCGGTCGAAGAAGAATGTTGAGAAGGCACAATTTGAAGTTTATGACCAATTTTTGATGCTCAAAATGATCAAATCAAACTAAAATTATTAAATAAATTGTTATTTCTTAATAGAAATAATGCAGAGATACATTTTTGGATTTAATATACTATGTTAAATAAAAAAATAAACTCTGCAATATCAAAATGCACAATGCAGAATGCACACCGTCAAAATGATACTATTTTAAGTGGATAATTTTTGCAGACTTTTGCAGACTTTTGCAGATTTTATCTTTAGATTTCACAAAGTATGTTAAAACCAAAAATTTACCTCTGCACTAATTGTATTAAAAATTAAAAATTTATTTTATAGTTTTAGTTTGATTTGATAATTTTGAGCATCGAAAATTTATCATAAACTTCAACTTGCCGTTGAGAAGACAAATTGTCAGATGTTGCAATCAAAGACACTACTTTTTCAATTACAGAATCGTGAATTTATGGAACAGACTTAATTATCAACTTGGAAACTATGAATTAAATTGAAAACATATTGGACGGTCAATAGAAATCATCTTCAGTTACTTCTTCTATTAATTGATTTTTATTTATTTTAATTGACGTTTTTAATAAAATATTAATTAAGTTTTGTAATTTTAATTGACAGATAAAGACAGAGCCTTCATTTACCTGCAGTATGATAGGTAATTATAAAAATAATTTTTATTTAAACAGAGATATTAATTAATAGGCTTAATAATAAAATTTATCTTGAAAAAAAAATTTTTTTTATACAATAATTATTTTATTATTGATTAATATTTTCAAATAAAATAAAATACATGATAAAAGCGAATTTTTTTGTTCAAACTATTGTTCAAATGTCAAATTTACAAAATAGTCTTTGGGAAATTGAAATCAATGATCAGGAAATTCGACAGCTAATAATATAAAATAAAATTATTCATTTGACGCCGATTTTTGTTTTGATTTCTTTTTTTGTTTATCTTCTTTCAATTTTTTTTCTACTTTGGCTTGTGGAGAATTTACTTGTGATTGCTGGTGTGCATTTTGTTGATTTACAAATTGATTTGCTATAATTTGATTTGATTGACTTTGATTCTGAGATTGGTTTGATTGCATCTGCTGATACATGTTGCCAAATTGTTGCTGCTGCATCATCATCATTTGCTGTTGTGATTGTCCAGCCTGGTTGTACATAGAAATGTTTTGCTGTTGCGGATGCTGGCCATACATTATTGGTCCTTGCATTTGAGGCGGCATTTGCTGATGCATGCTGTTCGGATACTGTGGCGGAGGAGGCAACTGCTGGCCACTTTGAATTTGTCCTTGGTAGTTAATTGGCTGTGCTATTTGTTGCTGCATCATATTAATATTTGTATTAAACTGGGATGCTTGTTGACTTTGGCTCTGACCAGAAACTTGTTGGTTTCCTTGTTGTGGCAAGTGAGCTGGCGTCTGGACCATGTTGACTGAATTGTACATGTGCATTTGATTCATTGGCATCTGTGGCTGATGGTAGTAGTTCATATTTGGATTCATGTTGACATTAGTGTTCATTTGAGGCATTGGATGGGATTGCATCATTTGAGCTTGATTTGACATGGGCTGAACAGGACCCTGAGGCCTAATTTGTTGTGCGATCCGATTGTTGGCAGGCGATTGTACACTGTGAGATGGTTGAGTTGGCATCTGTGACTGCATAGTCTGTCCCGTCTGAGAACTTGACTGCTGAATAGGTGCCTGATTGTTCGGACTTATTATTGCACTGTTGGCGCTACTCAATGGAGGAGTATTTGTCGACCTGAACTGTTGCGAATTAAATTGATTTTGATTCATGTAAGAAACTTGATTGTGTGTCATGTTTGCTGGAATACTCGGTCTAGGCAGTGCTGACGGGGTATTCGATAGTGGAAATCTTGAATGCGCTGCCATTGATGAATTGGCATTTTGATTGTTGTTTGATGGTCTTGATGGCTCATTGTGATTTGATTGTGAAGTCTGTTGAGGATTAGATTGTGGCTCGTTTTGGCCGGTGCCATTTGGTGTCGAATTTGTTGCTGGTGCTTCGACTGGTTGCTGCAAAGCGACCACACTAATTGCTGTAGGATTCGAGATTGTCATCAAACTCTAAATTAAAGTCAAGATTTAAAAATTTTAGATGCAATTTAGGCAACAAAAAAAGTCCAACTTTGGTAGAATTGGCATTATTTATCAAGTTTTCGAGGCCTTCACGTAGCAAATTTTGTGCCGATTCTTTGGTTACATTTTTGTTTGCCATCAAAGTCGCAAAATTGTCCGTGTAGTCTTTCCATTGTTTTTGTATGAGTTCGTAGTGCTTGGAAAAAAATTGATTTTGTTGTTCATCAGTGATTTTATTCTCTTTTAACTTGATCATTTCTTTGTCGAAATCTTGAGACAAAGACAAAAATTTGCGCTTTTTACTCTCATACTTTTCTTGGATTTGAACCAATTCTTGCTTGAGCTTTTCCTGATGGGTCTCGAGCGACGCCACTTGTTTTCTCAATTGCTCCATTCGCTGCTGCGTCACAATTGATCGACTGTCTTGAACACAAAATTCATTAAAAATGTCATTTAGAAGTCGATGATTTCGCTGAAAACGAATTGATGCTTGAGTTTTTTGAGATAAACTCTCGTCTATGCCATCATCCTCTGCTGGCTCAATGGCATAATGAGACAAAGCAGTTGAATAGATTGTACCCGTATTCACAAGATCATTTGACTTTGAGCTTAAAGAAACCAATGTTGGATTGTTGCTCACCAAATTTGAGATGTTAGAGGCTCCATTCGCATTCTTTGACTTTTTCGACGTACTTGACAAAAAACTCTGATATTGTGGCGAGTTGTGAAACAATTTTAGCTGTTCGCTGTATTCAAACTTTGAATTTTCATATTCATTTATATACTCTTGTTTTTCCGAATCACTTAGATCTTTCCACATCTGCTGAATTATGCAACCAATTTCCCATTGTTTCATGTCTGCATTCGCCATCTTTACTTGGTCGAAAACTTTTTTACTAAATCGCATGTAAGGCGCCATCGGCTTTTCGGGCAATTTAACTTTGTTAGCTTTTAAATCGGTGGCCGTTTTAATATTAAGTTTAAATGGATGATAACTAGGATGCCCATTTGATGACACAATCAACGGAGAAGAGATGTTGTCTCGACGGGCTAAATTTAAAAAATTTTAAAAAAAGCTCCTAATTGATAGTGAATATTTTGAAGAAAAAATTACTTGTCAAAGAAGGATAACGAAAATCTTGATCTGCTGACATTTGATTATTTTTGTTCTCAAAATTAATTGTTAACCAAATTATGAAGTAAAAATAACATTAGTAAAAGATTTTGATTTTAATTTTATTTAGAATGGTTTTCAAATTATGTTTTTTGTATGCTATACAGCTTAATATATTTTGATATTATGTTTAGTGCGTTTTTTTTTGACTTGTTTTCTGCAACCAGTAATCGACATTTAATCATCAAATCAAACATAAAATAAGATACACGAAGCAGAACTTAAAATGCGAGTAACGTTAACGAGACGTTAGTAGAGTTATAATTAACTTATTAATAATCATATTGTAAGCAAAGACTAGCATTTCCCTTTCGATATTTTCTCTAAATATAATTTGTTGCTGATTTTTTAGTGGTTTAGTTGAAGGATTTTTAAACCAAAGTTTGGCCATGACTGTTAAATAAAAAATATTCAAAAAAGCTAAATCAATAAATTAACTTTCAATTATATTATTTCAATTATTTTTTAAACAAACGCTTCATTGACCATGATATAAATAAGTTTAATCACAAAAGTTACTTTTAACTAGGGTTGGTAGTTCGGTTAGAAATCTTAAACCGGTCCTATAACCGGTTAAAAATTTTAATCGGTTACGGAACCGGTTTAAAAATTCTAACCGGCTACATAACCGGTTAAAGTTTGTCTTAACCGGATTTATGAATAAAAAAGTTTAAACAAATTTTAGATAAAATCTTTATTGATAAATCTTTAAGCTTAAACAAGAAACAAAAGTTATTTAACAAAATCAATCAATTTTTTCGTTTCCATGAATTAAGGCAAATCAAATTTTTTACACTTTCCGGGTCCAAAGAAGTTCTATCTTTTGTAACAAAAAGTCCACCAGCCGAAAAAGTTTGTTCAGATGGAACACTTGAAGGACTTATGCTCAAGTAGTCTTTTGCTATTAATTTTAAAAAATTCAAATTTGATTTCGATTATTTCGGTTTTTCTTTATAAGTTCGTTAAATCGGGATTTCGTTATAAAGAGGTTCGTTGTATCAAAGAAAATTAGCAATGTTTTTCCTTTATAAAAAATCGGTTTCTGGATTCTTATTCGTAATAAAGAGAATTTCGTTATATGGGAGTTCGTTATACGGAGGATCGATTGTACTAGGGGAATCAAAATGTTTTTTTATTAATAATTTAATAAAATTTGTTTAGAATTGGCCTATTTTTCTGGCCAATTAAATATCGAAATTTTTTAATTAGAAGTGTATGGATATTATTTGTTTCTTCAAATGAATTCATATTCAGTTTTTCGATTCTATTGATACGTTCAAGGAAAAAAAATCGGAAAAACCAAACAATCGAATTAAATAATTCATATAATTTTTCAAAAATGATGAATTTTCATTATAAATTAAAATGACTATGATAATAATAGTTTGTTGTTTAATTAATTAAAAAAGGATTGCAGTAAACAGAAAAAGAAAATGAAAAAAGTTTACAATATTTTATTTTTCAGAACGGATTTAAAAAATTAATTTAATTAATGAAAACCAAATACTTTTAATTAATCCATGTATATTAAAATCACATTTATTGCAAAAAAAATTATTGAAGCCAAAATTATTTTGTAACTACGAGAAGCTAAATTTAGTTAAAATAAAATATAGATAAAATTTTTGATATTTGTAGGAAATGAGCGTAACAGTACATAAAGGTAAAATCAATTATTTTTTTGTTAATTTAAAAAGCGAGCAAAGTGGCATTATTTTTTTTTGGGTCTACCTTTTCAACACAAAAAAATAACCATTCAACACAATTTCAAAACGCTCAGCACAAAATGATTTCTTCTCAACACAAAAATTAAAATTTGAAAAAATTACTTTTAGCACAAAAATTAAAAATAAAATAAATTCATTCAGCACAAAAATTAATGGCTTGATGAGAAAATTTAAAAAAAAATTATTCAAGAACTGTTATAAAGTTGAGCTTAACAGTAGGAAATGTTCTTGCAAGTTTTTCACTAAATTAGAATATTGTGCACATTTACTGGCATTAAAAGAATTTTTTAAAAAAAAGAACCAATTTGTCAATAAACCTAAAAGAGGTAGAGCAAAAATGCGGGAAAATGGTTTTCTAGAAACTTATTTTTTTTAATTTCTTTTCTTTAAGCTTCGAAATTTGCTTTATTATTATTATTATTATAAAAAAGCTACAGCAAGACTAGCTTGCAGAGGCATCCTACATGAGAGGTCGCCTATGGTAGCTCGTTGCACATAATGAGATTCTTTATTTACCTAACTTCCACTTATAAATATCATTAAATAAAATTTTAAATTAAAAAAAAATTAATTTTTTTATAAATATTTTTGTGTTGAAAAAAAATTTCCTTTAAGAATTATTTTCAAACACAATTTTTTTGTGTTGAATGTTTTTTTTTTTAAATATGATTTTTTGTGCTGAGAAGAAATCGAATTGTGTTGAATGTTTTTTTCATTGTGCTAATCAGAAATTGATTGTGCTGAAATAATATTCCCTTTTTTTTTTTCATTCATTCGTTTAAATAATCTTTTGGGGAAAAGTCCAGCCAAAAAATACAATATTGTAAAAGATATTAATAAAACGAAATTATGAATTATTAAATCTCTGTTTCAATTGAAACTGTTTAATCAGATCATTCATAACTTTATCAGCAAAAACTGAAATAAAAACTAAACTTAAATTTAATTGAAATTTGACATTTATTTTTCGATTTTTTTTCTTAGAAAGGCTTTAATTAATCACCATCTTTAATTTCTAATTTGTAAAAAAATTTAATAAAAATTGAAAATTGAATGCAAAAACTTTAAAAATATTAAGATATTTATTGCTTTAAATGTATTCCGAAAGATTTAAAAATACTTTTTAATCACTGTCTATTGTCGTTGTTTTTTCTTTTTTTAACAATGGTATGAAAAAGCACATGAACCCACTTAATCCTATTAGAATCCCAATCAAAAAAAAAGGGATCGAGTACGATTTGAAGATATCATACAAAATACCAATTGTTGGTGGGCCAATAAGTGTTGCAATGCCCTGAAATACCAACAACATTCCAAAAGCATTGGTTAATTTGTCCAGTCCCAAGAGGTCAACTAAGAGAACTGAAGTCAAAGACACATATCCTCCACTTGTAAAACCAAATACCATTGAATATATCAAAAATCCTGCATAAGTTGTAAAAAATGGCTCAATACTTGTTGCTATTCCACAAATAGTGAGTACAGTCGCGTACAAATACAATCGATTTACACCTTTAACATCACTAATTATACCTAAAACAACCCGGCCGACTGTATTCGAAATTCCTATAGTAGCTAAAAAATAATCTCCATGCTTTGTTGGTATACCTTAAATTTAAAATTCATTATTTTCATAAAGCAAAGTAGAGTAAAGCTAATTTTTTAAAATTATTTAAAAAATATTTTCAAAAATAAAATACAGTGGACTCATTAAACGAACTTTTAATGAGGAACACATATTGGATAATTAAATATTTTGAATTAATTTAAACATAAAATATAAAAATATTTATTAATAATTCCTTTTGGTAATTGGCTTAACACTAGAAGCACCAAAATTTCAAACTACTAGAAGCACCAAAACGAGTCATTTTGACTCGTTATGAAAATTAAGGAATAAATCTTATATTTTATGTTCAAATTTATTTAAATTATTAAATTAATTGAATAAAAATAGTAAATTAATAAATTTTAGTCTTTTCTTAAGCCTTATAAAATATCCATGGTCAATCACACTTTTTACAAATACTCTCTATTTCTTCTGTACAATTTCCACACCCTGCTTTTTTACATTTTGAACAAAAATTTGTCGCTTTATAATTTCCACATAAACGAATTTGAACAAATTTTTTTTATTTGAATTTAGAAATTTATTCTTATTTCTAATGCTCAAAAAAAATTATGCCCAAAAATAAAAAATACTTTGATATTAGCGGCCAAACACCGAAAAAGAGTCATTTTGACTCGTTGGTGCTTCTAGTAGTATATACTTGATTTGGCACAAAGACAAATTTTTTTGAATTTAATTTTAGTTAATTTAGAAAGTTAGTATTATTTTTATGCTGAAAAAAAAATATTGTGCTCAAATAACAAAAATTGACTTTGATTTTAGCGGCTAAAAATCGTAAAAGAGTCATTTTGACTCGTTGGTGCTTCTAGGGTTAACAATTAGTTAGAAATGATTTAAAAAAAAATTTCCTTAAAATCTACAATTGGATCGCAAATAATCAAATTCTAAAATATAATATAAATTTTCTTTTTTGTTTCCCGATGTGATTTTTTTTTAATTTCAATTCTAATGAGCAATATTCGAATTAAAGTAAGTCCACTGTATTGATAAAACTGCGTAAAATTTAAAATAGTTAGCAAAGAAATTTTTTGTTTTCTAAATGAATTATTAGCTTTATTATTATGAATAATCAGATAATTGAAAAAAAAACTGCATGATATACTAGATTCATAAAAAAATAGTAAAATTTAACAATCGAAAACAATTCAAAAGATAAGCATTAAAACCAATTAAATTAAAAAATTACCTATACTATCGGCTTGGTCAACAATATATATAAATGGTGCATTAAAGCCGAGACTTGTTAGAAAATTTGAAATTGAGAAGAAAATAAATACAGGATCCTTTAAAAGTGAAAAATCCAAAAAATCTTTAATCTTGCTGACTGATTCTTCTTCTTCTTCAGATTTTATGACCCGCTTTAAATTTAATGTACTTATAGATTTTGATGCTGGTGCGGTTATACTTTGTAAGCTTCGAATATGTGCCATTAAATCTAGAGTTGATTTGTTACTTTGTTTCACGTGAATTTTAGAGTTTTTTTGAACTGAATTTCTTTCGAGTGTATTAGCAGTATTATTTTCATTCAACATTGGCAAACTCTTGGCAAATTCCATGGGATCTTCTAATGGAGATAAATAATTATTTTCTTTTTCCTTTACGTCTATTTTATGCAAATAAACAGTTGGCAAACTCTCAGTTATTTTTGCATCTAAAAGTTTATTATTTTCTTTTTTATCGTTTTGTTGTTCTTTTGATTGTAACCTTTTTTTATTTTGCTTATTTATTTCAGATGGTTCAATTGGTACTGGTCTAATTAACATTCCACATATGACTAAATTTAACACAAATGCTGATTTTATTAAAAAAGCTCCGTTTATTCCATAATTGTCCACTAAAATTCTGTTAATTGGGCTCAAAACAAACGTTCCAAAACCTGACCCACAAACAGCGATTCCAATTGCTAAGGACCTTTTTTTTTCAAAATAATATCCTACACTTACAATTGCTGGCACGTATATTATACCAAAGCCAATGCCAACTACCAATCCGATTGTTATATAGAGATAATAAAATTTTGTAACAAAAAAACTAAGAAAAAAGCCAAGAGAAGCGATCAGAGTGCCAAATATGGTTGTTTTTCGGCAGCCAAATTTATTTGTGAAAATAGATGAGATTGGACCACATGATAGTGTTATAGCTGGAAGAAGAGCGTGAACTATGCTAGCTTCGCTTCGAGTTATATTAAATTGTTGAATAAAATTTGTCAAATATGTACCAAGACTGTAAGTGATACCATCCATAATAAAGTGAATAATTAACGAAGATATCACAACAACCCAGCCCCAACCTCCGTCAGGAGGAATATAGTCAACATTAATCAGGTTCTTGTTATTTGCAATAATTGTCATTTTGGGATAAAAAAAATCCTAAAAATGAAACAAAATTATTCTTTAGACTCAAGAAATAAAATGCTTAAATTTTTAAATTAATTTATTATTATTTTCTAATAATCTAATTTGTCTTAATTTATCCATCTAGAAAATTAATTTTTAAAGTCACATTTTTAGAGTAAATTTGTTTTTTTATTTTTAAATTTTGAATTTCTTGTTGTCTTATCAAAAAAAAAAAGATAAAGTACACTCAACATGAAAAAATAAAATAATATAATTTTATCAATTTAGAGGAAAATAAAAGACAAATCATGATATATAAGTGAACTTTAAAATATGTTTAGATGCGACTTTGGAACAAGCATTTATTTAGAATTTTATCTTTTAAATGTCGGGACTGATTATAGAATAACTCTTAATTTATTTTGTATTATTTCAAAAGGATTTTTATTTTTTAATTTTATATTTACTATTTATCAATTTAATTAACATAGAAAAACTACTCAGCTTGTCTTTTGTCTATATTTCCTTTGATTCAGCATTTTAAGTCAGATTTTAAGGTCACGTTTTAAAATTTTAAAATTTTTTTAAATATTAAAGTAGAATCTCAGTTATCAATCTAAGTTATTCTCTTAGTTATTTAGGCCTTAATTTAGATAAACAGAAATTAAGGCCTACGTTAACAACGACTTGAGTCAAATTTTCGAATCGGCACAAGTCGATTCTAGCTCAAAAACCGTCAAATTTTCGAGTCAAGCTCGTAATTTGATACTTCAAAGTATTCGAAAAATTCTTCTTCTGGCTTCAAGCTAACTTGCTGTCCAAGCATAATTTTTTAATTATATTTGATATTTAGAAACTCTCGAATACACACATAATTTATGATTAATTATTTTTTTTTACGAAAATTTTAATTTTCATCAATTAATTTAAGGTTCCAAGGTTACCAAGCCGGCTTTAAAAATTTAAAAATTTAAGTTTTATTATGTTTCGCCTAAGCCATTTTACTGTTTTCTTCGGTGGACAAGAACAGCTAAAAAGCCAAGAACCGAAAATTGTTAACTTAAGCCTTTATTGTATTGTAATATATTTAAAAGAATGCATTTTTCCTCATTAAATGGTCCATCTATTATTTAATAACTTCTAATGCTGGATAAATTAATTTTAATCGTTTGTGATATGAAAATATAAATTTTCATAGTTAAATATCTTACTCACATATTAAAGGTTTTGCTTACCGTTTACTAAAGCTACTCTAAATGAACATTTTAAATTATGAATTTTAATGAGAAACTAATCAAGCACTCTAAAAACTACGCTAAAAATTAATAAATAAACAATTCCTGGACAAATGAAGTATATTCTGAAAAATAAATAATCTAGTAGCTTTCCTCATATCTTTTTCATATCATGTGAAAGTATAGATAAAAAATTTACGTATACTAGGAGAATAAAATTAAATAAAAGTTTTATTGTATACTAGAATTTATTTGAATCTTAAAATGATGTATTAATCTGCTTATTTTATTAAAAAGACTTGAAAAATGATTGTAAATGAAAATAAAAATAAAAAAATATTTTAAAAGATTTATAAAATCAACTTAACTGAGCATACTTTCAATTTTGATTATTAAAAAAACATACCATTCGGATTTTTTGTCCAAAAAATTCTTTGATCTAAAATGAGATATTTTTGCGTCTTCTGGTACTGAATTTATAAAAAATGTTAATTTTCTTATAATACGAAAACGAAAACTAATCAAAAAAATTCCACAGAATAAATGCATATAGAAGAAAGATATATGTTCTCAGTTAGTCTTGTTTAATTTATTAACTAAAAATAACAATGAGAAAATCAATATTTTTCATTAAGTATAATAATTCTTTTAAAACAAATAATTTAATGCTTCATGTTATTTTAAATTTTAAATTGATCAACTGATTTAAAATTTTTTTTAAGCTGATTAAATTTATTCCAATTTATTTGTTCAAAATGGCCTTAGCCTTCGTTTAGATCCTCATTTTAGCATGATATTGATATTAAAGAAATTAAAAAATATAAAAAAGGTTTATTAATTTGTTTTAAAAATATTCATGTTTGTTAGTTTCAGATTTAAATTAAAATTAATTTTTAAATTTTAATTAAGAAACATTAATACCAATTGAATACAAAAAAAAAATTTGTCTCACAGACGTTCGTAATTTGTAGACGTAAATAAATACTTGCTGTACAAATTATATAATTCAATATGCTTCATCCCGAAGATGTCTAACTAGATGGCCTAGCTTCAAGGTTTGGCTGCTGACTTGACCGGTTAGTTCTGTTCAACAACAACAACAACAACACTAATCTAGCTAAAATAAAAATGCATTTATAAAAATTAAAATTTCATTAAATATAAAATAGTGATAACAGTCATTGAAAGTTTTTATCATATTTAATTCAAAAAGCAATAACCATAAATAGATGAAACTTGGGATAAATTTGTCGAAAATTTCCTAATGCCGTTCTCCTTGTTCAATATTGCAGCCTCATAACTTTATACAGGACTCTGGCGCAGGCAAAAAATACTATTTCACCCATGGTAAAACATTCTAAACTTACAACGCATGCTCTAAATATACGGAATAAGCCTTGAGTCGGCATAAGATTTAAAAAACTTGGCATTGAAGCTTGTGATTTTTTCAAAAATGTAAAAATAAAATAATGATTTTTCTAATTTTTCTTTTAATTCAATTTATAACGCTGTAACAAATTTTATATTTAAGAATATGACAGAGCTAGAAATAAACATAAATATAGTGAATGATACATTTACTTTAAATTTTTTCAATGAAAAATTTTCAAGGAAATATTTATTATTATTATTTATTTAAGTTTAAGTCACATTGACATTTATATTATAAAAATTAAAAAATTCAAATTACAAAATAAAATTAGTTTTAAAAATATTCCTAATTTTCAAAGAATTTACACAATTAGTCAAAGAATTTACACAATTAGTCATAGAATTTACACAACTAGTCATCCAAAGTCATAATTAACTTTTAATAAATTATTTAATACGCTTTATAGATAAAAAAACTCTTGATTTATTTCCATATAATAAGTTATACTTGATAAAACAAATTTTACAGAGTCTACAAGGCCCACTTTGAGACTTCTAAAACTAAATGAAATCAAGTGGTCCGACTTTCACGACTAAAGTGGAAACTTCTTTACATAATGGGCATCAACTGTTCTAAAAAATAAACTTTATGTTTAAAATAGATCTCACTAACTGATTCCAACTTAAGCGCATCATACAAAGGACTCACACGGGTAAACTTTTTCAGTCCAATAATTTTTTTTAGTAATAAACTCTGTCTTGTGTCCAGTTCACTCAGCCTACTATTCGGAATTAAAATGTTGTCAAGTACATGTCTAAAAATAGACTGGAAAAACTGTTTAAATAAAAATCCAATCAGGTAAGGATTTGAGACCATTGGTTTGCACCCAAGCCCATATAACGAATAAAAACTTTTTTCAACTTTTCTCCACTTCTCTTTAATAAAATCTGATATGAATGAATTGCTACCAAATGGAAGACCCAAATACTCAAAACGATCTTCATTAGACAATTGAATATTATCTATTACAAATTTTTCTTGACAATTCATACCCGATTTGGTCATAGTAAGGCTAGCTAATTTTCTGGGATTGAATTCTATTTTCCATTCTTTTGCAAATCTGAAACAATCTTCCAATAACCTCATTGCATGCCCATAGGAGGGTAAGAGGATTATAATGTCATCACAATACGCAATGATAGATAAATTAAGACCATTTCACTAGGCACTAATCTTAAGATTAGTACAATTTTCTAAAAGTTCGTTAAACAAGTAAGGGGAAAGAACTCCTCCCTGTTTCACTCCCTCAGTACAGTTCAATATTTGACCTAATTGACCATCATACTTGACAACAATAAAAGTTCGCCACTCCATTTACAAGAAAATAAGGTGCATTTATGGCAAAACTACGTCACTACTCTGGGATTCTAATTTTTTTACAAATTCGTGTTCCCCATGTATGATAACCCATAATTGGTGGTTTTTTATGTTTCTACCTATTTCAGGTAAAAAGTTATTTAACTTTGAAAAAGGAGTTTTTTGATGCATAGCAACATTTAAAACCCTTTTTTCTCCCAAAAATACTCCGATTTGTATATTTTTTTTTTCATCTTCTGATTTAATTAATTTAGTTATTAAGATTAAAAGAAAATGATTTTTAATGGCATAAGTCAAAAATTTAGTTATATAAGACAGAAAAATTAAAAATTTGAATTTTTTCTCAAAAATAGCTGCTAGTAAAAGGCAAATATCTTGGCAAGTAGGGATCATATAAAAAAAGCTCTTCATTAGTTTGTGCGTATTGAGTAGATCTATCTACTGATATACAATATTAGATATTTTCACCTGCCAACGAAGCTGGGCTTTCTTTTTAGTGAAAAAAAAGGTAAAAAAGTAAAAAAAAACAGGTAAATTAAGAATATTTTTTATTTTTAAATCAAGAATAATAAAATTAAGAGCATTTAAAATCAGAAAATGAAAAAAAAAATATACAAATCGGAGTATTTTTGGGAGAAAAAAGGGTTTTTAATGTTGCTATGCATCAAAAAACTCCTTTTTCAAAGATAAATAACTTTTTACCTGAAATAGGTAGAAACATAAAAAAAACACCAAACATGGGTTATCATACATGGGGAACACGAATTTGTAAAAAAATTTAGAATCCCAGAGTAGTGACGTAGTTTTGCCTTAAATGCACCTTGTGCATGTTTACTGGACAATTTCTTTTTGTATCCAAATTGATTTGTATGTATACAACTCAAACATTCCATTTTGTTTAGAATTGCATTCTCTAAGATAACAGCCATAGTATTTGATACAGACACAGGTCTGAAATCTGACGGTGAACTCATTGTCCTTTTTTTCGGTATCGGTGTGACAACTGAAATATTAAAACTACTTGGTATATAACCAAAGCAAATCGCTTTGTTAAAGTACCAAGTTAAAATAGCGATTAAATTCGAACATGCACAATTAATAAAAAACTCATAACAAATATTATCGAGGCCAGCTGATTTGTTTCCACTCAATATTTGTATAAAAGATTTTATCTCGTCTTGATTAGTCACATCATCATATACCAAATCAGTTATGCTAAAGTTAAAACTCTTTACCGAGTCTTCAATATCATTTTGTTTTCTTGAATTTATTTTACCATTATGAGAAAAAAAGTCCGAATAAAAATTAGCAAAATCGGCCAGACTAAATTCTTTTGATGATTTATTGACGCATGCTCTATTCCGTCTAAATTTTGCTATTGTACGCCATAATTTAGGGTTGCTTGAATTACTAAGATTACTCAAATTGACACTTTTTTTCTTTTCTTGTTCTTAAGAAATTTTTCTAACTAAGTGTATAAACTTTTTCTTTCGCCAATTAATTTGTATTCTAATTTCCAAATCATTATAGTTAGATGTTTCAAACTCACAATAAAGTTGTCTGGTTTCGCAAAGTAATTCATTTATTTCAGTGATTTCCTGAAGATCACTTTTAGGGATAATTTTTCTCCTTGTTAACTTTTTTAAAATTTCTCAGCTTGTCTGGCTGACTTCAAGAAAATACGTGGAAAATTAATAAAAATTTCATCAATTAGACGAACACTGTCCAATCTGTCGAAAGACACATTAATCTCTTCAATCTTGGATACCAACCAGTTCAGATTATCATTTTGATAACGTTGATACATTTCAGTAAAAACTTGATCTTTCCAATCAAAATGATCGAACTTGACATTTGTTGCTTAACTTGAACTACAATCGATCACTAAGTTAGTATCAATTACACAAGATATAGCATTATGATCACTAAAATTTTGAGGTTCATCCATAACATTATTTATTTATTTAAATTGAATTAACCTCCTATTAGGAGAAGTAAATGTAAAAATTTTAAATTTGAAGAATTAAAGAAAAAAAAAAAAAAACATTATATTCTTTGATTAACTCTTTATCTCTTGAACAAATGAAAATGTGATCAATTCTTGATCTTTATTCTTTTTTTTTATGAGAAAAATCTAATTTAGATTCAAACAAAGAATGGCAGTCCAATATTTCATTTTCAGTTAAAAATCGTTTAAGTAATTTGTCAAATTTTTTGTCACTTTTTTGTCGATTGAGATCGCAATTCCAATCACCTAATAAAATTATACTTTCATTTTTATAATCATCAAGAATACTTTCTAGACTAGATATAAATGAGTTAAAATTGACTAACGTTTCTTTGCTACCATTATCAAATGGAACCCAAACACCTACAAAATTGAGATTTTTGGAACCAATGCTAACTCTAAGAAGCGCAAAGTTTGAGTTAAGAAAATCGTATTCAATTACATTAATATTTTTGTTGACAAGCCAGCATTTACTACCATATGGTCTCCCCCTATTAAGAACTGCACCAATGTTCAAGTCTGATTGAAAAAAAAGTTTATGATTATTATATCGTTCAGTTAAGAGATAATGTTCTTCAGAATTTAGCAAATGCTCACATAAGAAATCAATATCGTAGTTTTGTACAATTTTGTCAATAATGACTCTAATTGATTTAAAATTTTGACAATTAAAGCTAGTTATTCTCATGTTCCATAGAATTATTACCCTTATGTCAGATGTAATACTCAATGCTGGCTGACCATTTGACTGAATCGTCTGCTGTTTTTTTTTTCAAAAGATCGCCGATCACGTCAACAACATT
>QEOQ01000303.1:1542874-1553528 GCA_010279815.1 Brachionus plicatilis
CAAGTCAAATGACTTGACTTTAAAAAAAAAAAATTAAAGTCAAGTCAAATGACTTGACTTTAAAACAAAAAATTTAAAGTCAAGTCAAATGACTTGACTTGACTTTGGCTTGATGACTTTTGCCCAAGTCTGGTTTCGAATCAAGATATATTGAATACCCAACTCAATTGTGTAACTGCTACCTTACTATTTCTTCTTTTTTTTCCTGAAACTTGAACTATTTAAACATGTGCCACATGTAACAATCTTTTCCAATTTATGTCTTTTCAACTTTCATTTTTTTAGCTTATTTACTTTATTTTGATTCTTTTTTTTATCTCATTTTATTAACTTTAATTTTATTTTTATTTTATTTTTTAACTTATTCTGAAGGAGCTTTAGCTCGATACAGAAAACAAATAAATAAAAAAAAATAAATATATTCCGAAAAAAACACAAAATTTTTTTGATTTTAACGATGATTTATATTTAAAAAATAAAATTAATCTTCTTTATTTTTGACAAAAAGAAATAATAAAATAACGATTTAAATTTTTCATTTTTTAAATATTATTAAATCTTAATTTAAAAAAAATAGTTACGATTTATTTTTTATTTTTTGCCAATTTTTTTGTCAAATATACCCACAAGGTTTTTCAAAGATGCTTGATAGCTTTCATATCAAGTCAATCTAAAGGCTTGATTTTAGAATCTTCTTCCTTATTTAATCTACGATCATGATGCTTGTTGGCATTTATTTCATTTTTTATTGTTCGAAGAGCAAATTTGATTCTAAATCATAGTTGCATCATAATAAACTTAACCCACCAATGTTTCCAAATTTGAGTTGTTAATTTTTATTCTTAACTTCATTTCAATACGCTTTAAAATGCAGAATACTGCAGAATATTTTGCAGACTTATTTTACTGCATTAAGCAGATTTGCTCATAATTAAGCATTTTATAGAACTAAATTATTCCTTTTAGTAAAAAAGTTATTCAAATTTTTCTGAATTGAAGCGATCGAATTGAAATGAACTTCACAACCCCTTAGCTTAGTTTAGTTTTATTTTAAATTAAAATTCAAAAATATCAAATTTTTTAAGGTATATTGCGTTTAGAACTGATCAGAGATAAACTGCAATCTAATTTTAAATATCGTTTTTGAAATAACAGTTTTTAAAGTTTTAATTTTTAAAAAGATGAACTCTTTTATTAATAAAAATTCTAAATTGATATTGTAATATTTGATTAGCTCCTTCGAATCATTAATTTTTTTAAATAAAATCTTTAACATACACAAAATTTATTTTTTTACAAACAATATAATATTTAAATTTCTTATTCACATCATAAACTTCAAAATTTATATAAATGGTGTCAAAAATGTGTCTAAAATCAATTTTTGAAAGATTTTAAATTCCAAAATTTTGGTTATTAAGTTAATAACTAAAATTAGTTATAACTTACTTTATTTTTGGTAAAACCTAATTTTAAATTAAATTAAATTTTTCAAGAATAAATTCAAAAAGAATTAAAAAATTTATTAAGATTTTTAAAAATAAGGAAACCATTTCCTATAAATTGAAGTTATTATCAAATTTTCATGACGATCTCCAAAAATTTTAGCATTTTTAATTATTTTTTAAATTGTATCTCATATTTATTTACTTTTTAAAGATAAATAATCATATTACGGATAAAAAATTGATCTTTAACTAAAGTAGCAAGATATTTTTTCTGATTGAATTTTTTTTTTAATCTAATAATTTATAATATACGAACTAGTTTTAAAATTAAAATCTTGATCAATTACAGTGGTTCTAAAAATCGTAACACAAAAGAAGCCACGTCCAAGAGCTAGGCAACCCATCCAGCCCAGCAGACCAAACCGATCGTCAAAGTCTTCCACCGGTTTAAGATTTAAGATTTTTAAGGGTTTATTTGATAAATTCTAATACATTATTAAAAAAAAAACTCAACTTTTTTTCTAATGACTTTTATTTTGGAGTTTATTTTAGCAATTTCATGTTCGTGAATACAGAAAACAAGAAGAGGAACTGCTCCGGCATCAACAATTGCTTGAGCTAAGTCGAACCTAATGATCACTAATAGTCATTATCATTTTATTCATTATGTTTAATTATTTAATAAAAAAAAATTAAATGTAAATAAAATAAAAATAAATTGAATCGTATTCAGCTCCATTAGGAATTATTTTTACAAACTTGTAATTTTCTAAAATAATTTCTTTTTATTTGATTTAATTTAATTGCACAATTTTCTTATTTTTTAGATTAAAAATTGCATGAAAAATTCTGGTATCGTAAATAAGCAACTTCAGTTAAAAAATCTGATCTATTCTTGATAAGATGAGTGGCTAAGTATATCTAAAAGATACTGAGCTAATAATAATCTTAATTTGGTATAAGAATTAATTTTTTTACTGGGATGCCCTGTGGAATTAATAAAGCAGATTTGGTGAACAGAATGGTGAAAATTTGATTTCATTAAATAAAATAATTATGAAAAAATATAGTCTTTTATCGAAAATGAACACGATTTTGATTGAAACTAATCAATTTTTCTTACTGAAATAAACCAACGAACAAAAAAGAATCTCAAATCTAATTCCAGAATTGACTTAGACTTTTGAAAAACAACTCAGATCTGAAGGCAATAATTTTTTAATACAGATATATGCATTTAAATAAATCATCATTTTCAAAAATCAACAAAACACAGACATCAGAATTTAAAATTCAAACTTTCTTTTCAAAGCAATTTTTTTTTATAATTTCTATGGTAACCACAATATTCAAGTTGCCAGGTTACAGTTAAATTTATCAAATTTGGAATAAACATTTAAATTGTGACTGGTCTTAGCATAAATTTCAAATTTTACAATAGTTTTTTTATTGAGTGATAATAAATCTTAAATAAGTTAGAAAATATAAGATGAGCCAGAGACAAGTGCTTCAAGTATTTGAGCAGTATCAGAAATCACGCACAGCTTTTGTACAAACAGTTGCTGAGCTTGCTACTCGACCTCAAAATATCGAAACATTGCAAAATGCAGGTGTAATGGCTTTATTACGACCTTTATTGCTCGATGTTGTACCAACAATACAACAGACTGCCGCTTTAGCATTAGGAAGACTCGCAAATTACAATGACAGCTTAGCCGAAGCTGTTGTGAAGGGTGATATACTGCCTCAACTTGTTTATTCTTTATCAGAACAAAATGTGAATGCTTCAAATATGTTTTTTTTGTCTTTATTTTTAATTTTTTTTAGAGATTTTACAAGAAAGCAGCGGCATTTGTATTGAGAGCCGTCGCTAAACATTCACCACAACTGGCTCAATCAGTTGTGGATTGCGGCGCACTTGACTCGCTTGTTATATGCCTTGAAGAGTTTGATCCAACTGTAAAGGAAGCAGCAGCTTGGGCATTGGGATATATTGCTAGACATAACGCTGACTTAGCTCAAGCCGTTGTTGATGCTGGAGCAGTTCCTCTTCTCGTCCTCTGTATTCAAGAACCTGAAATTGCTCTCAAACGAATCGCTGCCTCTTCTATTAGTGATCTAGCGAAGCACTCTCCAGAATTAGCTCAGACTGTAGTTGATGCCGGTGCAATAGCTCATTTAGCACAAATGATTTTAAACCCTGATCCAAAATTAAAACGACAAGTATTCTCAGCATTAAGTCAAATTGCAAAGCATTCAGTTGACTTAGCTGAAATGGTTGTGGAGGCTGAAATTTTTCCTGCCAGTTTTGCATGCCTAAAAGATAGCGATGAATATGTAAAAAAAAACTGCGCAACATTAATCCGAGAAGTTGCCAAACATACACCTGAATTGGCTCAATTGCTTGTCAATGCAGGTGGTGTTGCTGCAATTGTTGATTTCATTGGCGAAAATCGAGGGAATATACGACTCCCTGGTGTAATGATGCTCGGATATGTTGGTGCACATACTGAAAATTTAGCGATGGCAGTAATTGTTTCCAAAGGAGTTGTTCAGTTAGCACTCACAATTTCAGAGGAAAAAGAAGATCATCTGAAAGCTGCAGCAGCTTGGGCCCTCGGACAGATAGGACGTCATACACCAGAGCATGCGAAAGCAGTTTCACTCACAAATGTATTACCTAAGTTGCTAGAATGCTATCTAAGAGGAGAATCATCAGAAGATTTGCAACAAAAAAGCAAAAAGGCTCTAAAAAATATTCTTCAAAAATGTGTCTATTTGCCTGCATTGGAACCATTATTACATGAAGCTCCGGCAAATATTTTAAAGCATATCGTAGCTCAATTCAGCAAAGTTTTGCCTCATGATCCTAAAGCCAGACGATTGTTCGTTACTAGTGGTGGTCTTAAAAAAATACAGGAAATAAAAGCTGAAGATGGATCACCTCTTGCTGAATACATTAATACAATTAATAATTGTTATCCAGAGGAAATTGTCAAGTAGATATCATTTAAATTTATTTTACTATGAAAATAAATTAATTTTTGTTAAAGGTACTATTCACCGGGCTATTCAGAACAGTTATTGGATAGAATCGATCAGTATCAACCTCAGGCTTAAGATATTATTTTTAATTTAAGAATATACATCATATCCTATATTTTATTCATCAAATATTTAATAAAATTTAATTCAAACAATATCAATTAAAATAATGTTCAATCGGTCATTTTCCCTTAGTTTCATTTCAAACAGCCCTTTGAAAGTTTTTAAATTTTTTTAATTTAACAAAAATAATTTAAAAATATTTAATTAAAATATTTCAAATAACTAAATATCGTTTTCAAATATTTGAAACTTATATTAAATAAAAAAATAATAATTCCCTTTTGCTCGCAAAAGAACAATACACTGTTTCCATTGAAATTTACCCTTTAACAATTTATCAAAGAAAAAAGTTTCCACATAGAATTATATAGTACATCTTAAAACTAACTTCATCGCTTTCTTTTCCTTTCCTCTTCCTTTCCTCTTCCTCTCTTCTTCCTTTCCTCTTCCTTTCCTCTTCCTTTCCTCTTCCTTTCCTCTTCCTTTCCTCTTCCTTTCCTCTTCCTTTTTAGTGAAATAGATTGAGTTAAATTTTTGTTTAGGAATTTGAGGAAAATATTGAAAATTCTTTTTTTATTTTTTAAATCTTTATTTATTTGTTTATCTGTATCTTTATCAAGCTTCAAAATAAAATATATGAAACAAAAAAATAAAAAAACAAGTTGAGTATGTTAAAATAAAATGAAAAGAAAGATAAATAATTCTTTAGATTTAAATTCACTTTCACGAAAAGGTGAGCCAATAAGAATTAGGTGATCAAATCTCAAAATAGGTGAAAAACTTTTAGACTATGAGAATAAATAGAATAAGATAAGTATTAAATATAGTGCCTAATTCTTGATACTGATATAAAAATAAACAATTGAATTCAATAATTTTTTTGTTTTTTTTTTTAATTTGAATTTTCTTAAAAAATTTTGACTTGGTGATAATTGAAATTCGTTTTATGCATAATAACAAATACTCAATTTATAAAAGATGGAAAACAGAGCGTAAATAGTTTTCTTTAAAATACAAATATTATCTTGAATGTCATCATAGCACTAACCCAAAGTCAAAATTTAAAAAAAACAAGTTTTTCATGCTTGTAATATTAACTAAAATAAGATTAAGTAAAAAATAAATAAATAAAAAGAAAACAGATAAATAATTCTAAGTTAAAGATAACAGAAATAACGATATATTGATATACATTTTTCTGGCAACTTATTTCAATAGGAATTACTATTTTAACAAATGTTTATGTAATGCTGCACGCTTATCAACCGCTTTTTTTATGAAAAATAAGTGACCGGTTTCAACCGGATAATAATTGGGACTAAGATGATCAACTTTCTATTTAATCGTTGCCTGCGCTGAAAAAGATAGCAAGATATTAGATGAACAGGACTTTTGACCCAAAAGGAGTGAATAAGGTTAAAAAAAATAAAAATCTTGTTTGACTCAAGATTTCCCCTTTGCAACCATTCTGCATTTTTATTTTTTATAATAATATAATAAAATTTAGAGTATTAGGAATCTTGTAACAAAGAACAGAAACAAAAATCGTAAAAAGAAGTCACTTTTTACTTTGGGTCTTAAAATTGTTCTGCAGCTGATATAAACTTTTTCAAATCCAAATTAAGTCTCTGCAATACATATGAAATTTGAATCAATGATTTTCTATTACATTTGGTGCTTTGCAGACATGCAGAGTTTCTGCAGAGACTTAATTTGTGTGGAAAACAGTTTTTACCAGCTATTACATTTTACAGAACAATTTTAGACTCATAGTTAAAAAGTTATTTTTTTTAAGATTTATGTTTTAGTTCTTTATTCCAAAATTCACAATGCCAAAATTGGGTTGCCGAGTAACTACAAAGAATTTTGGTGAAACAAACTTTGTATCAGCTAATTCATTTTTCATAATAAGTTTTTGACTAAGACAATAAATTTTCTTTAAATTTTAAGTTTTTTTTTTTGATCTTTGTTCAATAGTTCAAAATGACAATATTTAAGGCACAATTTTTTTTAATCTTTTTTACTTAATTTTTCTATGAATGAGAGAACCACTTTCAATCTGATTTTCGATAAAAATAGCAATAAGTGTGACAAGTAAAAAATCATACTTTTAATTTAAAGAAAATTTTTGTAAGAATATTCAGTAATTTTAAAAAAGGTAAAAGAAAACTTATATAGAATTTATTTTAAAAATTTTCAGAAATAATGTTCCCAACAACAGTTTAAATAAATATTTTTTATATTGGTTTTTATTATTTTAAATTGTAATTCAAACAAAAACGAATTAATAGTTTTCATGGTAATTGTTACAATAAGGTAAAAAACACTACTTCTTATCCTCTCTGATCAAAAAAAGTTATTTTTCTAATCTCAAAGGTTGATAAGAAAAAGAATATTTATTATACAAAAAAAATTAGATCTCTAATAAAATTCAATTTTTTAAAGTAATTTAAATGTTCGTTTGAATTAATATACAAATGGATTTCTTTTATTATTTTAGACAGCCTTTTAATTTTCAATATTTTATTAAATTAAAAAAGAAAAATTTTTTTGAAAACCCTAAAAAAATTCTTCTTTTGAAAGAAAGGAGTATGAATCCTAAATTTTAGAAACAACTAATTTTTTAAATCATTCATATTCAAACAAAAAATTTAATTTGAGAATATGACTTTTGCATTTATAGTAGTGTTTGACCGGCCGGTCTACGGCCGGAATTCAACGACTAGTTGGTCGGCCAGTATAAACGGCCTTTTTTGGCCGTGAAATTCACAGCCGCATTTAAGATCGCCCGTGAATTGGCCGACTGTCTGTCGACTGTTTTTAAAAAGGCCGACCTTTCCTGAGCCGGCCACAAGACAGAACGACCGTGAAATAGCCGGTTTTCTAATAGTTTTTTACAGTAATATTTGGCAAAAAATCAAATTTTTCCGATAAATTGCAATTTCATGCTAAAAAAAAGATTTTTCTTGCAAAAATACAATCTAAAAAAAAGATGAAAAAAACTGTTTTGACGGTTTTATTTTACTTTGTTAGATATTTGTTTAATCTAAAATATTCGAAGTCACAGCTAAAAGTCAAAATAATGAATCGAAATTCAAAAATCAAGTCAATACTTGCCTAAATGAATATAGGCATACAGACTGGACTGAAAAAAAATTAGTTATTTCCCGTGTAGACAAACGCCCTTTGGCTATTACCAATTCTTTAAAATTTTTGAAATAACTGTCTTTTATCATTGAAAATAAAATTTAAGATTCTTTTCCTCCTGTGAAGGAAGTATATAACAAGAAGTTTATTATTGAATTAAAGCAAAACTTCGCTTTACTTAAAAAATTCTTTTGACCACGCACATATTTTACATTATTAATAATTAATTCTTGGCATAAAGACCACATTAACATTTTAAGGCTTTGACTTTTATATGATTTTTCTACAATGTTTCTTCCGTGTTTAAAGGAAATAAAATGAAAACCGTAATCCTAAAAGATCCATTATCTATAATTATTTTAGATAACCAATTATCTAAAAATAACGAAAACGGTTGATATTTCATTTCTGCTATAAACACTATTCTTTTATCAATATATAAATTCTTATAATTAATATTATTTTTATTATTATTAGTTTGAGGAAAACTCTCCGGCTACTCAGAATGGATCAGCGTCCTTAATTTTAACAGGCGTTAGAAAAGACATAGAAAATTTAAATAAGTTCACAAAATCGAGGTCACAATGAATTTTTTTAATGAAGAAGGCATAAGTTAAGTTAAAAATTAATAAACATTAAAATTGATTAGGTCATTTATGAAAACCAAACTTTTAAAATTTTGAATCAAAAAATATTTTTGAATCAAAGAAGTATTTTAAAAATTTTGAGAATCGACTGTCATAAAATGAAGCGACAATTCTAACCTATTTTTTAAATTACCCTAGTGGCAAAAAAATTGTATTTTACTAATACTTTAAAATGTTTTTGAGAGTAAAAAACTTTTCTCCCTCCTGATATCTGAATTTATATTTGATTAATTATCGAATAATAGTTCATTTCGAAAAAGAAAAAAAAGATATTAAAATGAATAGAACAGTTAATGTAGGAAAAAAAAACTGCCTTATTTATTTTTTAGCTAAAAATATTCGTTGCAAATTCAAATGTAAAGATAATTTGAAAAAAAGGTATTTTCATTCTTGAAAAATTGACATTTTTATTAGGAAATTTAAAAAATAAAGTAATTTTGCCGTAAGATGATTTTTAGACCTTTCATTTAATATATAATTCTATGTGGAAACTTTTTTCTTTGATAAATTGTAAAAAGGCAAAATTTCAATGGAAACAGTGTATTGTTCTTTAGGATTAAATTACAAAGCTGCAGTAAGTTTTTTTTTAAATTTCAAAATAACACGAAAAGGTGTACCAAAATAGAATTAGATGATCAATTCTCAAATAAGTTGAAACACTTTTAGACTTTGAGAATAAATTGAATAAAATAGCTATTTAATAGAATGCCTAATTCTCGATACTGATATAAAATTAAACAATAATTGAAGTTAATAATTTTTTTGTTTTTTTCTTCGTAAACTATACTTCCTGGTGAAAAACTAAGCACATTTTTAGAAAGCTCGTTAAATTCTTTTTAAGGAACATGGGAGTCAGTTGGGAGATTAGCAGTAATTATACCCATTTTAGCGGTTCCACGTTTGCACAGCACAATCTAAAGCAGCATACGGGAGCAACATTTTTATCAGATAATGAAGACGTAAATCTAACAAAAAAAAATAAAGCCTTTAACCACTTTACTATCGCTTTTAAGTCACAGATTCTATTACAATAAGTTCACTTAATTAACAAGATTTAAATTTTCTTCTTATACTTTTATTTTAAAAATTGAATTCAAACAAAATCAATTATTAGAAAAATTAAAAAAATTAAATTTTCAACTTCTTTCATGATTTTTATTAAGAAATAAAAAGCTCTTGGTCCCTCCAATCACAACCACAATAATCAGAGACTTAACAAGAAATTAACTGGAGAATTAGTGACGAAAAATCAGGACAGATTAATAAGATGGAATCATAAAGAAAATATTATTCTTTTTTTAAAAATAAATTAAAAAAAATAAAAATTAAAAAAAAAAAACACATTTGATTAATTTCGATTAACAAGGTGATTTGTTCACCTAATTATTACGTTATAAATTATGTGCTCACTCTTTTTTTTTTTATTTTCATTTGTTCACGTAATCTAATGTTCACTTAATTTGCAAAATTATGTGATCATTTGTTCACTTGATTAACAAGACCCAAATATTGATTTAAAATAAAAAATATATAAAAATAAAATTGAGAGTCAAAAAGAAATCAAGTTTTTAGGTTTTAAAATTTGATTCAAAATTAACCTTTTCCCCCAATTGTTGATGAAATAAAATAGCGGTGTAGTTCACGGTTGAACTTAATAAAAATATAGTCGAACAAAAAATGGGGTCTTAATTATTACAAACTAAATCTCGAATAGGATCTATAATTGATTACTCTTTTCAGTGTCTCAATTCATTTTCGGAGACAAGCATTAAACAGGTCTTACAGAACCAACAGTTCGATTTAGAAAAAATTAGTTCATCTAACACAAATTTTCAATAATATACCCCAAATTTTAACTTTTATCCACAATTTTATTAAAAACACTACATAAAATAAAAAATAACATAAAAATTAAAAAAACACTTTAATTTTTTAAATTGACACCAAATTTATAAAAATAAAAATAAAAATAATAAAAAAGCAATTTTTTATACTAACGCCACAATTCTTTTTTTATTTTTTTACACATTTGATAGGACAAGCCCATTTTACTTCATTTGCGCACCGCATAGATCACAAGATTTTGTTAATTTGTCAATATTTAACCCGATTTTCGCTCTTTTTCGAACATTCTTCTTCCTCGGACTCGGACTATGCCTTTTGGAACAGCGTTAGAATATTGGGTTTCATTAGGTTGTCTTTTCAGTGCTCCAGCATTCTCTTTTGAAATCTTTTTTTTGAAAGTCCGTTTTTTAGGTATTTTTTGGGAAACGCATTTTTAAGGTGCATTTTTGGTTAGCTTTT
>QEOQ01000303.1:1572071-1695280 GCA_010279815.1 Brachionus plicatilis
AAAAAGTCTTTGGTGGGACTTTTTTTTTGGTGACTTAGACTTTTTTTTGGGACTTTTAAACAACTCTGGAATCATAAATAAACACTTAATTGTTGCTCGAAATTTAATTTATTTATTTTAATATCATAAAAGCCAATTTCAAGCAACAATTAAGTATTTATTTATGATTCACAAATAAAGTGAAACATTTTCTATTTCAATGATTCGTTTCGCTTATGCACTTTTTTATCTAAAAATATCTAGTGAAATAAGAAGAAGTCTAATTTTTGCTTATTTCTAGAGATATTCATTTTACCTTAGTTGGCAATTTATAAATGTATCTTTATTATTTTTAGAAATCTAGTCACGTACTTGATTCTTTATTCCATATTTAAGCAACTCTTTTTTATTTTATAAATCATATTATCATTTAATAAATAATTAGTTAAAGCTTCAGAAATTCAAAACTTAAGTGCAATCTGAATTTCTAATTTTTCTAATTTTCTAATTTTCGAATTGAAATTGGCAAACAACGTCCTTTGAAATCCTAGATTTCGTTTTTTTTTGGGGGGTCAAAAATAAGAAATTTTGTACCCAAGGGTCTAAAAATAACTAACCCTTTAAAAAGTTGTAGTTCTTTCAGACCAAGGTATTCAATGATAAAATTAAAACATTTTTTAAAACTTTGTATATTCTGATAGAGCATAAAATTTTCTAAACTATGGTGTATATTTTTATTTAAACAAAAGGCTTGTCAATTTTATTTATTGAAAAACAGCCAAAAACAATTCTTCTTTTCACCTGAATCGTATGTAGTCCCAGGGATCACATGAGATCAATTTTTTTTTTAAATAAACTAGACAAAATTCTGAACCAATCTATGGTTTTTACTTTTTTGAATTTTAGCTTTAATATAAATAAAGCTCTTATTTGCCTATAGATCTAAATAAATATTAGTGATAGTAAAATTAACTGCGACTTGGAGATTCTTCAAGCGAAGCTTTAAAGACATGCAGCAATCGTTTCAATAAACTTCGCCAACCATTCACCATTACCTTGAAAATTTTAGGAAAATTATCATTTATTATCTCTTTTGGCAATTTGTCCTACTCAATCACAACTCTATTAGTAATATCTGGAGATAGTGTGGAAGTTTTGCATCGCGCGAACTTTAAATTATTCAAGACATCATCTAATTTATGACATGTCTCTGAAGTGTGAATCCATGTCTTCGAGCACTGGGCTGTAACTGTAACTAATCTTATTTATCAATCTGTACTCCAAAATAAGCTCATTTCTCAAAACTGATTTCCAATTGAACATTTCTAAGCGTTCCTCATAATTTTGGCCTCTCACTGCTTGTAATAATCTCGATGCTCTCCTTTGGACTTATTCCATAACTTCAATATCTTTCTTAAGATACAGTCTCCACACTTGATTAGCATATTCCAATCTCCACGCTTTTTTTTACTCTAAGTGTATTCTAACCAACAACATGTACAAACTGCGGAAAGTTTCCAATTGAATACTGCTTAAATGATTTCTGATAATGCAAAAAATTCTATCTTTGATATAGCGACATCTTTGTCGATATCACTGGAGTTAATTAACTTAACCGTGAGCGTTTAAGTTAAGATGGAGCATAAATACATGCTCCAATATCGTCTAAGTAAGTATTATGTACAAGAATTTTACATAGGAAAAATATGCAAGAATACAAAAATTGAATTACATAATAAATAGATTACAGCTTAAATACCATTACAAATCAAATAAAATTACAATGAAAAATTGAAATAGAAGAAGTATACAATAAAAAAAGGCGGAAGGAACTAGTGCGCGTTAGTGAAATCATATGCTAGACTTGAAGGCGTCGTACTTATTCTTGAACTGGTTGATTGATTGAGAGTCGGTAAGTTCGGCTGGCAGGGCATTCCAATGGTTAACAACTCTGTTCGTGAAGAAGTTGGACCTGTGCATACATTTAGTTGAAGGCTGCCGGGAGAGTCTTATCTTGTGTCCTCTGATTCCCCTTGCTGAACCAGTTTGTGAGAGAAAACTACATTGCACCAGAGGATTCACCCAGGACACTTCGTTGAAGCCATTGTTGAACTTGAATAGCTGGATCAGATCCCCTCTAATTCTGCGTTCATGAAGTGGCGTCAGACCTAATACAGTCAGACGGTCTTCATAGCTCCAGTTTCTGATTCTAGGCACCAGCTTGGTAGCTCTCCTCTGAACGGTCTCTAATGCTCTGATGTCTCGCTTACTAGATGGTGACCAAACTGATGAGGCGTATTCCAAGTGGGGCCTCACATATGTGCAGTAGAGGGTCTTGCAGGTGTCGATGATCTAGAACCCGAGCGTTCTTCTCAGTTGCCCAAGGATACGGTTAGCTTTGTTGGCCTGAATCCTGATATGACTAGAGAACTTTAAATTACAGTCGAAAGTGACTCCGAGGTCCTTTTCAAATTCTACAGATTTGATAATGTGTGGTGCGTCGGACTCGCCCATGGATAACTCCGTGTTGGTTAATTTGCTCTTATCAGACCTGCTAAACTCCATTACCTTGCACTTGTCGACGTGAAAGACAATGCGCCACGTGTTATACCACTCCATAAGTGCATAGAGGTCCTGCTGCAGTGACGTGAGGTCATTATCGCTACAAATGGTAGCGATTAGTTTGCTGTCATCCGCGAATAGCTTAACAATGTGGTTGGCAACTGAAGGCATGTCGTTGATGTAGATTACGAACAGTAACGGACCGAGGACGCTGTCTTGCGAATTGCAATTAATTTTTTAAATTTAACTTCAGTGTTTTTTATCAAAAATACTCTTTGGACGGACACGGCTATAGTAATACCCAGATTTTTGATAGATAAATAAACGAAAATCTAGACAACTCTTATTCAATTAAGTATTTTACTAAAATTTATCTAATCTAGTACATACCCTAAACCAGGACTCGGTCTCGGACCCTGTATTCATGGCCCTTTAATTAATTTAATTTTTAAAATAAATTTTTTTATTTCATTTAGTCAAATTTTTCGGATATGACTCACTGGAAATGACTTGTTGGAAATGTCTGACTACCGCTAGAATCATTCCAGAAATTGATTTCGGTTCAAAAGGTGAATAGTCATAAAGTTCGATTATTCGATTCTTTTCCAGCTGAAGCATGCGACATCCATTTAGGAAAATTTCCTAATTTTTTTAAACTTGACTTTGTACGATTTCTTAAATAAAATTTGACTAAATTTTGTGACAACTAATACACTAAATTGACTTTTATTTTAATTGATTTTTCAAAAAAAAATTTTTTTGACGTTTAATCAAAATAAATAACTTTAATATTAGCTCTTTAATTATTTCCGATCGTGGAATATGATTTTCTTTGGCAGTTGAGCTTTTGATCTGTAACAATAATAGGGTCTAGTCGGTTAGGTTAACCATAGTTCACCTATTATGGGAACAATTCTTCTTCTCAGATTTTGTGAAATATTAGTTCACCTAATTTTTTTTTCACGAAATAGTGAAGCAAAATGGGATATGGTGAACAAAAGATTTCTAAGATTTCAGGGGAGCACTTTTTTGCGCAGTAGCATTGATATTTTTTTAAGATTTGTTCATTAAGCTCATCGATATTAGTAAGAAAACTTATATCTTGGATTGAAGATCTAAGTGAATTCGAAGACTTAACTTAATGTAATCTGAAATTTGTGATCCAACTGCATTAAGATCAAACCCTAGAATAAATTTCAACATTTTTTTTAAATATCCAGGAAAAGTTCAAAATAAAGTACTCTGTTTGATGAATTAAAATTACTGAATATTTTTAAAATTTTAATACAAAGAATGAGTACAGAGTATTTATCAAATGAGTTACTTTGTTTATACTCAATTTCCTCCATCTCTCAAATTTTATTTATTTATTTATTCAATTAACGCCAATTCTGGCGATGTAATTTAAATTGTAAAAAAAATTATAAAATTAATTGTATAAAATCTTTTGTTACTTTGTTTTCGCACAAGCGAAATTCTTCATTTTTTTTTTTTTTCACATAATTTANNNNAAAAAAAAATTGTTTAAATTTACAATTTAATGCTTTTTTATTTTACTTTCAAAAAGCTCTAATTAGGGAGTCCAGAAGATTCTTTCCATTTTCATCGCCATTCCTTATCATTGAGAAGCAAGTTTTGATCAAATTTTATCATTTTACTTATTTTTTTTTTAAATTACCTTTGACTTTTTTCAAATTAGGTAATCAATTTTTAGATTAAGTGAACTAATAGTTAACTTAATTAAACCGTAGAACAAGAATTGTTCCCATAATAGGTGAACTATGGTTCACATAAGCTACTAGCCCAAAAAAAGATACCAAATTGCCTTAAACAATTAAAAAAATACATTTAATTCGTTTAATTTTTCACAAGATTTTAAATTTATAAATCATACTGAAAGGTCTAATTTTTATTTATTATTTTTCAATGGAAAAAAACTTTTGTTTTATTACAAATTTTGAATAAATGACTTTACTTATTGAATAAACTAATTTACAAATAAAATTGTTGAATATTTGATCTATTTTAAAAATTAGAACCTGATGATTACCTGTCACCGTAAAATTATTGTTTTTAGTCGGTAGTTATTTTTTTAAATCAGACCAAACACAAGATCATTACATAATTTACTTTGGTTTAATTGTCTAATCATAAATAGTTTTTTTCTTACATAGATAATTTCAATTATTTCTTTATTCCTGCTTATGGGTTAAAAGCTTAGCAAAATAATTTTGAATGCTCTTTTAAATAGCAGATAATTTTAATCTTTTTGTAGAAATCATTTAGTTTTTTTCTTTTAAATAAAGAAAAAGATAATTAAAAAGAGTAAATATAAATTAAAAATAATATCAAATAATTTAAAAAATATTCTGAAATGATATCATACTATACTGCCCAAAATGATAAACCATAGTTTAGCCAAAACACTTATTACAAATTTTCTAAATATGTTTTCTACAGTAATTTTTTATGCTGATTTCAAATTTTAGCTTAGTTTTTTTACCGGATCAATAGTTTTTGAGAAAAAACTGTTTAATTTTTATCATTTTTTGCTATTTTTTAAATTAATTTAAAAAACAAAATAATTTTTCCCATAACCAAAAATTTAGATCAGGGTCAGAAAACTGAAGCCTACCCAAAAAAAGTCTAAAAAAATCCTTAATTTTTTGATTTTCAGTCTAAGTCATGACAAACAATTTTTTTATTTAATTCTAAAAAGTTCGTAATTTTATAGATTTTTATATAAGCTTTCTAAATTAGTATGATTTAATAGTAATAAGTAGAATTTTGAATGAGATATGAGGTCCAAAAGTCATGAATACTTTTTATTTTTATTGACTAAAGTGACGATTATGAACAAAAAATTAAAACTATATTGCTTCTAGGTTATTGGTGATAGAGATTAATAAGAGTTGACTCAGAAATGTTAAATTCTCTGAAAATTAGATATTATTGAGAGGGTGTAGACAAGAAATCTAATACAAAACTTAAATAAAGAAAAATATCACAAATAAACATAAATAAAGAACTTTCATAAAAAAATTAAAAAAAATTACTGATCTATGTTAAAATAATTAAAAAGAGTAAATATATTAGAAATGATATCAAATAATTTTAAAAATATTTTGAAATGATATCATACTAAAAAAAACTATAAATTTTTGGCATTCGAGCTTTTAAAAAACTCGTATAAAAGACTAAAAATAATCAAAAAAATGAAATTGTGATTTCGACGAAATTCTTCCATGACAAAGAGTAACAGGAGAAAAAATTCAAAAAACTATTTACAAAGCAATTTTAACAAACAGCAATAAATGAGCTATTTTGCTAATTTTTTTCTTATATCGAAAATCAGCATTTTTAAAAATTTTTTTTTTCTTTTCGGCAAAATGTAAATAATTTTACATTTTAGATTTTCATATTTCAAATAAGAAGAATATATTTCATGTGCAGACAATTAAAAAAGAACATTTAATTCGTATACTTTTTGCACAAGTTTATTTAGAAAAACTAAAATAATCAATTATTTTCAACATTTTATTTTGTGTTTAAAAATAAATAATCAATGAAAAAAAAAAATAAAAATAACTTTACACAATGTAACATTTGAACCATTGGCTGTCAAAGTGCCAATTTTTACAACAACAAAAAAGAATCAAAAAAAAAAAAAAAACAAAAATAAAAAATTTAAAAAAATATAAAAAAAAAAAACTCTTTAAACATTGGAAAAATAAAAATTTCAATAATCGTACAAAATGGGGTTTTGAACCATGTGACTGTGCATTGGCAAATGAAGATGAGCGCCATGATGGTGGTGCACACTTTGGCTTTGTTGATGACTGACCGAATGCAATTGCTGATGGGACACAGTCGAGTACTTGTTCATGTCTTTGTTGGCAAGCGGGTTGAGAGGGTTCTCGCGGCCGTTGCCCGTTTTCTGAAACTTGTTCATCAACTGTCCAAAATTCTCCTCATTTTCGTTCTCGTCATCCGAGCTTCTCTTTCCCCGGTAGTCCTTGCGGCTAGTGCCGTCGCGAAAACCCTTGGCAAACGGGTTGTACTCTATTTTGAGCTTGGTAATGGCCTCGTTCTGGTAGGCAGTGACCGCAATGAACGCGGCCTCGTTGAACACAAACGTGCTTATCGACTTGCCCTCCTCAATTACGTGCAGTCGCGGCACGTACTTGTGCATTGAGTTCAGTATTATGTGGCCTGCGCGGTCGAACGGGTTGTTGGTCAACTTGAGCTTGTGGAACGAGATTACCTGTTTCATCCACTGGGAGCCATTGAGCGGCGAGTCCGGATGCAAGTAGCCGCGGCCGGCAAAATGGGCCTCGGCCTTGCCGCTCACCACCCACTCGCAGTTGTGGTACTTGTACCGGTTGTCGTCCACTGGGATCACATCCACCACCATCAAATACTTTGAAGAGGACTCGAGGCCCGACACGCTCACCCGCAGCGACGGAAACATGCGCCGCCCACACTTGGTAATTATCATCTCGGTGCCAATCGAGTTGAACTGGTTCCACAGGCCCATGTCCTGCAGTTTCACCTTTATTTTGGGATTATTGCAGCTTTTCAGGTTGTTGTACAAGCTAGACGATGTATCCTCTGGCTTAGGCTCTTGGTAAGTGGCAAAACTCTGCACTTCGCACACAGACTCCTGCTTAACCAGTGCTTGCTCCTGCACTCCACTTTGGTAACAGTTGGCATAGCTCGGCTCATATGAACCGGCATAGTTTTGGTACAACGAATTGGTGGCATTCAAGCTCATGTTGTTGTAGTAGGCGCTGGCGTAGCTGTTGGACAAATAGGCCTGGTTGGCTGGAGGCATCAGGTTTGGCGCCAGCAGGGCGCTCTTGTCCCCGCTGTCTTTGTCGGAGTTGTAGCGGGCGTAGTCGTGGGCGTAGGGGTTGTTGAGCTCAAAAGCGGAGAAGTACTGATAGGCGGGACTTGGATGGCTGAATTGGTAGTTGTGGGGCGCAAAAGAATATGGCGGATAGGCCGGCTGGGTGAACGAGTTGTGGGGCGAGCGAAAGTTTGGCGAGCTGGTGGCTGAGAGCGAGGCATCGCTGGACACAATGCTGTTGCCGTCCGAGTTGCCGCCACTGCCCAGGCTGGTCCGCGGCTGCTCTGAGCTTTCACTGGGCCCCAGTGGCTGCTCTTCTTCCTCCTCGTAGCACAGGTTTATGTTCTGGTGCATGTTGGTGGCCAGCTGTTCGCTGGTGCTGCTATTGGTGCTGCTCGAGCCGGCGGAGTGGACCGGCGAGCTGGCGCCGGGCTTGCTTGTCTGATAAGGGTTCCACATTTGTGACATCATTTGGGATTTTTGTTACGTAAACAATTAATCTGAAATAGAATGAATTAGATAATTTTTGGTTGCATAATATGTTTATATAAAGGTGAGTTGAAAGAGAGTAAGCCGCGTCGGGTAAGCTCCGCGTGTAGCCAAAATTAATTAGTGAATGTGTATTTTTCAGCTTTATTTTTTTAATTGTGGACAGAAAAAGAGCCAATGAGGAGAGGAATAAGGGTGGAAAAGAGAGGCGATTGGATGGCTAGTTGTGATCGCGCAATGGTTTGAACCCGTTAAGATTAATGTTTTGACAAATTGACAAATTTAGCTTTGTTCCTATCAATGTACTGCTGGTTTGGCAATTGATTCCTATAAACATTATCATGTGTAGTTGATCTTGTTTTTGTTGAGAGCGGCAGTGTTTCTACAGTGCCAAATCACCTAGATAAAATCTTGACCATTGATGTAAACAAAAAACATCGAATAAGATTAGAGGTAAGAAGATTTAGGCGACAATTAATGTAAACAGTGATCGCTTAGTTGAAACTTTGAGATAGAATGCGAAATTTCAACAGTGTCAACTTGGACACCAAACAGCCAAGTCGACTTTTCTGAAGTGTGTAGTCTATTAACTTTTGAATTGAAGAAAAAGGAAAAAAAAATGTTTTTTTTTTTTTATTTTTATTGAATGGAGTTTAAAAAAAATTTTAAATATATATAATTTTTTTGGCTAAGTGACATTTGAACGAAGAAGGTATTTGTTCTCGATTATTGTTGTCAATATTAAGTGATTGCAACAGATTTTAGTTGATATGTCAAATCAAATAAGGTACAAGATTCTCATGCCATTTGTAATTTAATTAATCAATTAAGAAGATTAATTGAAACAAATTTGCTCCAAAATATTTGCTCCCAGTCTAACAACTTTGCCCAATTTCTTTGAAAATTTAAGCCAATTTTTGGCCTGAAAATTTGATTTGTACCTTCAATTACCATTGTGCTAAATATTGAGCTTGATTAGATTTTTTGACAAATTTTATTAAAATTCCAAGGTAAATATTTTAAATCTGACAATCTTTGACGACTCAACAAGATAACAAGCATTTTTATAAAAAATTTTATTCTTTTTTATTTAAAAAATTTAGGCAAAAAATATTGCATTTAATATTTGATTGGTTTTGTCAATTTAAAATTCAAATTAAACAAAAATTCTTCATATTTTGATAAATTAAAATTAGAGTTTATTAAAAATATTTAAAAAAATATTGCAACTAATGCATCTATTTACCTAAAATAAAATTTTTATTTTCTTTTTTTTTGTTTAGTAAATTAAATCAATAATAAATTTAAATCTCATTGATGCTTTATTTTGTTGTCTTTTTTTGCTTCAGAAAATATATTTTTTATTTAAAAAGTTTCAACGAAGTGTTAAAGTTTTTTTATTATATTTTATTTTGATTTTTATCAAAAATAAAAAATAATTATTTAAATTCAATTTGTATTAAAATTTCAAACACCCTAATTTATCTTTTAAAAGTATAAACAAAAAAAGGAAACGAAATTTTGGCATATGATATAAATTTAAATTGAGCATTTAAAATTTAAAATTTAAAAATAAATTAAAAAATTAATTATTTTTATATGAAATTATATTTATCTTGTTAAAATTATATAGATAGAGCTCTCATGTTTTTTTGTTTCATGATGATATTCGAAATTTAATTTAACTGATTAATAAATAAATAAGTAAAAATTGAGTATTAAATATGATTTTTTTTTGGAAATTAGATTTTAAAAATTTTTGCAATATTTCGTGATAAAATCTAAACGTAATCGTCTTTAAAACAATTGAATAAAACAATTGATTAAAAATATTTGATTTAGTATATTTCTCTTTGATATTTTGATTATAAAAATATTTAATTTCAACAATATTCTAACAATTTTACCCAAATAATTTTTTAGCCAGTTTAAGTAATTACTATGGAATATCTAATATTCAAAATAAATAAGCAAACGAACACTTTGACAGAATGGTTAACTTTTTATATTTACTATTAAATACAATTTTTAAATAATCTTAAATTTGATCCTAGCTATCTTAAGTATTTATTCAATTCTGATATTTATGATTCAATAAAACTAATTTATTTTCGTTTAAAAAATTTAATAAAAATAAATTTGTTGATAAAAAAATGCGTAGAAATAATATTTAGAAAAAAATTTGGAATGGAAAATTTAAGCCTTTCCAAAATTTTCATTTCATTTTAATATCATTTTTAATAATGAATTATTTAATTACCTATGATTTCCTCAAAAAAAAATTTTAGTGGGTGAATCTTAATTTTGAGCGTGGAAAGTTTCAAATTTTTTTAAGATAAATTCAAAAATATCATTATTTGAAATTATAAATCTAATATCTAAAAAAATTTTTGAAAAAATCAAATCTGCTTAATTTATTTGCATGAACGTAATTTGTAACATAATTTGATCAAAATGAGCTAAATTTTTACTTTGCCAAAATTTTAGCATTATGTGATTTTCTTTGAAATGTTTTTTTAGAAATTTTAAAGATATTATAATCTTAGTTAATAAATTAACAAAAAAATGTATGATATTACCATTATTTTAAATATTTATTCAATTCACCTTTATAAATTATTCATAAACATTCCAATAATTAAGCCATTATTTCAAATAAAGATGGGCTTATTTTTAAGTTTAAGTAAATATTTACTTTCTATCAAATGAGTTATTATGGAAAATTAGGAACAGGAAATTATTGTCGATTTTAAATTTATGAGTATTTTACTATGCTAAATTTATCGAAAAATAAATTTTCGCATTCATTAATAAATCATACTGAAAGGTCTAATTTTTATTTATAATTTTTCAATCGAAAAAAACTTTTGTTTTGTTACAAATTTTTTTCAAAGTTGATTTAATGACTTTACTTATTGAATAAACTAATTTACAAATAAAATTGTTGAATATTTGATCTATTTTAAAAATTAGAACATGGTGATTACCTTTCACGGTAAAATTTTTGTTTTTTGTCGGGAGTTATTTTTTTAAATCAGATCAAACAAAAGATCATTACATAATTTACTTTGCTTTAATTGTCTAAATAAAAATAGTTTTTTTCTTAAATAGATAAGTTCAATTATTTCTTTATTCCTGCTTATGCGTTAAAAGCTTAGCAAAATAATTTTGAATACTCTTTTAAATAGCAGATAATTTTAATCTTTTTGTAAAAATCATTTAGTTTTTTTCAAAAAAAAAAAAAACTTTTTGTCTTGTGTCATTTTCTAATTTCTGTTCGCTTTTTTCTCAATTATCAAAACTACTAACACGGGGCTGAATGGGAGGTTAATTACCATTCCAAACTGCCCGGGATCCTCCCCTAACTTTTTTTTTAACAAAAATAAAAATTTAGTTTTTTTCTTTTAAATAAATATTCAAAAATAATTAAAAAGAGTAAATATATTAAAAATGATATCAAATAATTTTAAAAATATTCTGAAATGATATCATACTAAAAAAAAAACTATTAATTCATGGCATTCGAGCTTTTAAAAAACCCGAATAAAAGACTAATATTAATCAAAAAAATGAAATTGTGATTTCGATAAAATTCTTCCAAGACAAAGAGTAACAGAAGTAAAAATTCAAAAAACTATTTACAAAGCAATTTTAAAGAATAGCAATAAATGAGCAATTTTGCTAATTTTTTTCTTATATCGAAAATCGGTATTTTTTAAAAATTTATTTTTCTTTTCGGCAAAATGTAAATAATTTTACATTTTATATTTTTATATTTCAAATAAAAAGAATATATTAGAAAAGGTAAAGTTTATATTTAATTTGTTTATGAAATAGTTCAGGAAACTAACTAATTTGTTTAACTCACTACTAACTAACTACTTATTTGTTTTTTTCTATAAATTTTGTCTTTTGTCTTAATTGATGTTCGTTTGTTGCATAACGACAAATAATCATTTTGAAATATTTCACAAAAATATAAAAATATGAAAATTGAAAATGTAAAAAAAATTCAAGTTAATTAACTTGGTGTTTTTTATAACTTTTAATAAATAATGAGATTGCGAAGATTTTGAAAATAAATTGATTTTCTCGTTTCGGATGATTATTCGTTTAAAAAAAATTAAACATTTAAAAATTATCAGAATTAAAAAATTAACTTAATTAGTGATTTAATCGAAATACTATGTTTTTTTAATAATCCAATGCTTTTTTAAAAATATTTAAATATTTTAATTTGATTCTAAACTGAATTGATCTTTAAGTCCTTTTTTTATCCGGAAGTCTACAAAATCTGTGATAATTTATTGGATTCTATTTTTAATAATTTTAAATAAGATGCAATTTTGCAGAATTCGCACAGATTATGAAGACTTCCGCATTAGGTGAAACAAAAGTTGTTTTATTCCCTTTCATCTGTAGAAAAAATTTTTTACATTTAGAAAAAAAGTTTAAAATTTTTTAATTTTTGTATTAAATTTCAAATTTTCTTTCAAATTTAAATAAAAATTTTAATTTGCCGTAAAAAGTATGTTCTTTAACATTTTTAAGAATTTTTCTACAAATATAAAACAACTTTTTCTTACAATCTAGATTTTTAAAAGAAATTTTTTAAGTCTATCAACATTAAACTTGATCCCGTATAACCGAATAGTTTGAGTGTTAGTCATGCAAGCAGAGGGAAAAAAAACTTCAAAATATCTCTGCAGTACGGGACGAATGTTAAAACCCCTTTCATCATAAAATAGGGGGACTGTAATTAAGTTTAATTTTAGATAATTTTTATTTACATTTAAGTCAACGTTTTTGAAGATTATGCAAAATTACATAAGGACTTATTATAAATAAAATTGAAAAAAAATTGGAAATAAATTTGTTTTTTGTTCTCAGAGCAATATCTTAGAGTAAGAATTAGTCTCAAATTTTAGGTAAAATAATTGGAACGATCAAAGAGAATGAACCCTTTTTAAGTAAATTTTTTTTTATGAAATTTAATTTTAACTAACTTAGAAATGCATAATTTTCCAAGCACAACACTTATTTTTTCATTTTTTGAACATTTAAAAAAAAGTTCATTCTTTCAATTAAATAATTTTTTTCTTTTATTAATTGATTATTAGTCAAAAAGTAGAAAAAATCAGACTCTACACGGTCAAATTGAGCGTATTTAATTATTTAAGAATTTTCTCTGTTTTTATTTTTTTTTAATTCATCGAATAAATGAATGAATAAATTTTAGGAAATTCAAATTTTATTTAAAAAGAAATATTATTTGATTACTGGGTGTAATGATACAAATTTAAGATTATTTGACTCTAAAAAAAATGCAACATAATCGAAAGTTTTCTCAGGGCATAGTTACAATATCAAAAAATGTGTTCTAGTTGAGGGATCTAAAGAAATAATTAATCTTATGACGAGACTCTTAGGGTATTGAATTAGAATTTAAATTATCCAAATAACAAAATATTTTATTTTTTATTATTTTTTTAATAAATGTTTCAATTTACCTATGAATCTTAATTAATTTTTGATCAATTATTTTGAATGAATGGATAAGTTCTTTCGAACTATTAGAATTGGTTTTGAATGAAGTCTAAACAATGTTTTGATTTTAGCATTGAAAACACAAGTTCTTGGTGAACAAGTAACTTAAGTTTTCTTTCTTTTTTTAATTTATAATAATTTTTATTTTTTTTTTATTTTAAATCGTCCATGGGACGTAGTTTAATTTTTCAACAAATAAATAGATAAAAAATGAATGTTTTTTTCAGAAGATTATAAAATTGAAAAAAAAATAGCGGAATCAGATGATATTGATAAGAATTACACATTTTGATTTTTAATTTATTTAAAAGAATTTATCATTTTTATTATTAGAAAAGTAATTTGATTAAATGCAAAATAAATCAATGATGAAACGATTTTTTTTGGCTACTTATCCTAATAAAAAAATCTTGAAAAAAAATTTTAATTGTTTAATTTAATTTTAAGTTTGGATACAATTCTAAATTTTACAGGAGATTTAACTCTAAGATCAAATGGATCAGATATATAAGTAAATCCTTGATTTGAAATCAAAAATATAAATATTTTTTTACTTTATCCGTACTTTTAATTTAAAAAACATTTATAAACCATTATTTTTGCAATCATCATATTTTAAAAATCATTATTTAAAATTTTTCAAATAATTAAATTTAGTTTGTGTTAATTACAAGAATTTTGAAAAAATAAATTATTTATTTAAAAAAAAAATCTAGAAACTTAAAAGAGTCAGTAATTAGAAAAGTAACATTGTTGTAGAAATCAAATTCTTTACTTTTGAGAAATTTTACTTCAAATAAAAATCATGTCGCTTTTCGAAATTGTCCAAATATTGATTATAAATCATTAAATTCAAAAAATTACTTAAATTTGTTTCTCACTTTCTTTAAGCGTATTTTTTTAGCAAAAAAATAAAATTTTGGAATTCAATTCAAATTTTTACAAATCTCTATTAACAAAACAAAATTATTCAGGTGTCAATATCCGACAAGTCAAAATCCAGCTATAACTTTTTTTGGCAAATAAATTCATTTATCTTAGAATAAAAACAAGAAAATAATGCAATTTTATTTAAAAAAAAAGCGATAAAGCAAATTTATGTTTTATTATAATTTGAATAAGCAAAGCAAACCAACTCAATTTATTCTTTCATTACATATAAAAGGAAAATTTCCTAAATATAGACTTGTGGCGTTTACTTAACACAAGTATAAGCGAATAAAAATCGTTGTCTAAAGATATAAATGATATAAATTTAAATGGCAAACGAGACTTAACCCATCATTTGGATCAAAAGAAATTTGAAAGCCCCCGCCATTTTAATTGAGACATTTCTTAAATAAAATAATTTATTTTTCAATTTTAATTTTTTTAGATTTTTTAAATATTTACTTCCAAGCACTCGTTTATTTTTTTGAAGAAGAAAAAATCATCATTTATTTATTAAGTCCATTAGACCAAGAAAAGCTCAATATTTATTGTACAAACAGTTTGTTTTAAATAGTGATCTTATTGTTAAAAGTTTTATTTTTTTCCGAACATAATTTTGTCCATTTCATTGTATATAAAGAAAATAAACCAAAAAAAAAATAATTTATTTAAATAAATAATCAATTTCGGTAAACAATTCCTGGTGTTTCAATCATAAAATGACTAGTGGAAAAATTGAAAACGCTTTGTGGAAGGTAAAAATTTATTTGATTTTAAAATTTTTATAAATTTAATTTTTAAAAGAAACTTCAGGGTGAAATTTCAGATGGTAATGTGTTGGTACAAGATGGTAAAATGACAAATGTTCCATCTTCTGAAAAGCATCAAATTAGTCTAAATGAGCTGATGAGTCATGGCCAAACGAGTTTAAACAATGTGAACACATTGCACAACTTGAATGAGCTATTGATACACAAAAACCAAAACCAATTCTTAAATCGAATGAACCAGAATTTAAACCAGAGAGAAATTGGTACCATTGAGAAAATGATGAATGGCTACGGACTAATACGATGCTTGAACCGCGACAGCGGTCTGTTTTTTCAGTACAATAGCAATCTGGATGTTTTCAAAACTGGCGATTTTGTTGAATTTAATGAATCGGTTGATAAAAATAACAAGCAAATTGCCGTAAATTTAGTTAAAATCTCCTCAAATGATCCCAGAATAAGCAATCAAGTGAATCTCAAAGATTTGCTTCAAGCGCAAAATCAGGTATTTAACCAACAGCAATCAAATTATGAAAATCTTTTGAATGAATTGAAAAAATTCAAAATTCAGCAGCAAGTTCAGAGCGGTCCAAATTTGAATTTGTTGAACAAAGAGAACTTTTTTAACCAGTCAATTAATGCAAATCAACAAAACAATCTATTAAACATGGCCAAATTAACAGGCTTACATCAGTCTAGTTCTTTGCCTGACTTCAAGTCTCTTGGCTCGGAGTATAATGAAGGAACAATAGCAATAGCAGCCAACCAACACCAAAATCCATTTGTAATTATATTTTTTTTAATTATTTCTGATTCAGGAAGTTAAGAATAGAATTGAAAAAAAAAATTCAAGTTTTTGATATTAAGTTTTTTAAAGCAAATTTTTGAAATAAAAGTTAAGTTTCCGATAAGGATATAAAAAAATACTTGGATGAAGAAAAAAAAAATTTGTTTAACCAAATGATTGATATCATGATTATTGATGACAAACTAATCATTTAGTAATTAAATCATGGGTAAATTTTAAATCAAGTTCAATAAAGACTCAATATATTTTGAAAAAAAATATAAAACTTCGGATTATTTGTTTACAAAGAAAATTAGCTAAATAAAAAATTTGAGTAACAAATTGATATCTATCTTTTTCTTCAAATTCAGAATATCAAATTGAACAAAAAAAATTTAAACAAATCATTTTTCGTCTTAAATCGTTATCGTAAAGATAAGCTCTTAATTTTTTTAAATAGAAGTTTATCTTTCCGATGACCAAAAAAATTGCTGGAAAATTCAATGGTGTTAATATTTTAAAAAAGTGTTTTTTCATTCCTTTTGCATTTAATGCTACATAATGCTACAAGTGATACCAATCTCAATTCAATTATTTCAAAGATTCTGTAAAAACTTAGATTTTTTTTCAAGAAAACAGACACAAATAGCAAGCTTTTCTCTCTTTTAAATTCAAGTAATGTTTAATTTCTTTATTTGATTTTTATAAATTAGAATTTTATGACTCGATAATTTAAAACAAAAATTGAAAGAATAAAAAAAGTTTCTATTTTATATTAGTTATGTAATAGTTATGTTTTATTTTGTATTGAATTGCACAACATCAAAATTTTATTTTTTTAGTTTACTAAAATAAGTAGCTATTCTTGGAAATTTATTTAGAAATCTTGTGGAATTTTTGATTTTTTTTAAATTCTTTGAGCTGAATTTTTCTAAAGAAACTAAAAATAAACTAAATATGCTGCACTAAGATTCAAAGAAAAAAAAATCAAACTGTTAACGAACCATTCTATTGTCCTGGGGAGCGTATCCTGAGTCCTTATTTAGACATTTATAAGAAACTTATAGCAATATAAACAGTTTTCTGCAGAATTGTTTAAAAGTCACAAGTCCCTAGTCCAAGTCCGGAATTTAACTTTGATTTTATTGACTTTTACTTTAATTAGACCGACACAATAGCTAAATGAAATGGTAAAAAATTCAATAATATAATTTAAAATATAATTAAATTTATAATATAATTTAAAAAATTTTTTAGTCCCCAAGTGGATTTCAAATTGAGACTTTTTAAGGCATTGTGAAATTTGGTACAAAAAACAAAAACAAAACATAAAAAGTGCCAAAGCTTAAGTTCTGGAAGACCAAAAAATGTTCTGTAAATCCTTTGTACCGCCAATAAACTGATTCTGCAAAAATCTGCAATAAATCTGCAAAACTCAGAAAATTTTGAATTTGGGATATTATATTATATTAAAAATCCAATTCAACTTTAAAAGGTGGTACAAAGAATGTATCAGTTGCTAGATATATCAGTTACAATTTACAGAACATGTTTTGGTCGGTCCAGAACTTAAGCTTTGGCACTTTTTATATTTTGTTTTTGTTTTTTGTACTAAAATTAACGATGTTCCGAATTTTGCAGAGTTTTGCAGAATCAGTATTCTGGTGGTACAAAGAATGTATCAGTTGCTACAATTTATAGAACATTTTTTGATCTATCAGAACTTAAGCTTTGGCACTTTTAATATTTTATTTTTGTTTTTTGTACCAAAATTCACAATGCCACTTTTTAACAATTCTGGTTTTATGAGATACAAATATCTTTATTAACACACACCAAATACAACTTAATATATAATATAATAAAACTTCTTTAAAATAATACAATTTTTGTTGTAACCAGTGACAATAAAATTTAATTAAATTTAAAAAAAAAAAATAATATTATTAAATATTTGTCAATTTAAAATTTATCTGAAATTTTTTTCAAAATCTGAATTTCAAACACGACTTCAAAATAATCCCGTAAATAGTTAAAGAGAAAAAAAACAATTAATACTAATAAAATTTATCTATTTAAATATTTTTTAGAACGCAGAGGGTCGAATTGCTTATCAACGAAATGGCGAGTCATTTTTTGTACCATACCAACTAAGCGATTTGGTTCATCCAAGTATCCAATTGTGTCCAGGCGACCAGGTTAAATTCTATATCAGTCAAAGATCCATCAACAATATGCTTTCATTCTGTGCCAGCAAGGTAGAGCTCCTTGACCAGTTTAATACTCAGACCGGCCGCGTTCAGACCGCACAAAAATATCGGGGTATCATCTCGTGGCTGAAGGATTCGTTTGGCAAAATAGACCGCGAGGACCAAGCTAAAGAAATATTTTTCCACTTTACCGACTATAAAGGTGACATTCCAATGGGTGAGCTGCGCATCGGATCCAGTGTAGAGTTTGAGATCCAGGATCGATACGGTAAAGAAATAGCCGTGAATATCAGAAGTATTCCGGACGGATCTGTTTGCTATGATGACCTAAGTCGAGCTGTATTCATTGGCCGAATAACAGCGCCTCCAGTTTACAACTCAGTTGGCAGGCTTATCTTCGATGGCAATAAAAGCCAAAATTTGGTCGAGCTCACTTTTACTGACCGCGATAGAATCATAGGAGCAAGTGAGTACACTTTTTTGGAAGGCGATTTTGTTCAATTCAGAATTGCCACAGATAAAAGAAAATCTGGTAAATTGATGAACCAACGGGCCACTCAATTGACTTTGATTGAAGAATACAGTTTGACTGACAACTGCAGTAATACCAGTGAGCGCCGACAGACTGGCGTACTTGCCAAAATTACCAGCAAACATGGCGCTATTAAACACTCGGAAAGAGATGATCTCATTTATTTTTCAACCTGTGAGATTGTAAGTTTTGTCAAGCTGGCCACAGACTCGGCCACATACAACATCAATAAGACAAGTTTAGAAATAGGAGATTTGCTTGAGTTCAGTGTGGTCCAGTGTCCGAGAGATCAAGTGTTCGCCAATGGACTGAAGGCAATCCGTGTGGTCAAATCAAGCAAAAATTGCCAATTTGATGCCAATCATGTTTTTAGTGGCTTGATCGAAAAAGAAGCTAATCAAAACGACTTTGGCTCCATAAAATTAGAGATAAGTCCTAATAAATTTGAGTCTATTAGGTTCAAATTGGAGGATATAAATTCGTCCAAAATCTTATTTAATAAGGGCGATAAAGTCGAGTTTAATATTTCAGAACAAAAATTAGCTATCAATATTAAACTCATCGAACAAAAGAAACACTCGGGATTTTTGACCATGCTAAAAGAAAACTACGGTTTTATCGAAGTAAACATATTTGACGACACTTACAAGCAAAGCAAGGCTCCCAAAGACATTTTTTTCCACTACAGCTCTTTAATGGAAAATCCGAATGAGTTGAGCGTCGGAGACATGCTTGAATTTACTGTAAATAGAAAAAACAAGCAAAAATTCGCTGCCGAAAATGTGGCAAAAATGGCTGAGAAATCATTCCGACCATCAAAAGTAAATTTTAAAAAAATATCTGCAAATTTTGTATTTTAAAAAGGTAGAAAAAATTTCTCGATTTTAGTTTACTGAACTGTGCAAATCTAAATTTAAAACAAAATTAAAAATTTTTTTATTGATTATTGTGACGCGGAAATTATATTATTTTAAAATTGATTTCCATCTAGATGACCAAAAAATAATTCAATTTAACAAAAAATATTAAAAAAATTCTATCAATTTAAAGTAGAGTTTCAATTTTTCACCTGTCATCTATTGATACCTTCGGAACATACCATTTTTTTCTATTTTTTTTCTATCCATCAAAGAGGTATTGAGGGCCAGCGATTTTGGTTAAATCAGAAAATAAATAATTAAATAATTTCTTTACTAAAAAATGAATTAATTTTTTGATACTATGGTAAAGAAATTAAACTTGTTTTCGATCCTCAATATTTTTCTAAATTTAATAGTATAAAAAATTTCTTGAATTTTTATTTCTTATTTTAATTAATTTCCTAAAAACTTAAAGAAATGACCATTTTAAAAATGCTAACAACATTTGTTTGTTGTCCTGGGATGGTCAAAATGATGAACCCTGTTCACTAAATTTACCAAAATTTTTTACCTAGTTAAAAATAAAAACATTTGATCGTTAGATAAATTTTTATTCTTTTTTAAAAAATTAATTCAAAACAAATTTTACCCTTTTTTATTAATTTCACCATTTTTTTGGTAAAAAATTAGAAATTTTAGCAGACTAAAGTAATTGACCATACAGAGATTCTAGTAGATAGTGCCGTGAATAGGGATTAATTATTAAAAAGCTCATAGCTACAAGTAAACTTAATTTGAGAGTTAGAAAATTATGAGTAAAAGTTTTAAATACTTAAATTCTAGTTTAATTTTTGAAAAATATTTAATCAGTGTTCATAATTTACCAAAAAAATTTGAGCTGCTTTGATGATCCATTGTTCTTTTTTTAACTAGGTAAACATTCTCCTAAATTTGGCCAACAATGGTTCATCGTTTTGATCAGTTACATTTATTCCTTTAAATTTTTCTATGTAATGAAATTAACTGATTTTTTTTATCAATAACTATCAGAGTTTGTTTTTAATTTTTACTTATTTCTATGTTTTAAAATAGCAGTCAATTTGATAAACTATTTTTTAAGTCGCCATTGCCAGGACTTTTAAAAGGCAAAATAGTCCAAGTACTACGATCTCATAATCAAGTATCAGAACAATCAGGAGAATATTATGGAAAGATTCAGGTGATTTCGGAATCTGGCAAAAAAGAGCCGAGTTACCAATATGGCTTATTTAGTATGGTGGATAGAAAGATATCGCTTCGAATTGGAGATATTGTGTCATTTCAGTTGATCGAAGGCCCGGATGGAAGTAAGAAGGCATTTAATGTTTTGGTGATCCAGTCAGCTTCGACCGATCAAGTAGAACGAACTGAAAAACAACCAAGAAGCAAAGAGTTGAAAAAAGGAAAAATTGATAGTCTCAAAGGCCACTGTGGCTACATAGAATATGCTAGTGGAAGTGATTTAAAAATGTTATTTTTCCACATAAGTGATTTTATGGATTCAAAAAATGTGGAAATTGCTGATGTTAAAGCTGGAGATGAAGTTGAGTTTCAGATATCGAACAGGAATGGAAAGTTATCAGCAACAAAAATCAAAAAAGTTGGTTCTAGTTCAACAGTAGTTAATAAGACAGATAATCAAAATGAGCAGAGACCTGGTAGACTTTTAAATAAGCTAAAATCATCAAATATTGATAACCAAAGTGGAAAACAGTTTATTATAATTCGTGGACCAATTAATCCAGATGGAAAGTCCAAGTCATTTTCTAAAAAGTTCATAGAACGTGTTCCTGGTGCTATTCCAAGCGATTTTTCAGCAAATCAATAATGGAATTTAGTTAGTCTGTCATAAAAATTGATTTGTTTAGTTTTTTATAAATTATTTTTCATCAGAATATTCTTACAAGGATTGAAGATATTTGAAAAAAACTAATTTAAAAAAAGGCTGATATGAAGCCTTAAAATGGGTGCTTAAATAAATGTTTAAAAAAAATTAATTTTATATTTGTTTAATATAATTTAAAAAATATTGATTATGCTAAAATTTTTGAAGATTATTTTGTTGAAATTAAAGAAAATAAAAAAAATTGATTTTTTTACTTAACACAGGTTAGGCAAACAAGTAACTGAATTAGGAAACTTTTAAAATTTTTCAATAACGAATCCTTTAAAGATAAAAAACATTTTTTAAAAACAACATTTAAAAAGGTAGACATTTTAAAATCTCTTTTAGTTTCCATTTAATCTCAGTGATCACAAGTGAGATTAAATTTTTTATATTAATTTAAATTTTTTTTATTCCTAATTGATATAAATTTTTTCTGTAATTTTATGTTATAAAGGCACAATTTTTCACTAAAATGGTTCAATAATTTTCTAAATAATATCAAAATGCACTATTTTCCCATTCTAGGCTTTTGACAAAACCCAACGAGTGAAAATTAATTGCCATCTCTTTTTTTAATTAATATTTTGATTTAACATTTTTGAATTTAAATTTTGATTTAGAAAATTATAAAAATCAAAATAAGATATAGAGAATTTTTGACATTTCAGAAAAAAAGTTAAAAAAATTACCAATATAAACATTTTTAAAATTAAATTTAAACCTTTAATTATTTTTTGTTTAACGCTAGAAGGATTAAACGAGTCATTTGACTCGTTTTAACAATTTCAAAGCCTCATAACTTAATAACAGATTTTTTTAATAAATAAATCAATCTTGAATTATCTAGATTTTATCTTTTTATTTCAAGTAAGTTAATATTCTCTATAATTACTTTAATTATTTTTTTTTTAATATTTTGGATTACAGAAAGACGAAAAAATGCTACTATTGCTAAACATTACAATCAGAAAAAAATCACATGGTAAGTATTGTAATAATAAATTGTTTTGTCTTTAAAAAAATTTTTTTTTGATTTATTTTTTTATCTGTACCAAGCTAACGCTCCTTCAGAATATAAAAAAAAATCAAAAAAAAGTAAATCAAAATAAGGTAAATTAAAATAAAAAAATAAAAAAAGTATAAATAAGTCAAAAGAAAATTAAAAACGATATGTTGAAACAAATTTTTAAATATTTGATAGTTCATGAAAAAAAGAAGAAGTTACTAAATATTACAAGCAATTATACAATGGAGTTGAATTTTCGATATATCTTGATTCGAAACCTTCCACCAATCTGACTACCAGTGGAACAGAATGACTCAATCCTGCCCTGAAATATCACTCACTCAACTGAAAGAGTCGATTTGAAGTTGTTAGTAGTTTAAGTTTTTTGAAGGCTACTTAGTGCATAATATTGGAGGGAGTATCATATGTCAGCTTCAAAATAGATCTAACTGCTGTATTTTGAATAACTTGTATTTTTTTGATATTAGTTTCTGAGAATGAATTTAAACAAGGAAAATAATAATCCAAGATTGGTCCTATCAAAAATTTGTAAAGATTACCAAATGTTTTTGGTTTAAGATCCCATTTTCTATTTGAGAGACATATTTTTTAAATTTAAATTAGTAAACATCATTTAGGAATAAAATTTTTTAACTCATCAAAGTAAAAGTTAACAAATCATGGCTAATCATATCAATTGTTAGTTGGCTTTTAAAAGTACTTTTTGGGATTTAAAGATTGATAAAATGTTTAATTATTTAATTATTTAAATATTAAATAAAAATTTCAAATAAAAACTCTTAAAAAATTAAATAAAAAATTATTTAGATTTTATCAAAATTTTTTCGCTATAATGCCCTTCTCAATCAAACTATAAGCCATATCAATAATTGTACTTTTCAAAGCAATTGGTTCAACTTTGAGAACATTGATCATTCTTGAATTGCTAAAACTTGATTTGATACCTAGTAATTTTTTCACCTTAAAATTTCATAAAAATTAATTAAATACCAAAAAACTATCTGCAATTTTACTAAATTGATTTGAGCATCAAATAGTGACATGAATTTAACCATGAATTTTGGTGCAACCTTGGTGGGTACGTTATATCCTTTGGAAGAAAACTCTTGATCTAGTATTAATGCCCAGTCTTTCATTGATGTATTCTCCACAGTGCTCACTATTATATGACGTTGCGAGTCAGCTTCTGGATTCATCATGGCATTTATATGAGCTTGTGCAACATTTCGAACATCACAAGCTGGCATGAATATATCAGCCAAAATAGGAGTTTCACGCATCAAAAGTTTTTTAACAACCTCAATTGATGTACATGGTACATTGTGTAACAAAGGTCCCTGTTACAAAAAAATTAACTTAATAATTTTTAAAAATTTATTAATGTTTAACAACCATGACATATCCTGGATTTATAGTTGTCAAAACAAATTTTGGATTGTTCTCTTTCATAAAATCCCAAGCAGCTTTTTCAGCCATTATTTTGCTCTTTGTGTAAGCTTGTTGATCTTTAAGATCGGGCCAGTCATTTTCTGTATAGGTGTACAAATGTTTAAAGTTATCACCAGCCACGGCAGCTACTGAACTAGTGAGGACAACTTTTTTTACTTTCGAGTCGGTTTGGATGCATGCTTTAAGAACACTTAAAGTTCCACTGACCGCCGGACTGATAATTTCATTTTCATCCTTGGGTGCTTTATTGGGAAAAGGTGATGCTGTGTGTAGGACATAAGTACAGTCTTTGACGGCCGCTGGCCAACTTTCTTCATTTAGAAGATCTGCTTCGCACAATTCTAGTTCATGTTTTGGGTTTGAGATTAGTGTTTTTAGAGGCAAAACTTTTTTGTCATCTTTAAGACTGCGGACTGTTCCTCGGACACGAAAACCAAGCTCCAATAGTTGTTTTACTATGTGAGTTGCTATGAACCCACTAGCTCCAGTAACTAATATTAAATCCTTATCAGTAATTTCAAATGCATTAGCATTCATTTTTGTCTAAAAAAAATTTTTATAAAGAATTTAGATTATTTTTTCTGGCTCATAATGTGTAAATCACATGAGTAAGTATCAAATAAAATTTGCATTTTTTTAATTTAATTTTAATAAAAAAATCACTTAGATATTTTTATCTGAAAGCTCAGAGTTTCTTTTGCCAGTGTCAACTTTTGATGACTGACTTTAATAAAATGTTCAAAATTTTTTTTGATGTTCATCTTAAAATAATGGTGTCTAGTGGAAAATGTGAACAATTGTTCACATATTTGGTGACCATAAGCTGGTCACATAAAAAAAAAAAATGTTCACCAAATTTTTGATTAAAAAAATAAAAATTAAATAATTTAAAAAAGTTTAAATCTAAACGCAGGAGAAAAAGCAATACATTATCGTGAAAAAGCAATGACTCAAATTACTACTTCTCAAGAAACTTTGAATGTAGTAAAAACAGCACTCACCAAACATGCAAACCCTGTACCGTATGATCTATGTGGAGAATTAATGAAAAACATCAAGGGTGTAAAGTTACATATGGCAAAAAAACATAAAAACTAATAAAAAAAGGAATTGGAATTTATTTTTTTTTATTTGCATTTAAAATTAAACTTTTATTCTAAAATTAATGTTCACAAAAAATAAAAACTGGACTCGAAAATTTTTTTAATTTTTTTATTTATCTATTTTGGTCACCAAATATGTTACCAGAGATTATGTGAACAAAATGTTTACATTTTGGACTTGATACTCATGGTCACATTTTTTTGTGAACAATTGTTCACATTTTCCACTAGACCCAAATAATGACTTTTTTAAATTCAAGACTCGTGTTAATAAAAATGGAGTTGTATTTAAAAAACATGGACATTTCTTATTTTTAAATTTTTTGAAATTTAAACTCAAATAAAATAAACTTATTGGGAGGAAGATAACTTACAGCGGTAAGATAAGTGCTTCTTAACATTTGTAACTATTATTTACTATTATAATTATAATTAACAGTAACTGTCTCTGTTTATACCACTTTTATCTTTATTAGCTATCTTTTATGTTAAGAAGCAGTTGTCTTACCGCTGTATGAGACTCTTAGCCTTTTTTTTTGCAGAAATCTCATAAAAGTCTACTTGCTTATCCTAACCGCTTGGGTCTTATATTAAAATCAGTGGCAAGTTTTTGATCACTAGATGTAGGATCTTTTCTAATCTCTCTAAAAATGTAATTTTCATCCCTTAAAGTTAGCTTCCAAGGTCTACCAGAACGGCTTCGATCAGAGACAGAACAAGTCTCTTCATATTGTTTCTTAGTTGAAGAGACACATTTTGGAGATACACCTAACAACTTGGCTTTTTCGTTTTGCTTTTTATCTCAAATTTTTAGCAGACCCACAATCTAACATTTTTGTGGGCTAGAGACATTTTTTTCACCCATTTTTTGCCAAATTAAAGATTTTTTGGTAATGTTATTTAGAGACTAAGTGAGGAGTTGGAGAGTTTTTAAATTGAACAGTTAAAGAGCAAAATTTACTCAAAATTAGAAGTTATTTAAGAATTAATCATAAAGGTGTGAAAAAAGGTAGCAATGGTTGCTAAAACTTTTGGATTACCCGAATTTCTAAACTTTTGCACCGACTTTTATTTTTTATTTTTTAGAGGAAGTTTTTTCATTATAAATATTTAAAAGTTGATTATATTTTTATGCCGAGTGTACATATATCAAATTGTAAAGAAAAAAAAATCTACAAATTAGTGCTTTTATTTTTTTTTTTTGCACTCAATTTTTAGTAAAATACAACAAATAAACAATTAAAGATAAATAAAATAATCAATTTCTAAACTTTTGCAACATACTGTATAAAGCTTGGCTTCTCTATCATAAATAAAATCGATCCCAAGAATTTAAAGAAATTTACCAATAAAATCAAAAAGTTTGATAGAATCTATCGAAGGTTATTAGACTCAAGATTAATATGCCTGACTACAGTTTATGATATGATATGAGACATTTTAGTAAAATAAAATTTTATTAGAGTAATTGATAAAAGAAAACATACGAAAGCAAAATAAGAAATTTTTGTATGAAAAACTCAAAAAACCGTGTTTTTTTATTTTAAAATAATATGAAATTTTCATAGAGTTGATTCGTTTTGACAATTACAACTCTCTTTATTTTTAATTTAATATTTAAAAAATTTTTTCCTGAATTTCAGTTCCATTTTTATTGACTAACAAAGGTTAGTCAAACCTTTCTGACATGGTTACTTCCGATAAGTTATATCCGAAAATTTTAACTAATAGAAATAACAAAATTTATTTTTAAATTTAAATTAATTAAAGGGTTAGGTAAACGGGGTCCGTGGCGGAGCCATTAGTAAAATATTTAAATGAATAAGAGCTGCCTAGATTTTCGTAGATTTATCTATCAAAAATCAAGGTATTACCATAGCCGTGTCTGTCCTGTGAGTATTTTTGGTAATAAAACTGGAATAAAATTTGTAAAATTAATTGTGTTATTTCATTTGGTTAGAATTGTCGAAAAGGTCTACCAGCCGAATAGAGTGAAACGATGAAAAATCTAATATCTCTTTATTCATTATTCAAAAAAGAAAGGATCAGATCAAAAAATTAATTTACCGGATCTGTATTTTTTTTATTTTATTCTGAAGGAGCTTAAGCTTGGTATGGTAAAAAAATAAATAAATGAAAAAATATATATTCCTGCTCTAAAAACATGGATTTGATTGAATCACCTATTTCAGTGGAAAACGCAAACGTGGAAGACAAAAAATAAAATTATCTACATCTAGAAAATATACCCTTTTAATTTATACAAATCGTTGATACAGAAAAATCATGTTAATTGCTTTAAAGTTTAAGTTTTAGTTATAAATATTATTTAGAAAAAAATTTGCAAAAAAAAATAGATTAAAAACACTAAACTTAAGTTTATAATTTTAGTTTAGTTGACTAAAAAAAGCTAACTTAATTTTTGTCGACTAATTTTTAGTCGACTAAAATCATATTAGTTGACAAAAAATTAGTTGACTAAAAATGAGTTGAGTAAACTCCTATCACTAGAAATATTCATACGTAAAACTAATAAACTTTTTTAAGAAATATCTAAAATAAAAGCACATGAAAAAATACTATTATTATTTATTATTTATTTGTTTTCTGTCCGAGCATACGCTCCTTCAGATAAAAAAAAAATAAAATAAAATAATTAAAACAGTTTAAAAAATTTTTAGTTTAAAGTAAGTTATTTTTCATTTATGAATGAAAGGATGAGATACACAAATAATAATTAAAGATCTGTTTAGTTAATAAAAAAATAGAGTTGGGAGAAAAAAAAAACAAAAAAAACAAAAAATATAGATAAGATCTTAAGAGTCAGAAAATTTTTGTATAATTAAGTAGCAGCTTCATAGAGGAGTGGGATTCGTAATAAATCTAGAATCGAATCTCTTTGATACTCCGAAACAAGTCTTTTAGTCAATGAAACTGAATAATCAAGAGCATTACGAAGGTTTTACTATTTTTATTTTTATTTTTAAATCAATTATATTATAACTGAAAAATTTGAATATTATATTTATTCCAGAAGTAATTGTCAATGTGAAATTTTAGTAAAATAATTACAGTACAAAAAGGAAAAACGTTATTATTTTTTTTTCTACTTAAGCAAACTCTGCAATTTTCTCTAAAACACACATTATCAAAAAACATGTTATAAATGCAAAAACATTTGGAGATATTTGTGCATTTTTGGTTTTTTTAAATTATTAAAACAATCGATTTAAAGCCTTTCAAAATGAAAATTTCAAAAGGGAAAATCTTAAAATTTTTAGACAATTAATTAGACGAGCAAAGGATAAAATCGTCGGTAACACTTGGCTTCGGGTTTGTTGCTAGGATTAATTGTTTTATTTTTTATTCTTACATTTCTAATGATCAATATATATTTTTGTTAAATTATGATTTCTATTGACCCAATCTAAACATTTTTCAGTTTATTCAAAAATGCCAAAAATAAATTCAAAAATCTCGATATGAAAATATGCAAAAAATTGCATTTTTTTTTTAATTTTACCATTTTTGTACTAAAATTTCCCATTGCCAAGTAATTAGAAAAATAACGAACAAAAAATGAACATTTAATTTGATTTTATTATGTAATTTTTTACTAAAATTTGGAAAAGAAAAAAAGAAAATGCTGGAAAAAAAACAAAAATAAAAATTAAGACATTTAAAATATACCGGTATCTAGGTAATGCAACAAAGTCAATGGAACCATTTTGGAATACAAGTTTAGCATGGCAATTATAAAATTTGTCATTTCGATGCGGGCACAAGCAAGTGTGGTAAGCTTGATCACCAAAAGTGACACATAATTCTCCTTCATTGCAGGGATTTAAGGCGCAAGGATCTACGTCCAGACAAAGAAGCCCTTTTTGTTTCAAATTTTGAAATTTTTTTTTTTTATTTTTTTTAAAAATTTTACCTCTGAAACCTTTGGGACAAACGCATTCAAATGATAAATTGCTTGGATGAAGGTTCGATTTGTAATTGACACATTTTCCATTGTTAAAGCAGGGGTTGGTCTTGAACCTTTCGCATGGAGGCAAAATACATTCGTATTTAGGGCCACCGCATATTTGTTTACTTGATTTTAAGTAAACCTCACAGCATATGGTTCTAAAATACAATTTCATCTGTACCAATGAACTATTTTCAAGTAATTCATAATTTCCAAAAAGTATCTCGCTACAAGGTTTGGTATACAGTTTTTCCAAGTCTTTTTCTTTGTTATTGAATGCGATCTTTTCTAATGATGCTCCTCCAGGACAAGTGTTCTTCAAGTTTACAATTGCATTCTCCAATTTGTTATTTACTTTTTTTGGGTCCCATTTCCACACCAAATGACTTATTTCTTGATTCCGGATGCAGTAGCCTTTAACACAGCTTAAATTCGCTCCACACACAGTCCCATCAAAAAGAACGGCTGTTACTTTTTGGCACTTTCGATCTCTGTTGTAACAAAATAGTGTTCCACAGTTTACTATATTGCTGCGGCAATAGTAAGACTTGGAAAAATTCAAAAAATATCTACACTGATCTGACATGGAAAAAAAGTGTCCAGGCATTTTTTTCCGCGATTCTTCTTTGTAATTTTGTATCCATTTTGTGGGATTATTGTCACTTAAACATCTATAAAAATCCAATAAGGTTTTATTTTCAGGAGTTAATAAATTGTTCGCCAAAGATTGAATGGAACAATCTGAAAATCTATAGTATGAGCTTCTAAATCCAGTTCTTTTGGACATTAAGTTTTCATCATCACAAGTCATTTTTGTTCCATTGGGAAAAACAACAATTACATCGTCATGATCGATACCTAGATTATGGGCCAACTCGTGCGCCATAACAGCCTCAAGAAAGTGACTTGTACCGTAATTAATTGCTGACACTCTACTACCGGAGCAAATTCGGCCTCTTCTGGTAAAGCCTAGAGTTCCGGCATATTTATATGAGTGCACAAAAAATAAGTGATCGCACAGTTTGTACTTTTCTGGCTCTTTTAAAATAGTTCTCTTGGACAATTCATCTAAAAAAAGTGATGAATTGTTGATCAAAGTTGAAAAATCAAATTCATTTTTAAAATTTATAAATAAATTCACAAATTCTATTTTTATTTCCAATAGACTGCTATTGATATTTTGGTAGATATAATCAATGAGAAGAATAATTTGAGCAAATTTTAGATCTAGATACATTTTAATATAGTTTATATCATCTGATTGTAGAAAATTTTTAAATAATTCATAAACTGCAAAGTCAATTAGAACACATGACTCGACTACCAGCTTGGTCTTTGAAGACCTTTTTGTTCTTTGCTGATTATTACGCTTGTTCTCATCAGTCCACACTCGGACCACTCGATAGGCTACATCATCCAGATCTGTTCTTTCCAAGGCAACTTTTATCCAGGACTCTTTACTAAGATTATTTTTTTTCTCTTTAATATGTAAATTTAGGTGGAACACTTGAGTAAAATCGGCGAACGCATTTTCTCGATTAAAAGAAAGGTTGTTGGTTAAGTTTTGATAAGTGTTTGAATTGAGGACTAGAGTGCACTCGGCTTGATGGGTGAAATTTGTTGTTTTGGTTGAGTAAAGTCTCTTTACTTTGATTGAAACACTTTTGTAATGACGTAAAAAATTTTCATATTTTTTAAATTCTAGTTTAAGCTCAGACTCATGAGAAAAAATAATAGAAAATTTTTGCTCCAAAGCTGTAAAGTTAAGATGGAAATATACTGGAAAAAGATCTGATGGTGGTGAAAATTTTACATTGAATATTTTGAAATTTTTAATTGAATCCTTGTTTAAATAATCTATTGACGAAATTAGTCGAGGAAAAATGAAAATTTGAAATAAGATTTTTGTAAGAACGCTCACTAATCTAAGAAATAACATTTTTTAATTAAATTTTGGTTGCTTTAAAAAAAATAATTTATAACTTTTGCGTTTGTTATTTTAATTTAAAGCGCTTTTTTTTTAAATGTTTAGATCTTAATTTATTCGCTTGAAATTTGAATTTTTTTACAAAATAAATATATACCACTTCTCACAGCTTGTATGTCATTGGGACTTAAATATCAATTGAAACAATCCTTAAATAAAATTTAACTTAAGTGGAGTCTTTTTTTTTAGTTTATCTAGATTTAATTTAAATAACTAGAAGAATGAAATTTTTTTAGGTAAAATGCTTCCCAATAGCTAAAAATGCTGGTTTTTTAATTTTAAGTGCTGTAAAGATTGGTAAAAATAATTAAATTGGTTCAAATAAAATGTTGACATTTTAAAAGCTGAGAAAAAAAGAAAAAAATCCTTTGAAAGAATCAAGAATTAATTACATGTTACCATCAGTTACTTAATCTAAGAATTAAAAATACATTTTAATTGAAAAAAATTAAACAACTAATATATTATTAGATTGGTAGTTGGGATTTTTGGATTTTATTTTTCAATGGAAGAATTTTAATAGAAAAACTTTGGTCACAAAACTATTCATCTTTATGGTACATGTTATATCGAGTAAGAAAAAGGTATTTTTTGATGATTTTTGTCAGATTTAAAACTAGCAACTTTATTCTCTAAAAGTGAATCTAATTGACAAAACTTAAAATTTGCCTCGGTTTAAAGAGGATTTAGGCATAAATAAAGGTAATATTTGTTAATAGTAAATAATTCAATGTAAATTAAATCAACAATCATTAAAAATTTTGAATTTATATAATCGCTCTTAAATTAAAGAAGGACTATTGTTAGTAATGGCAGTTTATTTCGATATAGTCATACTATTGCTAACATTTTTATTTTTTGTAAATCAGCATAATGTCATTAAAATTTCAAGATTTTTTAAAAAGCGTTCATTAATTAATCAATTAATGAATTAATATAAATTTAAAAAATTGGTATTATTTTAACTTAGTAGATATAAGATATAAGACCATTATCTAGTTTCAAAAAAATATCAAAATTTTATGCTCTAATAAACTATGTTATTTTATTTGAAAATTAAATTTTAAACCAGGTCTGATTTCCAAAATATGGACTGAATTTGGTAGCATTAGCACCGATTGTTGTGGTTTTGTAGATATGATAAGTTAAGGTTCATAAGTGTCTTGATATTTGTGGCTATGATTCTAGTGGGTTTTTAACAGAGTTGTTTAAGAAACCCAAAATAAAGTCGAAGTCATTTAAAGACTTGAGACTTGTGACTTTAAAAAAACTCTGGTTTTTAGAAAAAATCAAAATTAAGAACAAGACATTTTTTTCCTTGAAATTTTTTTGAAACATTAATTAATATTTGAAAATGTAAAAAATTTAAACAATAAATCTTTTTTAATCGTTTTTGGTGAAATTAGGCATAGTCATACTTAAAAAAATTACATTAAGTTTATAATACTTAATTTACTTGCAATTAGAATTGGAAATTATTTTGAAAAATAATATTTTAAATAGAGATTTAACTTGAAGGTCTGAATGCTTTGGAAAATTTACAAAAATCAAATTATATTACACCTGATTTTTTCAAAAAAAATTAAATTAAGTTACAAGTTAGCGTTTTTAAAATAAATATAGTTAAAAATTTTATTTTTTATTAAAACATTTAGTATTAAAATACTAAGAGCTAAACACAAATAACAACAACTGAATTAAATTTTATTTCTAGTAATTTATGACTTATTTAAATTTTTTCCTAGCAAAATTTCTTAAAAATATTTCTAACATTTTTTATTAATTTTTTTTTCAATTTTTTTTTCAAATAAAATACTTTAAATTTTGATTTGCATAACAAAAATTTGAGATAAAATTCTAATTCTTTTGTTTTATTTCCTTGCCATATTTGCTGTCAAGAGCCAAACCGATGAATACAAGCACACTACCTAGCCATTGTCTAGAAGACATTGGATTACTGAAAATAATCACTGATCCCAAGATTGTAAAAAATTTCCGTGTAGTTGTAATAATGGAACATTTCAATGGACCAAAATTTGTAATTGTGGTAAAAATGAAATGCTTGTTGAAAAAAAAAATCAATATGTGATAAAAATTATATTTTTCTAACTTACTTGACCAATGCAACCAAGTATGCTTAGCAAGATGAGTTTTACGACCACATTGGGAAACTTTTGCATGAATAAAGCAAATTCAAATATTTCTCCAGTCAGTATTATCGTGAAAAAAAGATAAAAACATGACCAAATGTTCATTAAGTACATCATTGTGTGCGGATTTGTTCGATTATGAGATCCATTTATTCTATCCTGTATTGCACCAGTAAGTCCATCCATAGCCAGTGAAACTATCAAAAGTAACTCACCAAATCCGATTAGAGCAAATGGGTGGTTTGGCAATGGATCATCTAGAGGCTTTGTTTTCTTATCTTTATACATAAAAAGAACAATACCCAGAACAATCATCAAAACTGCCAAATATTTGGCTTTATGGTATCGCTTATGAGCTATCAAGACACCAAAAATCATCACTGGAACAGGCTTGACCGATTTGCCCAGCACTTGGGTTGGATATGATACATGTTGCAAGGCTTCATTGCTGGCTAACATGGCTCCCAAATAAGTCAGAGCGCAGACTGGATACAGCCATTTATTAGAGCCATCATTTTTTGTTTTCTCATAGGAAAGAACTAGAAAAAATTAGAATTAGTAATTTGGGTAAAAGATTTGTTCTAGTGACGTACCTAATTTTGAGAAAATGGAATTTGCAATGCATTGAAAGAAGACCAGACAGTAAGTGAATGTGAAGCGTTCTTTTAATTCGCCGTACTCTGTTCGTGTTCTTCAAATAAAATTTTAAATTTTATTCAAATTTTTTTTATTTTCATGTCTTACATCCACTCTTGAATTATACCAAACAAAAAATAGGCAAAAAATATGCCAAAAAAACATATTATCAATTTTTTGTTCGATTGATTATCGCTGGTATTCGATAATTTGGACATTATTTAAAATTGTTTCTATCTAATTGTTAGGTTTAAAAATCTTATTTTTTTAAAATTTTTTCTAAAAAATAAAAAAGATGAATTAAAATTTCAATTTTTTGATAACTAGTCATAAAATTCATTTTGTCTTCGATCTCAATTTTTTTGCTTGATCGAATTTTTTGATGTCAAAACAAGAAAAATATTAAATTAGAAAAAAATACCTCGACTTTAATTTTCTCGAAAAATCCTTAACAAATATTTGATTTAAAAAAATAAAAAAGTCAATTTTACTAATTTGTGAATTTTTACAAAAATTGTCTACATAACATTGATTGCTGGCGATTTGTAAAAAATTTTCCATTAATAACTAAATTTAATTTAAAATAAACTTTAAAAAAAAAAAATTTTAAATGCTTAAATAACTCAAGCTATTTCTATTTGTATTAGGATATTTTTACTTTGACAAAAAAAATTGATATTTATTTCAGTAAGAGCGAATCACCTGAACCAAAACATCAAAAATACATTTAATTTAAAGAAATTAAAATTTAAAATTTTATTTGACTACGTCTTCATTATTTTTGGTTAAGTCAATGTGATTTTAATTAGAATATTTCTGTTCATGAAATTGTCTTTATTTGTGTTAATGATGGTAAAGCTAAAATCATTATTAACTTAACAAATGTAATAAAATTAACACCAAAATTTCATACTACTAGAAGCATGAAAATCAAGCAATAAATCATATATTTTATGCTCAAATTTATTTAAATTATTTAATTGAATAAAAATAGTAAATTAATAAATTTTAGTCTTTTCATAGGCCTTATAAAATTTCCATGGTCAATCACACTTTTTACAAATACTCTCTATTTCTTTTGTACAATATCCACACCCTGCTTTTTTACATTTTGAACAAAAATTTGTCGCTTTATAATTACCACATAAACGAATTTGAACAAATTTTTTTATCTGAATTTGCAAGTTTTTCTTATTTTTAATGCTCAAAAAAAAAATTGACTTTGATTTTAGCGGGCAAAAATCGTAAAAGAGTCATTTTGACTCGTTGGTGCTTCTAGTTTAAATTGATAATATTTATTTTAATTTTTCGTGAAAATTAATTAATTTTTTTTTTAATTTATTTTTTTTATTTGTTTATCTGTACCGAGCTGATTCTTCCTTCAGAATAAAAATATACAAGAAAAAAAATTAAAATAAAGTAAAATAAGATAGAATAAAATAAAATAAAATAAAATAAAATAAAATAAAATAAAATAAAATAAAATAAAATAAAATAAAATAAAATATAATAAAATAAAGATAAATAAATTTAAGTAATAAAAAGAAAATTAAAAATGATATGGTGAAATATCTATAGGTTAGACATGCCTAAATATTTGATAGTTTAGGGATAAAAGAAGAAATTGTTAGGTAGCAAAAATGGCCTTAAAGGAATAATTTACTGCTATAGCTTGTACAAGCTTAACATGTTTTGAGTCGCAGTATTTTTTACTACTACTACTACAATTACACAATCGAGATGGATATTCAATATATCTTGATTCGAAACCTTTTCTATATTTTTCCACCAGTCTGACGACCACTGGAACATAATGACTCAATCGTGCCCTGAAATATCACTCACTCAACTCAAAGAGTCGAAAATTTAAAAAAAATTTTAAAAAAAATTAATTATTTAAAATAATATTAGCTGAGTTCAATCATATTTTTAGCTAATGATAAGATAAGAAACTCTTGAACGTTTTGCAGGACAATATTCTACTAACATCAATAAAGCTATTTATTTTGATGTTTGTCTACCATGGATCAGCTGTTAATTCCTTGACAGCTGAAAGTTTGAGTTACATTATGAGCTTTTTCAAATATTTTATAAAAATTTATTTCTCTTAAATTTTAGAATTATTAATATCTAAGAATTAATAAGAAAATGAGACAATTTAATATTAATTAATTGAATTTTGATTTTGACGCTTAGATTCACTAAAATTTGGAAAATTTTGATATAAATGTGTTAAAAAAATAAAAAATTCAATCATTAGTTAAATTAAAAGAACGAAATCGTAAGATCAGCCTCCATTTTTTTAAAATTACGATCGGAATGACCTTTTAAAAAAAACAAAATTAAATTAGCATTCAATAAAAATTAAAAAAAATCAATATATCTAACTAAAATTAAAAATCTAAATTGTGTTAAAATTTATTAATAGAAAATTTAAATTAAAATATTTATTTTGGATGTGTTGATAATGTACAATCTAAATTAGCAAGCTTGGATGAGTTCAATCATATTCTTAAATTTTATGAATTATTTTAATATTTTTATTCAAACCAGGTTACCTTATAAAAATAAAAAATTTTAGTCTTTAAATTCTTTAAAATTTTTTTTCAAGTATTCATAAGCACTTGATTTAGTTTTTAATTAAGTTAAGTAAAATGTTTTCGAATCGATTTCTCTTCACCATTGTCTGCTTTAGCATTTTCACATTTGTGTATTCAGCTCCGTCTTCGTCAAAACTTCAGTCTGGCGGCGATGCAAATCTAAAAAGTGGTCATTTTGGTGGTTTCGGATTTGGAGCTTATGATTACGGCATTGGAACTTATGGTGGTGGATACGGATATGCACCTAGCTATGGTTATGGTCACGGTTATGGCTATGCTGGTTACCCAGCTTATGATTATGGATACGGTGGTTATTATAAGAAAAAATAATTTTTATCAAAATTTTTAAACTATTTTTGAAGAATCTTTTTTAATTTAAATAATTTTTTATATAAATAAATATATATCTTGTATTTTAAATGGACTAATTAATTTTATTATTTTTATTCAAATATAAAACCTTAATTTTTAAGTTTTACATTGAACTCAAATTCATTAAAGAAGATTACAGTTTTCTAATGAATGGAAGCATTCAACTTATTAATTTGAGAAATAAAGCCAGATTAAAGAACAAAGTATTAAATATTTTTGTAATTTACTAAAAAAATTAGTTATTTTCGTAAGTAAAAATTTAAAAAGATGACAAATATGATAAATTAACTTGACTAATTTTCCAAATTATGCCTAGTCAAATCCTTGGTCATGAAAATTAAATGCATCTTTAAAACATTTAAAGTTTCCATCAAATTTTGCTTAAAGCTTGTAGATTAAAAATCTTTATTTCATGCCTTGAATTTTATATTTAAGTTTTACCTGATTTAAATTTAATGGTATGTTGCTAAATTTTAATTCTGTGAAAAATATTCTGTCCAATAATCACATGATATTAAAGTTTTTTTTTTAAATTTAAATAACATGATTTTAAAAAAATTTTGAGAAGCAATTCATTCATATACTTAGGAAAGTTTTTTTTCATTTTTGCATAAAACTTGAAAATGACTTCAAATGTTCAAAGAATAATTGAAGAATTCAAGCGCAAACATCTAACTAAGTATTGTTTGGTGTTACCAGACGATTGGTTATGCCAGTGTGCCGAGTTTTTGACTGAAGAATCTCCAGTATTAATTTTTTTAAAACCATTTCTTGCCAATTAATCAGACAATCTTTTAATTAAGGGGAAATCAATAAATGAATACACTGATTTAATATTTAGTCAATTATTAGACTATGATTTGAATATTATTGGCACTGAATCAACAAAAACAACTTTTTTTAAGACTACAAGCGGTATGCTAGATGGAAGCTTTTTTCTTCAAGTATTTTTAATTACGAATTCTTTAATTTTTTTTATTTCTGATGTAAATTTTATATTTTCTTTTTAGCTTAGGTATTGTATTGACACAACTGAATCGGGCTTTTCATTAATACAAAAACTACGTGGTATCATTAGTGATAATGCTCAAGTTGATGCTGATAATGTTCCAACTGCTACTCAGGTATTCTGTTGTATATAAATTAATTAGACTTTTTTTATCTAAAAAATGAGGAATTTTTTTCAGCACATTAAAAAAAACTGAAAACAAATTATACTTAAAAGCAACTTTAACATATTTAAAAAAATAAAAATTCAATAAAAAAAAAGGGATAAAAAAAAACTTTTCACCAATTTTTTAATATGTTGGTAACATCAAATTAATATATATTTTTACTAGTTTTTTAAATTATAGAATTTTTCGAAATGGTCAATTTCAATAGCCATTGATTTTGGTCAAAAATCAGAATTTTATGATTCAATGCGTTAAAAAGGTATCCCAAATTCAGGAAAATTTAATGTTTAGATTTTTTAAATTTCACGAATATTTTAAACATCTTGTTCATGGTATTCAAGATTGAAGATGTAAGTTCAATAACCTTTCAATAACATTAGAATTTTGATTAAGATATAAAAAAAAATTTTAAGTTTAAATAATTAAATAAAATGAAAAATTATCACGATTTTATTAAAAAGTATGTTATTCAGATATTTTTAAGTATGTTTTTTTTTTAGTTTTTGTGGTGATATTTAAAAAGACCAAAAAAAATTTTAAGTTAACATTATTTTTACTCTTCCAGTTAGAGCAACGAAATGTAAAAAAAAATCGGATGCTGGCAATTTATTTAACAGATGGTAAAAATTCAATAACAGCGATTGAAAATCGAATGATTCCGATTCTTAAAGACGATTTATTACCTGGTGTTAAAATAGAAATTTCTGGAAAAATTCCCTTTGAAAATAATGTTTTGTTGCTAGAGCCTCAGCACGTAAAAGTTCTCGGAGGATTTGTGGAAGAAATCGCTAATTTAGACAACATGCTCCGATATATAGAAGAAGACATGTATTTTTTGAGCTAAAATTTTTTAAGATTTAATTATTAAATACATTTTTTTAAGAGCTAATAAACTTCAAAACAGATCAAACAGAGAAAAATCAAAAACTTTTGATTCCAGCTTTATTTCTACTCAGTCAAACAAAAAATTGAACTCGTTCAACTGTCACATAAAACCAGAAAAATGCTCTCAACCAAAATTCAACAATATAGACAATCAAGAGACAGACGAAGATGAACTGCTGGTAAATTTTGATTTAGCTTCCTACAGCAAACCAGCAGGTAGAATTAATAGCCTTGAAAATACGGGTATCAAAAGACCCCCATCTACTGATGAAATTTCGAAATATTCGAAAAATTTGACTCAAATAAATAATTTAAAAAAACAAAGAGTAAATGACATAATCGAAATTAAGGAGGAAAATGACTTTAAAAAATTTAACGATAAAAAAAATTGTAAAAATTTAAATAATGAAGATGATATTCAGTTATTGCAAATGGATGAAAATAATATCAAAACAAATAAAAATGTCAGGAGCAAGTCTTTTAGTCGAGATCCTTGTACTGAGAACAAGGAAAATCATTCAAATAATTCCGATGATTTTGACAAGTTTTTGAATAATTCTTTTGACCAAGACATAAAACAGAATAATATTCCGATAAGATTGAGCACTTTGACGGACCCGACTTTTTTGAATCTATGCTGTATGAAGAATAAGCCTGTCAGTGGTAATTTGGCAACGTGTTCACATGTTTCCAAGTGTTTTTTTGTCAAAGTAACATCTCTTTTGAAGCAGTTTAAACTTAGATGGTATCAAGAAATTTTGGCCAGTGACGGTATTGCTGAAATGAATTGCTATATTGATAACGACCCGTTGACTGATCTGCTAGATCTCACTTGTCAAGAGGCAAAAGAATTATTCTTAAAGACTAAAGAGACAAGAGATCAAAAGTACCAGCTAATATTTGAACAAAAAAGAAAAAATTGTGAACAAAAATTAAAAAAAATTACAGCACAAATGCATTTTAAGTATAATTTTGAAAGTGGTAAATTTTGTATATTCAAAATAGATGATATTGAATACAATAGAGCATAAAATAATTGGTTAGAATTTTCCGAATATGAATATGTAAAAAGCATTAATCGAATATTTAAGTTAATTTTTTTTTTTAAATATGTAAAATAAAATCTAAATTTTTGTATTTTATTAATTAAATTTAGAACACTTTGGCCCAACCTTTTTATGTGGAATGAGCTAATCAAAAAATGTGAAATTTACGGATTTTAGACTTTTAATTCTTGTATCACTTTTGCATTAAATCAAAATAAAAAAAATCTTGTAACTAAAAATTAGCCTTCAAAATCTGACAATGTGAAATTTTAGTACAAAAAATAAAAACGTTATAATTTTCTAATTGTGCAAATATGGTTATGTAAACATGTTAACAAAACAATAATGTAAAAATTTGTAGAAACGAATTCCAAACTCTGCTAAAACTCAGCAATTTTCTGTAAAATGCACACCATCAAAAAATATTTGATTAAAATATGCAAAAAACTGCAGTTTTTGCAGACTCTAAAATTCGTTTGTACAAATTTGTACAATTTTGTACTGTTTACATACCATTTTTGTGGATTTGGAAAAAAAATTTTTACTTAAAGTGCTGTAATTTTTTTGAACTAAAATTTCACATTACCCTAAATCTAGTAAATATTTTTTATGATTTTATCAAAGATTCAAAAATTTTAAAAACCGGCACTATATCAAATAATAGCGGACAAAGTAATAGTTTCAAATAATAGTAAAAATCAAATAATAGTTTTTAAAAAATTGTTTTCAAATAATAATTTTCAAATAGTTGTTTTTAAATAATAGTATTTTCAAATAACGACTTTTTCGAATAGGAGTTATTTCAAACAATAGTGAATTTTTTCTAACTATTGGTTTATTGGTTTTAAAGACTTTGGAAAATTTGCTTGAAGTTCATCGAAAACTGATAAAATGTCTTTTTGTGGAACAAAAGGAAAGAGTTTAAGATATTTTTAAAATTTTTTAAATTCCATGCTGACGTTAATCTTGGCATAAAAACTTTGAAAACTCTTGTTAGAAATATCCTACTGTAAACAAGTAAGTTCCTCAATTTAGACTAGAGCAAAATTTTACAGATGTAATTATCGATCAATTGGGTGATACATATTCAAAACAAAGAAAGCAATTAAAAAAAATAACCGTATTAAGTTCTTATGTAAAAACTATGATTCAAACAAAATATTAGATTATATTGATAATAAAGTATGTAATATTAGATAATTTTTAATTAGATATTTTTTTAAAATTTTTTTTCTATGATTTGATTGACAATTATTTAATTTACACTTATTTGAATAAACTAATATTTAAACTAACTATTGTCTAATTTTTCTACTGTTTGAAAAGACAATTATTTGGAAACTATTATTTGAAAACTATTATTTGATAGCTTCCCTAAAAACCAGTTTGAATCAGTGGTTTTAGCGTTGCGTTGTAAAAGGCTGTTAGTAATTTTCCCCACAAATTTAATATTTGATAAGAGCAAATTTAGTAAATTTCCCACAAATATAATAAAGCAATAATATTTTAAGAAAAAAAACAATTTTTTAGTAGACAAGTAATTTATTCAGTTAATATTAACTAAATATGAAATAATAGAACAAAAAAATGAAAAGTTACATTTTTAAGAAAAGTATTTACTATTAAATATAAATAAAAAAATATATTGAAAGAAAACACATTAAAATGTATAAAATGTAACTTTTCATTTTTTTTGTTCTATTATTTCATATTTAGTTAATATTAACTGAATAAATTACTTGTCTACTAAAAAAATTGTTTTTTTTCTTAAAATATTATTGTTTTATTATATTTGTGGGAAATTTACTAAATTTAAATTTTATAAAACTTTTTTTTTATCTCATTCATAAACTGAAAAACACATAAACTTAAAAGCAACCTTAAATCTGTGGCTTGCAACTTTATTTTGAATAATTCTTTTCTCTTTATTCGAAAAAGAAGAATCTCATTTTTTTCAAGTTGATTGCCGGTATAGCCGAAAAAATATTTCAAAAAAATTTTTTTTTTTTAAATAATCTTTAATTTCTTATTCAATAAATTAAAAATCAAACTCAATCGTATTGAATTTTTCTTTTTTTCTTTTTAGCAAATGAAAAAAATTATTTTTGAAAAATTAGGGAAACATATTATGTAAGTTGCATTGATTGTAAAATTTTGTTTTAATTTATCTTAAATTTTAATTTTAAAAAAAAATTTTTTTGGCTCAATTTTTATCAAATTTTACAACCCCTAAAACCATTTCAGTTTAAGTTATAAAATTCAAAAAATCAAGCACAATTATTTCATGTTTAACTTTTTTGTGATTTCATTTAAAATTAATATTTTTTATCTTAATATACAGCTTTTATTTTGAAAAGCTTTATTTTAAAAATGTTCAAAGTCAATTGACATGGAAGCCGATGATTCTTAAAAGGCTAAACATGGATCTCACGATTCTCAAAGAAAGAAGAGAGAGCAGAATTAATGAAATAATTAAAAAATTTAAAGACGAATCCTCTGACAATCAAATAAATAATATTAAATTAAAAGGTGTCACATATGATGAAAAATCTGAACTGAGTATGTTATTCAAATGTTACTTTACATCAATATCTACTTCTTTGGAATCATCATTTGAAGAATCAATTCAATTTTTTAAATTGAATTTTTTAAAAAGTTGGTCTTAACACTCAAAAGTCCGACATTTTTTAAACCTCTAAGGACCGGCGGTGTCAAATTGACACTTTTTATTAAAACATGCAAAATACTCGACAAATTTTAGGTTTTTTAAAGTTAAAAGGACTAAATTTGATAAAAAAAATAAATATTTTATCCTGAATGAATTTTAGGTCTATTAAAGTTCTACACTCTAGTCAAATTTGTACATTGTACAATCAAATTTAGCATAGACATATCAAAATTCATCATAAACGCTGATATCTTGGTATTGTCTGTGTTCCTTGTTGCAAAGCTGGTTGGTCCGGGTTTCTCATTGAAATTAATTTTCTTTCTTAGTGATTAATCTTCTCCATTCTTTAGCTTTGTCCAAAAAACCCCAATTTTTCTTGTCTTGTCAAGATTTTGGTCCAAGTTTACCCTTTTTGGCTATTTTAATTTAAATTTTTTTATTTATTTTATTTAAATAGTTTATAATCAATTTTGGCAAAATGTCAATAAAATTATACAATAAATTGAAAAAGTGTCAAATTGACACCGTCGGTCCTTAGAGGTATATTTTTTTTTGCATGAAAATTTAATTTTTTTTATTCAAAATTTCAATTTTTATTTTTGTTTTTGATACCAAATAAAATTGGTGAAATAAAATTACCAAAAAACTTTTTTCAAAAAAAAATATTTAAAGATTTATACTCCAAAAGGGCCCAAGCATTTCGTCTTATTTACGTATTGACGCAATTCATGAAATGCTGACTTAAGAATAAAAACATCACATAGCTTTGGCAATTTCAAAATTTTGTAAATTCGATCGATGAATTGATTTTTATCTAAAATTCTATTATCTATAATAGCGAATTTAGATTCCGATGTCCTTCTTTCCTGATTTTGGTGGAGAGTTGACAATTGATGGTGGTTTGATCTACAATAATTTTAGATCTTTATCTGGATGTAATTTTTTAAATGAGTTTTTTTGTCGGATGAAAAACTAAACCAACATTCAAAAAAAGTTAACGACTCCGAGAAATACTCAGGTTATAATATTTATGTTAGAATTAACTAATTTGTTAATTCATTCAATGAACTTTATTTCGAAAAATTTATTTTATCTTTTTTAGTCACATTTTCGAATTCTGGAAATAAATGAAATACATGAATCTGTAGTTATTTATGGCCCAAATGGATTATTATTGCTATACGGAAAATAATGAACTGATTTCTATTAAAATTAAATTTAAGTTTTTTAAATTAAAAATAAATTTTTTCTACCTTATTTCGTACATTTAATGCATCCGAAATATTCATTAGAAGAAGTGTAATTTAAAACAGAAAAGCGGGCTGATTCAACTATATGATATAATTTTTTATTTATTTTAAAGCTAGGATTAGTCTGATTTTAAATTTTGAAAAAAAATTGGGAAAGATCTTGTCCACTCTTAAAGCAAATTAAACAAAACTTTTCTGCTATTTTTTATTCTACACATGCTATTAATGCCTTCAAAAAGTAGTGAATCAAATGCGTTGAACTTAAAATGATTTTCTTTTAACTGGGATGGATTATGTGTTCCTGTAAATGCTTTAAATATTCTTTTGAGCTTTAGTTCAAGACTTAAGATGATATTAATAATCATTTTTTTCTTTTAAATAAAAAGTATTCTCTAGAATTTTTTTAAAATAAATTAAATGATTTTTAAAAATAATGTCAAAAAATAAGAATTTGGCCGTTTAATTTTATTAACTTTACTTGGCTGATAATTTAATTTATTTATATAATTTACAAATAGTCAATAAAATATTTTATTAAATGATTTAGTTTTTTTTTTTTTAAATTATGCGCTTTTAGATTTTGGTCGGACGCTAAATTTCAAGCTCAAGCAACTGACTTGACCGACAGAATCACTGGCTTCGACTTTGACGTCAAATGAACCGGATCTATGGGAAAATTTAGTCTTAATTATTTAGATGAATTTTAAAATATTTACGCGATCCAGGTGATTGAAGAAGTGGTAGCATCTGGCAAATCTGCAACAACATCTACATTAAGTTCTCTAGCTGGAAGCTTGAATGGACAAGTACAATCGATATCGTTATCAATTAAATTTTGTGGACAGTTATTGGCGTCATAGCCAAGAACACTTTTCAACAAAAGACACAAATCTGGGTATGTACATGAACCAACGTAGTTACCATCAACTAAGTAGCATGTAATAGGTAAGGTGATGCCAGTAACAGTTCTTTTAATAGTAACAGTGCTCTTTACAGCGCCTCTAATTTCACGGATACTTTTACCAGCTAGAATAAAAGGCATTGGACCTGGATGAGTTATTGGCATGGTACCTAAATCGAACTCGCTTACTTGCAATACAGACGGACCACAGAGTGACCATTGTAATCTTGTTTGAGCTAAAGTAGAGCCCAGAATAGCCAAAAAGCAAATAAGTTTATACATGTTTGAATCAAAATTGAGTTTGATTAAAACGTAGAATTGGTTAATATTTATACCAGAGTATATGCCAATAGTGAGAAAAACAAGCATGGGATTTAAATTTTCTTTGATTTGATTAGATTATTTATAAGTTAAAAATCTTTATTTTCACAATAACTTTTTTCAATATCGAGAAGTATTCGAGAAATTGACACAAGGTATTGAAAGAATCAAACAAATAAAAACACAAAATATAATAATAATATTTTATTTTGCAATTATTTTGTTAAATTTAGCAAATTTTAAAAAGATTGTCATTTAAATTATTTACTAAATTTAAGCCTAAAAATAGCAAAATTTAAACCATTGTTTGAACATCCAAACCAATACCGATTTTCAATGATTAATAGAAACTAATTGAAAAGTGTTTAAATGTTTTGAATAGCTGTTGATAATTAAATCATATTTTTTTTCATTACATAAATCTTGATAAAAGGGGTAACCAGTGTAATCAATAAACAATTTCAAAGTAAATTAATTTGGTGAGCCGTTTCTTAGTCTTTTTTTTATTAATTCTTTAATTTTAAAATAAATATTAATGATTTATAAAAAGAAATATCTTCACCCAAAACCTAAATAATTTTGGATCTTAGAAATGTAAAATACCATTAAGTCAAGTTAATTTAATCTGAACTTAACCGGCCTGAAATAATTAAGTTCAGATTTATTTCATGGCTTTCTATAAAAATAATTTAATTTAAATCAAATAAATTTTAAGAATATTAAAGCTAAATTTAAAAATAAAAAAACATAAATTTTTGTTGGTAATTTATTCTCAATTTCATATACGAAAATAAAAAAAGTAAAATTTACAAAAATTTTTTTCCTTTGAAAATAAAAAACTTAAAAAAAAACAAAAAATTTCTAAAAAATGACAAAATTTCGTTTTTTTTGTAAATTTTGGTTTTTACTATTTTTTAATATATTTTACGAAATATTTAGTAAATTCACGCAAAATCAGATTTTAAGTCAAGTCAATAATTTAATAAATCCATATTTGATACAAAGTAGTTGCTTCCAAATTCCTGGCCGTTAATCTTGACTTATGTGGTCTGTTAATGTAACCAGATTATGAAAAAATTCTTTCAACTGGTCCAAATGAAGCAGATATTGATGAAAATTTTTGTGACTTAGACTTAAAACTGTGACTTATAAACAAGTCTGCGCAAAAAAAAGTAAATTTACTAAATTTTACTTTCGTAATTTTACGCAAAATAAAGTCAAATACCGCTGTATTTAGCGAATTTTTCATTTTCCCTTAATCTAAGTTAAATTTTGAATAGATTTATCCATATTATGATTTTTTAATCCATTAGATTTTCATTAAATTATTATTATTTGGTGCTTCTTGAATCAAGAAATTCAATTTAAATAATCACTTTTTTAAAAGGTTTTTTTTTTATTTTTCCAAAAATTATATTTAATATTACCACAATAATTCTAGAAGACATAACTAAGAAAATCTTATAAAGAAACAAACAATGAATTTATACATCATTTTTTCCTTTATGTGCCAAATATGTTGAATTAAAGTTATTTAATATCATTCAAGCTCAAACTTGATAAAAGAATACTCACCTTTAAAATGCTACGGCTACTTTTCATTTTGAATAACAGTTGTTGAAAGACATTGAGTCCATTATGCTCATTTTCCTTGTAATTTTTTTTTTAATTTAAGCCGAACTATGTTTCATTTAAATATCGTTCAAATTAAATGAATTGAATTTACTATGACTTTTACCTTCTTCAATTTAATTTATGAAATAATCTAATCTTTTTTTTTAACTTTTATAAAAGACTCTATTTTGATATTAATTATGCATAATTAATACTTTAGCTTCGACTTAAACAAAAAATAAATTCAAATAAACTCTTTATTTATGTGCTATTATAAAAGATCCAGAATTGGCCTAATTACGTTATTTTACATTATTTTTAGTAGGCTTTCGTAATCTTGCGAAAATTTTTTGGTAAAATTTTGTAATATAAATATAACTGATCGAAGAAAAATTTAGATTTATTTAAAAAAATTTAAAATCAAAAAAAATTTAAGAGAAAAATTATAATAATTGATAATTTTTTAATTAATAAGCTTTTATTATTAAAAGGACTTTTTCTATTAAGATACTTAAGCATGATATTAAATGCCTTGTGCGAAAATTTGGTTTCAAAACAAAGCCTCTTAATTTTTTTAAAATTATTGTTATAATAAAATTTACGTATTTCATTATAAGCTTACGTAATTTTTCATAAAATTACATATACTTACCGACAAATATTCAAGTAAGATTATGTGAGCTTTAAGCTAATGTTCTTTCATTAGCTCAAACTTAATTTAAAACTTCAAAAATGGAACAAAATAAGAAAAAATAAATTAAAAAAAATAATGAATCTATGAAAACGAAATAAATTTTTAAATTTTCTAAAGGTTTGACATTTAGATGATTTGAGAAGAAAAAATACAAAAGTATAGTAATTCTTAATAAAGCATGGTATTCAATAAATCTTTATTCAAAATCTGCTTGGTATTCATCAGCCAGCCTGAAAATAAATGAACTCAAAAGCTCTCTCTCCCATCTCAAAAAGTTTATTAAAGGCAGTTGGGAGTTAAGATAGATTAGAGGACTCGATATGTGATGTCGAGAAAATAAGAATTTTATTTTCAGATATAATATTTTAATATAACATAATTATAAAGTTTTATATATAATTTAGCTGTTGAATTTTAAATACATTGTATTGTTTTGATAATAGTTTCTGAGTAAGAGTAAAGACAGATAAAAATTTAGAAAAAATAAAGAGACAACTACTGAGTCTTGAAAATCTCTTGAAGCCATTTTTATCTCTTACATGAAAACTAATTAAATTCAGGTGTTCTTCAAGAACGTTTTTGGAGAATATTAAATCTTATCTAATTATATTTTGGTATACTTTAAAAACTTTTAAATAAACTGCTGTTTAAAAAATATATGAAAATTTACCTTGATTATAATTGTAACGAAAAACTCTTAATTTAAAATTAAAATAAAGATCAATGAACAAATATTATAGTATGAATATAAAAGTATGTTCTTGATTTCACTAAGTGAAATGAATTAAAAAGAAGAAATTGTTGTCTTAAATTATATCTTAATTAATTATTATTATTATTATTATTTATTTCATAAAATTACGCCTGTCTTGGCGATGTTTATATCTTAATTAATAACCTTAATAATAGAAATTTTAATTTTTAAATTTTTTTTAGATGAAAAATAGACAAATTTAATATAGACTTTGATATTGGACAATTTTAATTTTATTGTATATTTTTATTTTTTACATCACCATAATAGGCGTGATGAAAAGAAAAAAATAAAAATTCCGTTTTTAAGCGAAATTGAAAGAAAACTCCTTGATAAACAATCAAGCTAGATTTTCATATCATCTAAGCTATTATTTTAAAATAATTAATGATTGTGATTTAAAAAATTATATATTTTATATTCTGTTCTTTTTTTAAATAAAAAAACAAAATTACTCGCAAAATAATTTATTTGGCACTAGACAAATTTCTTCCAAAATTGCTGAATGAAAATTGTCTGATCATTAATAAAAGAATATGATTTGTTAATTAATTTTTTCAAATGATTGTCTTAATTTAATGGAACATTTGCTTTTTATTTTTTGAGTATCATTAAGCTTCTTAAATAAATTTTTTTTTAATTTGCTTTTTTTATTTAAATAGAGCGTTTTCTAAGTATCTTGTTCAAACATTAGTTCTGCATCTTTTCGAAAAATTTCGATTGATCACACTGCATTTATTTTGGATTGAATTAATTTTAAATGACAAACTATTATATTGTCCATAATTAGAATCAATTATTTTTGATTATCTAAAAATTGAATTTTTAAAACAGTTCTAGCTTTAATCAAAATAAATTTATAACTTGAGAATAAATTTAGAAGTAGAAATTTTGTCAAATTTTATGCGCTCTTTTTTCTAAAAAAATGATAAAAAAATTTACTGATAAAAATATAACTTGAGTTCTATCTTTATCAATTACCTTGAAACATTAAAAAAGTCTTGTGATCAATTTTTTTATTTGAAGTAAAATATCATACTTTAACTTTATCACATGTCCATTAAAATAAACTCGATATAAATAGCATTAAGGTAAGAAAGGTTTATATTATACTTAAAAATATGAAAAATATGTTTAGTTTTTTAGTAGGTTTGGCTCTTTGTTTAACCGGATCAGTTTACACCGACGACGGTGTTAACTGGGTCCTTTTAGTTGCTGGTTCCAATCAATACTACAACTACAGACATCAAGTAATTCTAATTTTTCCTTATCAAAACAAAATTTAAAATTTATTAGGCTGACATTTGTCATGCGTATCAAATAATGCACAGAAACGGTATTCCAGATGAAAGAATAGTTGTCATGATGTACGATGACATCGCCTACAATCAAGAGTAATTTTTAAATCATATTTAAATAAAATTTTTTAAACTAAACAAAAAAAGAAATCCTATGAAAGGTCAAATTATAAATCAACCAGGTGGTAAGGATGTCTACAATGGAACTCTTAAGGACTATACTAAAAAAGTAAAATTTTATCTCTTTTCTTTTTAGAGCAAATTTTATTGTTGTTATTCTCAAGTTGGTTACACCGTCCAATTTTTTGAAAGTTTTAAAAGGCGAATCAGTGAGCGTGGGAAGCGGAAAAACAATTAAAAGGTAACAATAAAATTTTTTAATTAATTATTAAAAAAATTAAAAGTGGTCCTAATGACAACATTTTTGTATACTTTGCTGATCATGGTGCGCCAGGCATCATCGCTTTCCCGGATGGTAGCGCTGTAATAATCTTCTAAATTATAAAAGTTATCTGTTTCTTTTGAGTTTTAAATTAGTTACACGCTTCTGATCTTAACAAAGCTATCAAGTCAATGCATCAAAACAACCAATATAAAAATGTAGCCCAAGATAAATAATTTGAATAGATCTAATTATTAAATTTTTTTAGATGGTTTTCTATATTGAAGCATGTGAATCTGGCTCTATGTTCGAAAATCTTCTTGCAGATAACATTAATGGTACATTTTAACCAAGAGTAAAATAAAATAAAAATTTTTGAAAAAAGTTTATGCCACAACTGCCGCAAACAGCCAAGAGTCCAGCTATGCTTGCTACTACGATAGCAAACTTAGAACCTATTTGGGTGATTTATATAGTGTAAACTGGATGGAAGATTCTGATAGAGTAAATATATTAAATTAGCCAAATAATTATTTGTAATTTTAAATTTTCCAAGGAGGACATTTTTTCGGAAACTTTGAAACAGCAATTTGAAATTGTGAAAAATTTAACAAATAGCAGCCATGTTACCCAGTTCGGAGATTTGCAAATGGGTCTTAATTTTAAAGTATCTGATTTCCAAGCTGAAAAAGGACAAAGTTACAAACCAACTCTATCCTTGACAAGAATGCCATCTAAAGTATTAAGTTTAATTGGATTTTTTCATATTTTTATTTTTACTTTAAAGACTGATGTCATAAAAGCTGAAGATGTAAGAATGTCTATTTTACAAAAAAGATTGACACAAGAGACTGATCAAATCATTAGGCAATCAATTTTATCCGAAATGAAAGAGATTCAAGATGTAAATTTAAAATAAAACCTTACTTTTTCTTAAAATTTAAAATTGTTTTTAAGATAAAGACTAAAGCAATAAATGTGATCCAAGGTATTGCGAAGCTAATAGCCAAGAGACAAAATCTTGATTTGAATGATGTTCTCGTAAACAAAAAGAAATTAACAAACCATGAATGCTATAAGCCAGTGATTGATCATCTAATTCAAAAATGTTTTAGTTTGAAGGTAAAATAATTTAAAGAAATTAAAATTTAATTTGAATTTTATTTTAAGAATGACTATGTATTGAGAAATTTGTATGTTTTGGTTAACTTGTGTGAGAGTGGAGTCGAAAGCGAAAACATTATTTACTCAATTAATAGATTGTGTCCGATAAAGCATTTCGATTAAAAAATTTTATTTTATTAATTATTTTTCATTATTTTTTCTTAATTTAAGCGGATTTCTAGTCATATTTTTACATAACATATTTTTTTGAATAAAAATTAATGCAATTTAATTTATTATTTAAAAATGTTACTATTTCAATTTAATTAGTTTAAAAAATATTTCAAAAAGGGGTAAAAATAAATCTTTATGTTTTACCTATAAAATTATTGATTTTTTTTAAAAATTTTAAATCTTTTTTGATTTTGAAAACTAATTTTATTTAATTTTTTTGATTAAAACCTTTAAATATGAGCATTATAAAAATACTAAACTATTTAAAAAATAAAAACTTGCTTTTATTTATTTTGTTGTAAGCTGAATAAGATTTAATTTCAAAAACAAATAAAATTTTTTATTAATTTTTAAAACTTGAGTGTAACTTAAGAAAGACAATTATAAATTTGCTTAATTTTCAATTTCAAACTAACAACAAAAAAAAAGTTATTCTATTTGAAATTCAAGGGGTAAAAAAATTAATTTGAATTCATTATTCAAAAATTTAAATTAAAAAACTCGATCTAGAATAATACTTTTGTAATGGTACTATTGCATATTACCATTACAAAGGTATACTATAGGGTATACTTTTTAAATTTTTGGTTATTCAGTAGAAAAAAACATAAAATGAAATAAAACTTATATAATATAGAAAATGTATAATATTTATCCAATCAAAAGAAACAGCAATTGTAAAAGTCTATTAATGACATTCAAAATGCATTTCTCTTGAATAAATTAAAATTAAATTCTTCTTTAATTTCTGATTTTTACAGAATTAAAAACACCAATTCGAAATGTTTGCTACATTTCCGACAATTAAAAAAAGATTTTTTATCTTTTTTTCTTTTTATTTTAAATTCACGGACACTAAGGAAAAATAATAAAAATCATATAAAATAATTTGCATTAAAGAACTGTTAAGACACAAAATGATGATTTTTAGCATGAAATATTAAATTAAGGAATTCTGAAATTAAAATACAAATTGAACAAAAATTCCTCCTTTTTTGATGAATTAAAATTTAAGTTAATAAAATGTCCTTGAAAAAATACTGCAACTAAGTGCAACATACTTTTTTTGCACCTTTTTTACTTAAATTGATTTTTCTCATGTTTTAATAAGACAAAAAATAAAATATCAATAATATTTAAATTGATTATTGGTTTAATTTACTAAGAAAATAAAAATAATGATTATATTTTAGACAAAAAAGGTGCAACAAAGTATGTTACACTTTGTTGCATTATTTTTTTAAGTATATTCTATTAATTTTAATTTTAATTCATCAAAAAAGGAAGATTTTTTGTTCAATTTGTATTTGAATTTCACAATACCTAAAAATATCAATAAAACATGAAAAATAAAATTTAATTTATTGAAAATTTATAATAGTAGAAAATATTGTTAAAATATATTTAACACTTAATTTCTATCCAATTTGATGTACTGACATTTTTGATAATAAAGTTTAGATTCACTTGAAAAATAAATTAAACAATTCGGTATCGGTAATTGAAATTTATTATCACATTCTCATGATCAAAAATTATCCTAAAAAATAAATTTAAGAATTTTTAATTAAAAATCAAAAACAGAAGCATATTTTCGGGTAAAAAAAATGTTATACCATCCCAAAAACCATGTAAGGATATATTTTTTCCAGAGATTCGCAGATATTTACAAAATAAAATTTAATATTAAATGTCTACTTTGAAAACATACTTCTGCTGTAAAATTTAAAATCCAAAATTACTAAAAAACTTTCTTTTAATGATAATTTAAAATTATCATTTACTTCAATTTAGATAGTTACTGATTTTTTTACAATATTTAAGAAAATAAAAAATTAATTAATTTTCGCTCTGGTGGGAAGATTTATATTCAAATATTAACTTATTAAATATCACTTTTCAGTCAAAATATTATTTAATAAGATAGAGTTATGAAAGTAAATGAGTACTTGGCTAATAAACTCAACAAAAAAAAAACAATATCAACAATTTTTAAATTAACAAAAAATTCTGATTAAAAAAAATTTAAAAACTTTTGATAAATTCATAAAGAAGCTCATTGAAAAAATTCAGAATCAATGCATGGCAGATTAGTTTTAATGTACATCAGTCGTTATGCAATAAACCACAATTAAAACTTTTCAGATACGCTTTATGACATTTTTGCGTGCCCAAATTTGTTAAATCCAAGATTAGTCAAGAGAAGCACAGAAACAATTCAAAGCACGAAAGTTTCGTGATTTCATCGAACTAATCCGTTTGTTTTTAAAAAATGTTCAAAAAATTTAAATTGCAGCAAAAAATAAAAAAATTTCCATATAGAAAAAAAAACATCAAACATTGGAAAGTTTCCGCATAGCAAAGACCTAATACAAATGCCGCTTGGAAATTTCAAAATTGTAGTCATAGATTCTAAAAAAATAAATTAAAATGCCATCCCATGGTAAAAACAAAAAAAGCTCAAACAAACTAGACTCTGATTCGAAGACAAAAGCGAATACCCCTGTCCAACAGCTGACCATTCAAAACTTGTTCGATCCGGATGATAATACCACTGTTCACTTTACCGCATCAAATACCTCTCTTTGGATAAACAAAACAATTTGCGACACTCCAACTGGGGAAGTATCAATCAACAAACTGTACCCACTGAACAAACTAAACCAAAGCTCGGACAACAGCCCCTTTAAGTCGAACAACTTCACTTTTTTTTCCAACAACTGGCTCAATTTGAACATAAAAGGCCGTCAAACAGCACTCAACACAGTAAATAGCTCTTTGTCCAAAAAAACTTCCATAACCAGCTATCTGGATCAGCAGAGTCGCAAGCGTTACACTGTGAGCAAAAGCAACAGAAACAGCTTTGACACCAAATATATGGACTATAGGCGAAAATGGATGGAAATTTTGCGCAAAGAAAAAAAATTTTTCGAGCAAAAATGGAACGGTCCGATTAGTCGTACCAACAGTGCCAAACTGAGCGATTTTGAGCTCAAAAAAACACTCGGCAACGGGTCTTTTGGTCGAGTGATTTTGGCCAAAAACAAAGAGACAGAAAAATTTTATGCTCTCAAAGTGCTGGAAAAAAAAAATGTGGTCAAGTCGCGCCAAATCGAGCATACACTGAACGAAAAAAAAATAATCAGCTGCGTTAGCTTTCCGTTCATAGCCTCGTATGTAGCCTCATTTAAGGATAATTCTAATTTATACATTGTTTTAGAGTTTGTGCCTGGCGGAGAAATGTTCAAGCATTTGGTGCGAACCAACCGCTTCACCGAAAGTCTGTCCAAATTCTACTGTGCCCAAGTGGTCCTTGCCATTGAGTATTTGCACTCGCTGGACATAATTCACCGCGACCTGAAGCCTGAGAACACATTAATTGGCCAGGATGGCTATGTGAAAATAAGCGATTTTGGATTTGCCAAATATGTCAAGACAAGAACGTATACTTTGTGCGGGACACCCGAGTACCTGGCTCCCGAGTAGGCATTCTATTTTATTTAACTAAAGCTAGATTAAAGATTGTTTTAGAATAATACAGTCAAAGCCTTATGGAAAGCCTGTAGACTGGTGGGCCATTGGAATCCTGACCTATGAGATGTCGACGGGGCGGCCGCCGTTCCAAAGCGACCAGCCCATCAAGATATACGAAAAAATTCTCGCTGGTAAATACAAACTGCCCAGTCATTTGACCGATGAGATCAAGGATTTTATGCGTTGTCTGATTCAAGCTGATGTTACCAAGCGCTTTGGTAATCTTAAGAATGGAGTTGATGATATCAAGACACACAAATGGTTCTGTGGGATCGATTGGCTGGCCATCTACAACAAAAAAACTCCAGCTCCTATGATTCCCAAGATTAAGAGCCAAGGTGATACATCTAATTTCGACAATTTCAATGATGATCCAATTCCAGTAAGCCAAGAAAATTTGTACGATATCGAATTTGCCGATTTTTAAATTTTTTTTTAATAAATTTTTATTTTATTTTTAAAAAAAAATTAACTAAAAGTTTGAAATTTTTTTAGCTAGCAAATCTCTAGAGACCCAATTATTTTGATTGATTTTACTACCTTCCAAAGTAGAATAAATTTTATAAAAAACTAAAATAATTAAAAATTGAAATTATTTATTAAAGACATGTATTTTAAGCGATGTTAAAAGTTATTTTCTACCAGTTTTAATTTTCTTTAAGCTAGTTTTATAGTACTAAAATTAATTAAAAGATTCTTAATAAAAAAATTTATCAATTATTAATTATGATACCAAAAAAATTATGAAAAAAAAAGAAATCTAAAAATTTTATGGCTAAATTTTTGATACCCTTTAAAATATTTGGCAATTATTTTTCATGCTTTCAAATACACTATCTAACTACAAAATCTCAGAGTAAGTACTTAAAAAAATTAAGCAATATTTAGGCAATTACGCTTACAATTTGGAGTTGTGAAGTTCGTTTCAATTCGATCTTTTCAATTCAGAAAAACTTGAATAACTTTTTTACTAAAAGAGATAATTTAGTTCTATAAAATGCTTAATTATAAGTAAATTTGCTTAATGCAGTAAAATAAGTCTGCAAAAAACTCTGCAATTTTCTGCATTTTGCACGCCATTTAAAAGTATTCAAATCAACTGTGCAATTACATTCCAGATTTTTATTGTATTTTTAATAAATAAATTATGTAGAAAATTTTGTTACATAAAAATTTAATGAGTCCAAGATAATTGTGCATCAATTTATACTTAATTTCTCATTTTTAAGTTTTCAAATATTTCAATTTTTAGCAAAATGTTCTCTTTAAAATTTCATTTTAAAAGAATTCCTATTTATACCAGAAGATTTTTAGCAATAAGCTCAAACAATTTTGTATAATTAATTACGAAGTATTTTTCATTCAGCGGTCCACTTTACTTTAGGTATTTACACACGAATAAGGTATTTAAGAAAATCATAAAGTTACTGAAAATTAGAAAATATTTTAAAAAATTCGCTTCAACATATAGATTTTAAAACAATTTTATAAAGTTTTCTTTTTCAGCTGTAAATTTAATTTTTAACCTTAAGCTCCAATATAAAATTATTTAAAAAAAACTAAATAGGTACCTTTACTTTTAAATACAAGCATTAATTTAAAATATAAAAAATATTAATTTAGGAAGTATTTGAATATGTAAATACAAATTATGATTTAAAAATGTGAGATAAAATAAAAAACGCGTATAATATTTTAAATAACAATAATATGTAATTAAAAAACTGAAATACTCATTTATTTTTTACTTATAAAATAAAAATAAAATATCTTTAAAATAACCTTGTAATTAAAAAAAATGTCTGTTATTGTAGGAATTCCTTATAACATATTTCAAGATCAGACCTTTGAACCTGGGAAAAACTAGAGGAAAAGGTAAGAGTTATTTTCCTTTCTGTAGTTTACGCTCTTTGGAGTATGCTAAAAATGCCTTGACCGAGAATTTAAATGAAAAATTAATAAAAAATAAACGCGCAAGATCAGCCCGATCGAAAAACACAAAAAAATAAATTATATATTTTTTTATCCCTAAAAAATATATTTTGTTTTTATTTTTATTTTTTTTTGTTCTACTTAGATAGTTGGTGTTATATTTTTCTAGAAAAAACTAATAAATAAAAAATTTTGTTCTAAATTCAGTATTTTGGTTTTTTTTTTTTAAATAAACACAGGCCAATAAAAAGTTGAATTATTAATTCTAAAATTATCATGTTGGTATTTATCTTCGTTTTGTATATGTCATCATTAAGGTATGATAGATAAATTTAAAATAAATTGGACTTAATTTTTGAACAAAGGTTTAAATGATTAAAATTTAAATTTATTCAAAACAAAATATTTTAATAAATTTATGCTGATTTTTTTTTATTTGAATTTGCGAGGGGTTTCCCTCCTCTGTGCAATTTATTTCTTATATCAGTAGAGATTTAGATTTGAAAGCATCTTTGGATTGCAAGATCAAGATTTAAGAATTTGAAAAATTTTCTCTTTTGTATCACTTTGAAATATGATAAAATATATTCTTTTAAGTGACGTGGCAGACCATTCAAATTTTAAATAAAACTCTAAAAAACTAAAAAAAAATCACTTTGTTTTTATTTTCTAGCTCAACAAATGTCAGTTTACCCATGTTTAAGTAAATACCTGTTAAAATAATTGAATCTTTGAGTAGAATTTAAGTGAGCCAATTTCGCGGGTATCGATGGTGATTGTCTAGGCTAAAAATTAAATTATAATTTTGTCTTTGAAAATTTGCTTTAAAAATTTTAGGAAAAATGTCGAAAAAGCATGCTAGCGCTAGCACAAAATTAAAAAGTGTGTGGCAGCTTTTTGGGGAAGAATTTCAACGCGAGAACTTAAGCCTTCATTTCGAAAATCATTTACAGTCGATCAGTCGCCATCCCGAAAAAGTAGTCGCGATAAAAGATTCAATTCAAAGCACTTAATTCATTCTTTTTTTAGATTCTCAAATATTTTCATACTTCATTTGTAAATTTAATAAAATTAAAAAAAATTTAAATTATTTTACAACAAAAAAAAGTGGCCATATTTCAATGAATCTCTGTTTTATGTTATCTACCGAATATTTATTGCCATCTATTACTCAATTTGGTTACTGGAATCAATATACCGAAATTTTGAATACAGATCAAGTCGGGCATTTTTTCAAAATAAAGTCAAACAAAACATTTTTTTGATTCATGTAGGTGAACAAAAATTCTTTAGAAAACAAATTTTATTTTATTTTTGTTAAGCCGTGGCCAGTTTATATGACCTCATGGTCACTGACCATTTTAGTCGCACATTTATGGACCTCGGCACTAATTGTTCTCTATTTTTATACACTGGACAAAAATACGCGGATGAAGCGCATTTTTCAGTCAACTTTGGGAAGTATCAGTTGCTCACATAGAATTGAAAAATGTGGAACAAAATCGGAAAAAATTGAAATCAGAAAAAAGGAACTAAAAATGGTAAAAACCTACTGCGACCAGCAGGATAACTGTTATCTGCCGTCTTCATCGGTAGAATCAAATTCAGAGGCATGGAAGCTGTGGATCGAGGCCCATATACCCAATCCTATCATTATACTATTAAAAATATCCTGGCTGTTGTATAATTTAATAGTAATTTCAACAATAGTTGTGACTATTACATATTTTTCTTTTGTTTTTATCATGGATCTGGAGGCCGAACCGACATGGTTCGCAGAAATTGGAAATATGCACCGCCACGGCTTCAATAGTCTGGTAGCTATTATTGATGTTATTTTGCTGGCTTATCCAGTACGAATAATGCACTTTGTGTACACAAGTTTGTATGGATGGTGCTATGCGTTGGTTATTTTTATCTATTGGATCCAAGATCCCAAAACTAATATAGTTTATGAGCAAATAGATTATAATAAACCGTATCAAATACTCGGAATTTATATTTTGTTGACATTGCTTACTTTGGTAATGCAAATTTTGCACTTTTTTGCCTATCAGTTTAAATTGTATCTGAAAATCAAATATTTTTTAAAAAATGAATAAATTGTTATTTTTTTTTTTGAATATTCTAATATTATGATAATAATTATTTTCTTTTGAATCTAAAATAAGCGTCATAGTAGTTTTATAGAAAAAAAATGCTCGAAAACCTTGGAGATATTTTCTAGGATAAATTTTCGATTTTGGAATTAAAATAAGTCCGGAATATATTACTAATCTGTTTTGATTTCAAATTACTAGGAACTTTTAGTCACAAAATTTAATTAAACGTTCAGAAAAAGTTCAAAAAGATGATAAATAATTTAAATTTTTAATTTTAAGATAGGGGCTTCTAAATTAGCATCAAAAGCATTTGAATTTTAAAAATGTTTAAGGCAAAAAAGCCATTAAAATTATGTAAATTGGTTTGATTGATTCTCTTGGGGTTTTGAGTGTGAAGTTTTCAAAATAAATTACTTTTTAATCAAGAAATTTGATTTTAAGAGATCACTAGTGTTAAGTGCTTATTTTAAAAATATTAATGGCCAACTTAAACATGAAGACGGTAACTTTTTATTGAAAGAATTATAATTTTTTAATTTAATATTTAAATTTTCGGATTTTGTAAAAAAATTTAAATTAATAAAACATTTATTTATTTTTATAAATGAAAAAAATGTTCAAAAAATTTTGAACTTTTTTTTGTTAAAAACTTCCAAAATTTAAAATTAATGTTAAATAAGCCACCCAAAAATTTTATTGTGATAAATTTAAAGGTAAATCGACAATCTAGACTTGCGAAAACTTCACTTTTTCAATTAATAATAAGAGTCTAAATTTTTTTTAAATATAATATTTTAAATTGTTAATAATGCAAGCTTCTATGGTAGTATTTTTTCTGATAAGATTAATTTCACCCTTGAGCAAATGCATTTAAATTTCTTTATAACCATATTATTTAAAAAACAATTTTTAACTTAATTAAATTATATTGAAATTTTTTATGTATTTTGTAGATAAATGTTACACGCTTTTGGCAAGACTAAGTCGATTTTTTTAAAATTAAATTGAGCTTTTATTTGTTTAGAGAAACTGAAGGAAATTGATCTTATGATTTCTTTTCAAATTAACAAAATATTTGTTAAAAAAAATAAAAAATAACTGATTATCTTTGACAAATAATTGACTTAGATTTTTTTAAAAATTTTTATTGATTTTTTTCTTAATTTGTTTATTAAGACTTTTTAAAAAATACCTATTAAAAAAACACTTTAAAATTATTCCTGGGTTTTATGTCTCAATAATAAATGTTTTATATCAAGTGAGCTCCAATGACCACATTTATAGCGTAATCAATTAATCTAATTTTATATTTCAGTTGTTTTCTTAAACCTAAAGGCTAAGTTTATATTTATATTTTTAAAAGCAAAATGATACTTGGTTTTGTTTTTTACCAGACCACTAATTTAAAATGTCTAAAGTAGAAAATATTTTTTTTGCAAAATTTTTTGAAGTTTATTTTCACGAAATCTTCTAAATCACATATTTTTATTTTTCGGCTCTCGTATAAAATATAAATATACATGATAAAATGATTTTATTTGTAATTTTTGTAAAGCAAATTTTTACATAATCTCTTGTTTTTTTTCTAGATTAATCAAGCAATCTTAAATAATTTCATAATGAAAAAAAATTTTTGTCAACTTTTGATAGATGAATTTATTTTGAAAATATTATTCTAAAGCTATTTCAGCTGTGTTTATTGAAAAAAATTTATTCTGAATTCATTCATTCATCTATCTAAAATTAATTCAAATTTATTACTAAAATTATGTGCTTTAATTTCGAATTTTAAAAACAACGTTTCTATAAATGTGATATTATGATAGTTAAATATTTGATAAAGAGAGATTTTCAAGATGATTCAGATCATTATCTAAGTCGAGAAAGTCTCCATTTGGCGCAAAATAATATTCGGACCAAAAATATTCGACTAACCATCTGACTTTAATTTAGATTTTATGCTGGATTAAAAAATGCAAAGTTTGGACAAAGAAACCGAGTCCAAGTCTTTTAATTGGCGAGATAGATTCAAAAATGAATTCCGCAAAGAAAACCTCAGTTTAAATTTTGAAAAAGATTCCCAATTTATGAAAAAGGATCCAGAAGAGGTAAAAAAACAATTTTGAACTAATAAACTAAACTCAAATTAAATTTTGTTTTTAATAAAGGTACTAGGATATTTTCACAGTTCAATTGTGAGTGAAAATCAAGAAGATTTAAAAAAATTAATTTTTATAAATTTTTATTTTCAAGTGGCCATGCTTGAACGGCTCGCTTTTCTATGTAGTATACAGAATTTTCATTGCTATCTATTACACAATATGGTTTGTCGAGTCAATTGTAAGAAACTATGAATTTCGAGCTCAAAATTTTTATATTACAACAAAAAAAAATATAAATTTGCTTCTACTCCATGTAAAAAATTCAACTAAACTTTAAATTTTTTAATTTAATTTTTTAATTTTGCTTAGCCGTGGCCAGTCTACATGACCTCATGGTCATTGACCATTCTTTTCATTCATCTATGGCTATCAGCTTTTATAACCCTCTATTTCTATTCAATAGACCAAAAGACCATTTTGTCTAGATTTTTCCGATTTGTTTTCGGCCCATTTTCATGCTCCAGAAAAGTAGAAAATGTCCATTTTCAGAATAACCCAGTAGGCAAACAAATTAAGCTAACTATAGTAAATGAGTTTTCGGAGGCGTTCATTGGAACAGAGACAAAAAATGGATCACAATTGCCAACCAAGTCAACTTCTAATGCTGTAAAAAAAACTTATTGTGACAATCAGCATAACTGTCAATTGCCATCTTCTTCGGTGGCCTCCAATTCCGAAGCTTGGAAATTGTGGGTTGAGGCTCATGTACCCGGAGTTCTCTTAGTTTTGATCAAAATATCGTGGCTACTCTACAATATAATTGTAATATCAGCTATAGTGGTCACTACAGGCTACTTTACTTATGTGTTCATAATGGATATCGAAACTGAGCCGACTTGGATCGCCGAAATTGGCAATCTTCACCGTCACGGATTCAACAGTCTAGTGGCCATTGTTGACATAATCCTGCTGGCTTACCCTGTAAAAATCATGCACTTTGTCTACACATGCGCCTACGGGTGGTGCTATGCAATAGTTACCTTTATTTACTGGGTGCAAGATCCGAAAAAGAATATTGTCTACAAACAGATTGACTATGGCAAACCAGTTCAAATTATGGTTATATTTACAATGTTGACGCTGCTAACTTTGGCAATGCAAACGTTCCATTTTTTTGCCTACCAACTAAAGTTGTATTTAAAAGACAAATACCTCGAAATGAAAAAAAAATGCTTTTCAAATGATTCGGGTGTTTAGATCAAAAACTTAATTGTAATTAATTGTAAATTTTTTTTCTAATTCCATGATGGCATAAGTTTTCCAATTATTTGTAAGATAAAAGCATTTTTATCCATGTGAAATAGTCAATTTAAAAATTCAAAATTTAGAAAATTACAGAATATGATAATTTGTTACTATTTAAATTTTTGTTTCAATAAAATATTATTGAAACACTCTTTTGTTTTAATATCACGATTGTTCCGATTTGAATTACAAAAAAAGTCTTCATCACAATCATCATACCGTTGATAATGTTTCTATCTTTAAATTAATTTTTAAAACCATTTTTTTGTAAATAAATCTTGAAACTAGTAAAAAAAAATATGAAGGTTTTTAGCAAATTAACTGAAAACAAAAATTTAAAGTCTTTTGTATTAGGTCTAAAACTTCCACCAAATTAATCAGCTGATACAGCTTTTTTATAAGCCAGTTGAGTATCTGTAATAACTCTGCAATTAGGATTTGATGAGTTTTTTCTAAGTTCCAAATTTCAAAATGGTTATAAAAAGTATAAACCTTTAACTTTCTCGAATTTAATTTATTTGTCTGGTTTCATTATCTGCTTTTTTTAAGAGTATGTGAGGGTAACAAATGTCGAAAACTTGATCTGGATATAGTGTAAAAGTTTTAAATTTCATTAATTTTATTTAAAAAAAATGACTAAAAATTATTGAAATTTTTTTATATTAAAAAAAGTAAATAAATTAATAAAGTATTTTTAAAGATATCATTTTTTTTAAGACTTTTTGAATTGTTAAAGTAGTTACTATCAGAGTTGTTTAAAATGCCCAAAAAAAAGTCCAAGTCCAGAATTTTTTTTCAAAATTTACTAGATCAGGCTTCATATCAAAAAATTTATATACTCTTGGGTTGTCTAATGCAATAGATTTGCCATATATCAGAATTTTATTGCAATTTTAGCATAAATTTCTTCGTCAGTATTCAAAGTTTTAAAGCCTGGACTTGGACTTTTGAATGAAATTAAAAAAAAAGTCTGGACTTGGACTTGACTTGAGACTTTTAAACAACTCTGGTTACTACCAAATGCGATAAAAATGGTAATATGATACAAATTTTATAATTTCTTTTAAAAGTACAATATTCTTTTTTTTGGCAAGTTGAAGTTTATGATCAATTTTTGATGCTCAAAATTACCTAATCAAATTAAAACTATAAAATAAATTTTGATTTTTTAACTGAATTAGTGCAGAGGTAAATTTTCGGTTTTAACATACTTTGTTAAATCTGAAGGTAAAATCTGCAAAAGTCTGCAAAAAATTATCCAGTTAAAATAGCATCATTTCGATGGTGTGCACTCTGCAATGTGCATTTTGATATTGCAGAGTTAATTTTTTTTATTTAGCATAGTGTGTTAAATACAAAAATGTATCTCTGCATTATTTCTTTTAAGAAATAAAAATTTATTTAATAATTTAAGTTTGATTTGATCATTTTGAGCATCTAAAATTGATTATTGAACTTCAAATTGCCCTTTTTTTTATGCTTTTAAATTTTGATAAAAGTAAAATATATGCATTTTGAACCAAGATAATTTTTGATAATATATTAAATTATGTTTTTTAAGAGATCAGGCAAATTTAAATTTTGACTTTAAAATTTTTAAAAAGTTTTTTCACTTATTTTATAGGGAAAAAGTAATCTAACTTTGAAAGCTTGGAATTTTAAGTTAACTAAGCAATTAAAGTGTTAATTAATCTTTAAAAAACATAGCCTGAAGAAAAAAAAATCACGTTTTTGTGAAAAATTATTTGTTATCCTAGAGGCTTTTTAAAAAAATTAAAGTCAATAATCGATGCTTCCTGTATTTTGTTGCTATACATTTAAAACTAGTAAACTTGCTTAGAATAAAAAACATTTTTTTTTGCTAGATTTTTATTTTTGAGCATTCACCATGAAAATTAAACAATTTAGAGGAATTAATAATTAAATTGGAACAATATAAAAGTTTCTAATATTTTGTTGTATAAAATAACAATTTTTAATTGAGTGGATAAAAGAAATGTGTTGCACCATGACAAAAATGATCATCAAAAATCATCTGAAAATAAATTGATAATTTAATTTTAGTTTTTTAAATTTTTTTTTAAATTACCGCTGTCTCTGTTAAAATTTCGGTCATGTTCTGTATCATCATCGTCATAATCCGGAACGATTCGTCTCTTATTAAGAAAAAAAAAATTTCCATAGATTCTCTAAAAAAATTCAATCTTACTCTATTAAGCAATCTTTGTTTTTTTTCATTATCTTTTTCGTATGAATCAGGTCTTTGATTTATGCGGTTAAAAGAATCCTTTAAAAAAAATTATTGTAAAATTAATCGATTTTTTTTTTATTTAAAAATTACATAAATTTAATTAATAAAATATTTAATTTTAATCCCTCATCTAATCCTTTTTTAAAGATAGCTATGAATAAAAAAGACTGGAAATTATAATTTATGAGAAAAATACTTTTCTGAAAATTCTCTGAAAAATAAATTGATAACTTTATAGAAAATAACCTTATTGAAAAAATCAATTTCAAAATAAAATTTCTTAGAAAAACTAATAAATTATTAGAGAATTTAAGTATCTAATTATACTTTTTACTTCTATTTTGATTTTTTAAATTTTTATTTGGAATTTTTTACCCTTTTTATAAAATATATTCAATCTTGATTTTCTGCTTTTTTATTTATTTTTTAATGCCGAAAATTTTGAATAAATAAAATTATTCACTATTTACAATTAATTTTTCAATATAAATTCATTAAATTTCTAAATTTTCATTTGAATTAGCCTTTCGGTGTCAAAAATGATAATTTACTTATCTAAAAATAAAAAACGCTCCCTTTAAAAATTGAAAAACTTTTTGACAAAAAATTGATTTTTTCTCTAGAAAAAATTTCTCAGAAATAAGATTGATCCCAAAATTCTAAAATTCTACTTCAAAACAAACCGAAAAATTTTACTTGAAAAAAAAATGCATCAAATTATATTACTTTTGAAAGAGAATATAAATTTTTTCAGAAATATTAAAAAAACAAGACTTTAAACCTTTGAGTTAACAAAATAGTTATTAAGAATTTCTAGCTCGTTAGAAGAAGAAGGACATTTTTTAAGAAGTCTGTTTTCCATTACAATCATTTTAGAGTAAATTAATTTTCTAATAATTTTTTAAAAGTGGTCAGTGATCACTTTTAAAATAAATAAACCACCAAAATAATTACATTTCTCGACAAAGAATCAACTTCAAAACCACTATCACTGTTTTCACGTCGATTGCTGACGCTTTTTTTCTTCTTTCCACTGGTTGATTTCGCTCTATCAGCAAGAATCTAAAAAAAACTTTTAAATATTGTTTTACCGAAATTTAAAATAAATCACTTTTTCTCTTTTGATTTCTGCTATTTTCATTTTCTCCTCAATTTCAGCACGAGTTGTTGGAGTGTGTTTTAATGGTTCCAACTTTAATAATTTCATTAAGTCGTTTGAAAAAAAAAAACAAATTATTTTGACAAACCCGAAGTCTTCCTGGAGGAGGACGCTTTGCCAAAGTGTTATTGCTTTCATCAAATTTTATCTCAAAAGCCAAAGGTGCCTCTGAAAAAAAAGAAAAAAATAGATAAATTTTTTTCACCAAAATTACACGTTTTTACTTATGTTGGCTTGATTAGGTGCATTTCTTGAATTGTCGTAATTATTTTTGACCTCAACTTGTCTAAATCCATTTTTGTTTTTGTTCGCCAGAGGTCTCTGTGAATCTGCTACAGCGATCCTTGGATCTTTGGTCGCGCCACAACCCATTTTCAATTGAGTAAATCTAAAATGAGCGCTTAAGAAAAAATCTTTTTAAATGATCCTCTTTATTATTCATGATGATTTGTATTACTATTAACAACAATATTATAATCAGGTTAGAAAAATTTTAATTATTGTTTCTAAAAAAAGTGATTTAACAAAAAAAGTTAGTCTTAAAGTAGCACAGCAACGGACTTTGTTTTTGTTAAATATTTGTCTAACATGTAATCAATTGGCTTTTGTTTGATCGGTGACTAAGGCTGCTTTTATAAAATTCGAAATAAAAAGTTCAATCAAAAAATTAAAATTTAATTTTAAGCCAAGTTTTTTTTCTAAAAATCATTTAAGTTGCACAAGACATGTTTGTTACTAGTTGCCATGGCAACGCAAAACTATTTCTCAAAAGTATTTATTAAACCTTGGGTTACTTGACGTTAAAACGATAAGTTTCAAATTAATAATCAAAAGATATTTATCTTTAAAGACATAAATGGGTTAGAAAGCTGAAACCTGAATGTGTTCTAAAATAAATAGAAAAAAATTTACGTTTATTGTTTCTAATAAACAAAAAAATTCAATTATTAAAAAATTAACAAAAAACTTGTTTTTGATAAACTTTTTTTCCAATAATCAAATATTTTTAATGGTAGAATTTACGCAAGACATTTTATTTTTCTTTAGCACTTTAAATTAGTAAACTAATCAAACATCCATTAAATTCTTCGAAATACTTTGTCTTACGTAACCGAATTTTAAAAACAGTTGCCAAATAGCTCGATTTCAGCATTGATAAATCACATCAAAATTAAAGATAATTTTTTTCGAAAAATTTCGAAAAATTGAATTTAGAAGACTTTTCTAACATTTCTTTTAAATACTAAATTTTAAGCTTTACTCTATTTTAATTAAATCTAACAGGCAAAGTTGATAAATTAAAATAAACGAAACCAACATTTAAAAATTTAACTATTAATTCCCATATAATCATGATTAAAAAGAACAGAAATTTGGTTTGTGTGCTATATGTTAGCTTGGTAGCTAAGCTCAAGGATGACATGCAATTTGAGCTTCTCATTAATGTTATATAAATATTATTTTAAATTCAAAATCAATCAAAAGCTTTCAGTTGGAGACTTTTGAGTAAAATAAGAAGATCAATTCTTTTATAAAAAAAAAATTATGTTCTTTTTAAAAAATATTTGTTAAATTTTTAAAATCTCATTTTATATTTTATTTTATCAAGTTCGCTTATTGATTATAATCAAAGTTACTTATAAATTTCCCATTTTCAAGCTGAATATGATTTGGGAAAATTTAAAATTAAATTAACTGGCGTTGTGAACTTTGGAACAAAAAAATAGCAAAAACTTGTTTACAAATTAGTTCTGTAGATTATATCAGCTGATACATACAAAAACTGTCTCAATTAATTCCAAAATCTACAAAAAATTCTAGAAAAATGCACACATATCATCAGAGACAAATTTATGTGTTTTAAAAAAATTAATATATTTTGAAGTTTATTTTTCAAAATTTAAATTTTAAATTTAAATTATAAATTTTTATTAAATTATAAATGTTTAAATTTTTCAAAATATTTACGAAAAGTATCAAATTAATAGTAATTTGCGTAAAAGATGCAGTGACTACAAGGGTAGCTATCGGTTTTATACAATGGAAAAAAAGAACAAATAGGCAACTTATTTGATTATGATTCAATACTTCTTTTAAAAAATTTAATTTACTCATTTTTACTATATAAAAATTAGTAAAGTAAAATTTTGTATACATATTTATTATATGTATTTATATCTATTATATCATATAAATTATATCTATAGTTTACATATTATTATTATTATTTATTAGTTTAAAGCCCCATAGGCAAAATTACAAAAAATTACATTAAATTCGAGATAAATTAAAAAAAAAGAAAGAAAATTGCACCAGTGTTACTTAGTAAAAAAGTTTCCTCTCAAAAGATCATTTAAAATTTTATAAAAATAAAAGTAATCCAATTATAGTTCCATATTGATTTTTATTTGCGAGCACACAAACTAAACCGAGTCAACCAAGCCACGATTTTTATCTAAAAATATATGATCAATTATGACTATTGAAGTCTTTGTGCTATATTCCATCGGATCAAAGTGTATCTTTTTCTCTAGGTTCTTGAGCTGTTTGCAATATGAGGTATTTTTTTGTTCAAAAGTCGAGCAATCCATAGTTTCATTCAAAAAATTTTTCGTTTATTTTTAGAGTATATAGTCGTTTTTTCCCGTTTTTACGTGTAAAACAATCACGTTTTTTTACTGTTTTATGATTTTTTTTCGCTAGGGTATTTTTCGATTTCCTATTTACTATTTCGGCGGGCAACTCATTAAAATTTTTGACAACTCCATTAATCAAGAAGATTTCACATAGTTTGTCTTTAATATTTTATTAGCAAACTTTTGTTGGTGTCCAAGCATACCACTTGTAGATCCATTAATTGTTAGTGAATTGCATTTCAGTCAAGGATTCTTCCATGTTACTATGCTAAATTCATATGACTTTAAAACATTTTAAATAATTTTAAAGCAAACATTTAAATATTTTTAATGTTTTCTTTAAAATTAAAACTAGTTTTTTTAATTTTGTTAATGTTGAAAATATGGAAAAATTGATTAGAAGTTGAATTTTGATTTTATTTTTCTCATAAAACAAAAATATTAGCATACTATTCTTTGTAAATTTTTGATTCAATGTCTTTAAAAAAATTAATAACAAAATAAGAAAAAATTTATTTTTAGAATCTTCATCTTCTTGAATGCAACTAATTTCTGGCTTTTAGCCCTTTTAAAGTATAAAGTGATTAATTTCTTCAAAAATCTGCGTTTTTGTCTTTAGATTGATAAAAAGAATTTATATGGCAATTTAATTCTAATTTATTATAAATCTTTAAACTTTTATTTTGAAGTGCATAATTGTTTATTAACATATAAACAGATCAATAAAATTTTTAATTGGCTTTGTGAATTTAATAGAGCATAAAAATTCTATAGCTTAAAAACTTACCTTCTTATTATCACTCGTGGATTTAAAAAGGAACAATCTCTTATCTTTCCTGTCTTTTAAATTTTTTTTACTCAATTTTATTTTAACTCTATTTTAGTCACGTTTTTTTTTATCTATATTATTATTTTTATTATTTGACGAAAGACCGCTTGCCAGTCATTTATATCCTAGATATGCTGTTAAAAATAGCTTACCTAGGTTTAAAACAAAATTTACAAAAAGTATGTTATTATAAAAAAAATTAAAATAAATCATTATAGTCCTATATATAATTTAAACGAATAAAAGTGTGAATATAAGTATTTTGTCTAATCAGTTATCTCTGTAAAATCTGAGCCACTTGAAAAGTTCATCTTTTAAGTTCGTTTTTCTTGATTGAAGTAATTGCTTAATTGATTTAGAATTATTATTTGATTCTTTATCTGCTTTAAAATCCACATCTGTAACATATTTTATAGCTTTAATTTTGTCAGATATGCTGACTTGTGAAGAGACCAAATGGTATTCGCTATATTCTTCTATTATTATACACCAACCTTCGCTATATGTAGTGACTTCTTTCAAAATGTCTTGGTTTAGTTTTTGTTTTGATGAGTGTTGTAGTATCTTTTGGGTGAGTTCATTACTGCATAATCTTTCATAAAAGTCAAGTTTTTGTTTTGTAATTTGGTTTTGAACTGAATTGATATTTAAAGCAAGCTGTAGATCTTTTTTTCTACACCTATTCGGTAATCCAAATGTCATTTTCAAAATATTGCCATCAGTTCTTTTCAATAAGTTCATGGTTGTGTTTTGAATGTTTATATTTTCCATTCCATAAAGTAGTATGGGTCTTATATAAATTTTGAACAGTTGACCTTTCATAAACGGACACAAATGTTCAGTGTTAATTCCTATTCTGTTGAGTTTTACAAGAGCTAGTAATTTTTTTTATCTATATATATATTTTTTTTTGTATCAGAAGGAGCTATAGCTTGGTGCAGATATACAAATAAATAAATAAATAATTTCTGCATAAGCTGAATTTGAGTGATAAATTGAATGTATCAGCTGATAAAATTTACAGAATCAATAAAAGATTTTAAAAAAATTTACTCTTATTGATTTTTATTAGTGTTTTTTTTATATTTTTTAAGCTGGCTTAGAATAAATTCTAATTATTGATTTAAATTTGGATAATATTTTTCTAATATTTAAATAAGACGTGACAAAGAAGGGAAAATATGAATTTAGAAATGGTTTAATTTTTTGTGTTTGAATTACAAAATGTATCCAATGTTGAAATAACATTGAACAAGTGCGATGTTTCAAATATTTTTTCAGTTTCAAATAAAAAATAATTTTAAGTTAATATTGCAAACATTAAAAACTTTGTTTTTTTTTATAAATTCTGACTTTGAGTTTGTGATGTGGTGATCCTTAAGATAATATTTGTAGTTTAAAAAATTATCTAAACTCTGTTTTGCATTTTTTTTAATTGAGCATTTGTTAAATCGCATCAAACGAACTTCAATTATCACTAAAGTAAAATTTTTTAAAGAAAAAAAAAGTTTTTTGGGATTTGTCGGTTAGGTGAACTATTGTTCATCTATTACTGGAACAATTTTTGTTCTCAGGTTTTATGAACCATTAGTTCGCCTAAACTAAAAATTATTCACCTAATATTAAAGTTGTTCACCTAATATGACATTTGATCACTTGATTCTATTTTGATTCTTGATTCTTAATTATTCTTTATTTTTTATTTTTTTGTTTTATATATTTTTATTCTGAAGGTTGGTAGAGGTACAGATAAATATTTTAATTATTTAAAAGTTAAATAATTAAATATAAAAAAATTAAACTCATTCTATTTCACTAAAGAGTTTAATTTCAAATATGAAAATGCTTGTAATATTAACTTATTTTTTATTTGAAACTGAAAAAAATATTTGAAACATCGCACTTTTTCAATGTTATTTCAACATTGGATACATTTTGTAATTCAAACACAAAAAATTAAACCAAATAATTTCATGTGTAGAATTTTCTGACAGAAGAATGTTTAACAAAAAAAACAAAGAAATTTTATTCTAAAAAAAAAAATTCAATAAAAAATATTTATCAATATAAGTAAATGTCTTTATTTGAGACAAAACAAATCATTTTGTGTCATTATTAGTCACAGTTTTACTTATTTCCAATATTCCTGTTAGAAATTTATCAAAATTATTTTCATTTAATTTTACATCAATTTTATTTTCTAGTTCACTTTTATTTAATTTTGAGATTAAATCATCTGCTATGTTCAGTTGAAAAACATTTGTATCATATTGACCGGGAATATTTCCACTGGGAAAATACTCGGCTACGAAATAAAATTTTCCATCATTTTCAGCTACACCAAAGCCGACCTCTTTTGTACTCTTCCAGATTACCTGGGAAAAACTTGCTGCTTCTAAAGAATCTTCACCTTCTTGATCAAATTTCGAAACCATGCTATACCAAAGTTGAGTCGCTGATATACCTAAATAAATAGCTTTATTTAGAGATAACTTAAAGAGAAGAATAAGTACCGTTGTAAGAACTGAAGCCACTAACACATCCGATTGTTTCTCCGAGTTTTCCGCCTTCAAAATCCAACTGCTTGACAAAAAGATTTCTTGACTGAACTAATTCTTGTGCTCTGGTGAAGGCGATTTTGGATAAATTTTTATTTATAGATAGTTTTGGTACACCATGGATTAATCGGTAAAGATTATGAGCCATTAAGGCTTCATGTTGAAATCTTTTTTGATCAAGTGTGCACAAAACTGAACCATAAGTAAAACACAGACAGATGAACGATTTAAATAACATTTTATTTTAAAATAACTAAACTAGATTGATAAAAATGATTTTTTTTTAAATAAAAAAGCTAAAATGGTTGACTGATTTTTAATAATAAATTATTCAAATTATAAAGGTGTTAAGGTTATAACGGCTGGTGACTTCTCAGTTAGAATTTAATTTAAAGTTTTTGTCAACAGCAATTACGCAAGATAGATTACATCACAAGTATTTTATTCTATTGTCACATTTAAAAAAAAATTGTTTAAAGTGTCTAAACAAAATATTATATTGTAATTTAAATTACTCTTTTTGTGAAGATGTTGTATTAAATTTTCATGACAGCTTCAGTAGAACTTATGTTTAGACATTAAATTAAGATTTATTTATCTGTAGCGAGCTAATTCTCCTTCAGAATAAATATATACATAAAAAAATTAAAAAGAAGTGAAATAAGATATAAAATAAAAAAAGGATAAATAAATATATATTAAAATTCTCAAGATAAATCTTAATTACTAAAAATAAAACCGGACAATATATCTAATTCTAGTCTTCAAATTGAGATTTAAAAAACAATTCAAAACAAAGCTTTTACAAATCCGCTTAACGCTTACAGCAGTATTTTTTTATTCCGTTAAGGACATACAGATCAAAATGACTCGTCACAGTTTAAGATTAATAAATTGATAATAAATAAGGAAATTAAAAAAAAAACTATTGAAAAATCATGTAACATGATCAGTCGAAAAAAAAAAACTAAAGCTAAAATTGACCTTAAAATTGGATCTTAAAATTAATAGTAATTTACAACTTGCCTTTCGATACCCCGTCAGATTTATTAGATAAGTTTCTTGAAGAAATAAAGTTTGACAAAACCGAAGTCCGCCTCCACAAACAGTTCGTAAAGCACATTAAAAAATGCTTTATTTTTAAAAACAAAATTATTCTAGAGCTAATAAAGGACTATGTCTGTGCCTTTGTTAACAGCTCAAGAATATGCAGTAATAAAACACCACTCTGTGAATGGATGATTGAAAATTGGTTTTCTACTTAAACTCTTTTTTTTTTCTTTTTTCTAAATCATTTAAAATTAACTAAAATTATTTATTTATTCAATTTATTAATGTAAAACTATTAAATAATAAAAAAAAAGAAAAACAATGACGGAAAGAGTTCTATTACTCAATGCCATTTAAATTTTGAAATAAACTTAAAAAAAAAATTAAAAAAATAGTAAAAATTTAAATAATTCTTAGAAATCACATTAGACTTAAAACTAATCACATTACATTTAGTCCAATAGTGGTTAAAAAAGCACTGTAATTCAAGGCTTAATATAATAAAGCATCTCTAAAATAGAAAATGGGATCTAAAACCAAAAACATTAGGTAATCTTTACAAATTATTAATAAGATCAATTTTTGATTATTCTTTTTCTTGTTTAAATTAACCAAGTTATTCAAAATTTCAACAGTTAGATCTATTTTGAAGCTGAAATATTATACCTCCTCCAATATTATGCACCAAGAGGCCTTCAATAAACTTAAACCACTTACAGTTTTTAATCGACTCTTTGAGTTGTGTGAGAGATATGTCAGGGGCAGGATTGAGTCATTGTTCCACTGGTCGTCAGACTGGTGGAAGAAAGGGAAGAAGAAAGGTTTTGAATCAGAATTCATAGAAAATTAATAAAATTAAACAAAATTCATAGAATAAATTTTAGTAGAAATATTTTTCATAGAAATTATGTTAAAAACTTTAATAGAAAAATTTTAGATACAATATTTTAAAATAACTAAACTGCATCATTCGGAAATATAGTAAGTTTTAAAAATAGTATAGAGTTAATTTTCTTAAAGAAAGTTAAAAACTTTTTCAATCGAACAATTCGTTTTTTTAAGGTTTGATTTTTCAAATTCAAGTTAAATTCAAGTCGAGTAATTTAAATAAAAGTAATTAACTGTATTTAAATTTTATTAACTTTTTGAATAATTATTTTTCAATTAAAATTTTCGTTTTATGTAGATTTTTTTTTATTTGTAAGGGAAAATTTTAATTATATTTTCAATTTGTTTGAATAATCTCTCGGATAGATTGTTATTCTGAAAAAAAAATGATAATTTTTAAAATTATTTTTCTTTATCTAATCCCTTTAATAAATTCTATGAAAATAAATCTATTAAATAGTTATTCAACGAAAAAAACTTTCTATGAATTAAATGTTCACCAATCAAGATGTATCGGATATCCATCTCAAATGTGTAATTGATTGTAATTTTTAGTAATTCCTTCTTTTTTTCCTAAACTATCAGATATTTATTCATGTCTAACCTTTAGCTATTTCAACATATCGTTTTTAATTTTCTTATTATTACTTACATTTATTAATCCTTTTTTTATTTTTAATTCACTTTATGTTATTTAACTTTATTTTAATTTATTTTCATATATTTTTATTCTGAAGGAGCATTAGCTCGGTACAGATAAACAAATAAAAAAAAATCACATTTTTGCTTTTAAAATTATTGAAAAAATCATTAACTCTATTATTACGATTTCTATAATTTTCAGTACAATTTGCTACCTTATTTTTCTTGCTATTTTATACTAAAATCTTTTAAAATTCTTTAAATTATTTTCAATGCATGAAATTAGGAATAACATGAAGACCATATTTAATTGACCATATCGCTTTATTGGAAAACCACGAAAATAAAACACCTCTACATAACTAAAATAAAAAAAATAATCTCTTCCATCTAGAAAAACTGATCTTGGTTCATTTGTGATCTTTTCTCGGGAGATGAATCTTATAAGATAATGCAAGATTAAAGAAATTTTAAGAAAATATTGTTTTTGAAAAATAGATTTTTTCTATACTTTATAAGATCTTAATAAGAAATATTTCAAGAGCCATTTAAGATGATGAAGCAAATCATTATGTTTATATTTAAAGTCAAAAATAATTTATCAATATTTTATTAATTTAAAATTTTTAAAAATTCTTACAATATAGAACTGAAAAAAATTTGTTTATTAGAATCTATATTTTCTTTAAGTAAAAAACTAAGCCGAAAAAATTTTTCTAATTGGTTTACTAAATATTATCGAAAGTACAGTTAACTTTTAGTTTTCACTGTTTATCAAAATAATTAAATTAGGGATAACTTTTGTCTAAGGGATGTCTGTTATTTTTAAAAAAAAGAAGATTTGTATTATTTCGCTTATATTGAATTTTAAATTTAGAATTTATAATAATGTGTTATTTGACCCAAAAGATCGTTTACTCATAACTTTTGAAAAAATAATAAAACCAGGACTCTTTGACGCTATTTTTTCAATCAATTTAACTGAAATTTTTGTGAATTAGACTTAGAACTGTGACTTAAAAAGAAGTCTGATTCCAATTTTTTTTATCACACTTTTTTATATGTAGTATTTCTTCACTAATGGCTGAATAAAAAAATCATGAATTGTTTTATTTTAAAGTAAATAAAATAGATTTTGAATTTGTTATAAATTTAACTAGATAACATGGTATGTAGTTGATTTAGACCATAAAAGCTATTTCAAAATTTATTTGATTTAAAAAATTAAAAATTAAAATTTTTATTAATAATCTAAGTTGTTCTTTTTGGTACAACGATCGATAAAGCGAATAAATGATATTTTAAAATTAATAATAATAGTTTGAATAAAAAAAAATAGATAAAGATAGTAAAAGAGATATTTTTTCAAATACAGAAAAAACAAATTGCATAAAATGTAAAATTATCAAACTCTTAAAAAAAAATTATTTTGTTTAAAAACCTGAAAAAATACTGAAATAATACTGAAATAATGCTGAAATTTAATTTTTATCTAAATTTATAAAAAAAAATAAATTATTACAGAAAAAATTAGGTCACATGACTCCAACCTCATAATATAAATTATTTTTATAAATAATTCGTCTTCATTTGAAAAAAAATAAAAATGATCAATTGGAATTTTTTAGCATCGTTGGTTATTTTTTTAAGCTTAACAGATGGTTATTTGAATTTAGGCGATACTGAAATTTTAAATGAGGTGTATTATCAACCGGAACAAGTACATTTATCATACGGAGGCAATAAATTAAATATTAAAAAATAAATATCTAATTATTATGTAATTACAGCGAGGTCAGATCAGATGGTTGTTACATGGGTAACTATGAGTCCAGTCCCTGAAAGTGTAGTAGAATATGGAATTGACAAAATAGATTCAAGTGTTTCCGGAACTTCTAGTATTTTTGTTGATGGCGGAAATTTGAGACGCAATATGACTGTTCACAGAGTTGTCTTGGAAAAACTTACCCCTGGAAAATCTTACAGTAACTTTTATTTGAAATTATTTCATAAAAAATTTTATTTATGCATTAAACTTAAGAGTACCATTGTGGATCACCAAAATATGGATGGTCAGATATATTTTATTTTACTGCAATGCCCGAAGGTACCAAATGGTCTCCAAGATTTGCGATATTCGGTGACTTGGGAAATGAAAATGCTCAATCACTACCAAGATTACAAGACGAAACAATGCTAGGTTTTTATGATTCAATTTTGCACGTTGGTGACTTTGCCTATGACATGGCCACTGTACAATTTTATAGTCTTTTTTAATAATTAAAAATTTTCTGAAAATTTTGAAGGATAATGCTCGAGTAGGAGATGCTTTTTTTAATCAAATGCAACCTATTGCTGCTTATGTTCCGTATATGACCTGTCCAGGAAATCACGAATGGCAGTATAATTTTTCAAATTATGTGAGCAAATTTAGCATGCCAAATGGCGATGGTACAAAATTTGGAGGAGATAATAATCTTTTCTACAGCATTAATATCGGTCCTATTCATTTAATTTCATTTAGTACAGAATTTTACTATTTTTTTGACTTTGGTTTTAAGCAAATAGTTAATCAATATAAATGGCTTGAAGAAGATTTGAAAGTAAGACTTTTTTTTCATAATAATAACTTTAGGTTAAAGAGTGACCTGAAAAACATTTAATAGTTTAATAATTTAAGAGGGCATAATTTTAAATTAGAAAAAAAATTAATCAACTTTTTTTTTAGAGTGCCAATTTACCAGAAAACAGAGCTTTGCGACCATGTAACTTATCGAATTATCAAAAATTTATTTTAGTAAATAACTTTTTTAAGGGATTATCACAATGGGTCATAGGCCAATGTACTGTACTAATGCCAACAAAGACGATTGTACTAATTTCGATGATCGAGTACGTACCGGCTTACCCTATGTGCAAACTTATGGATTGGAAGACTTATTTTATAAATATGCTGTAGATGGTAAATTTTTATTATAAATTTTTTTGAATAAATAATTTGAATTTTGTTATCAAGTTGAATTGTGGGCTCATGAACATTCATATGAAAGACTTTGGCCGATTTATAATTATACAGTTTATAATGGAAGCTATGAGAAACCGTACACAAATCCAAAGGCCCCGATTCACATTGTCACTGGAAGCGCTGGATGCAAGGAAAATCATAATCCTTTTGGTCCTCAAAAATACTTTTGTGCATTCAGAGCAAATGATTATGGTTACACCAGAATGCAGGCTTTTAACAACACTCATTTGTATTTTGAACAAGTATCTGATGACAAGGTATGCCATTTTTTAAATTAAGAAAAATTTTAATATGTATTTTTAAATTTTTCTAGAATGGAAAGATAATTGACAATTTTTGGATCATAAAAGATAAACACGATTCGTATTTTTAAAGATACAAAAAAAAATTTGGAATTTTTTAAATTTTATTCAAAAAAAAAAGATCATCATTTAGAAAATTTTAATTTTAACGATCTTCTAATAAAAAGTATCAATTAATTTTTAAACTTAATATTTAATATAAAATACAGCGATTTTTTTTTGATGGACCCTATCGTTTAACATGATGTGAAAAAGCTAGCTCACTATAAAGAAAAAAAAATCCAATTAACTAACGGTTAATTTTAACTTGAAAACAAATATTTGACACATATTTTGACACAATGATTAATTAATTGCTTATTTTTCTTAAGTTTCACTTAAAAAAAAATTAAACTTTATTTTGATTTTTTTTTAATATTTTATTCTGAAAAAACTTTATCTAGGTAAGAAAACAAATAAATAAATATATAAGTTGAAGAACTATTTAAAAGAATATTTTTAATGGTTAAAATTAAAGGGAATATTTATTTCTGAAAATTGATGGTTCAAAAAATTTTAAACTTAATCAATAAATAAAATATTAAAAATTATTTTACAGGTGTTGTCATTTTAGAATTTAAAATGGTTGGGTTAACTAAAATTTGTTTAATTTTTTTTTTAAATTAATAAAATAACTAGGGAAATATCAAAATAATTTATTTTAATTAGTGGACTTAACTTAAAAAATCGTTAATTTCAGATTGGTATTTAAGTATTGGGATTTCTAAAATTATACAAAAATTAAATTAAAGAAAAATGGAATCTTAAATAGATTATAAAGCATTTTTGACATAGATTTAAATGTGAAAAACATCTTACATATTATACACTTATATCATTTTCAATTTTTTCATCCTATGAGACTATATGATAAATTAAAATAAAGCACACTGACATAATAGTTGAAATTATAAGGTAAGTTTTTAATTTTTTTAAGCCATGAGTTTAAAGTGAAAATGAAATTTAAAAAAGTTGGTGTCGAGTCCTAGGTGTCTCAGGCTTAATGTTATTAATAAACCAGAAGCTCGGGGTGATTTGCAAGGATTTATGATAGATTTTACCATTCCCCATAGTTTTTTATGATATTAAAAAAGACAGGAGTTAGCTATTCACTTAAGGTAATACCAAGGGTTCCTAGTTTTAGTAAAAAATTGATATTTCATTTAAAGTTCAATTAAAGTTTAGAAAAATTTTAGCAAATTGAATTTAATTATTAGTTTTTTTGATCTTACTTAAAAATTATTTTACACAACCATTTTATTTCATTCTTTTAAAAAGTTATTAGAAAAGAACCAAATTGAAACGAATTTCACAACATTCAGAAAGTTTTTATTAAAAGTTTTTCGTTCGTATTTTGAGAGTAAGCATTCATGTAAAAATGATTTTTTTTATCTGCACATCTTTACAAAAATGTAATGAATGTAGAATTATGCACAATAATTAGATATGGCATAGCATAGTTTGCTTCTGCTGAAAAGAAGGAATTAGACCCATTCTGCTCTTTTTTTTTAAAAATAAAACACACATTAAAATGGTTTAATTTTTTGTGTTTGAATTTCAAAATGTAATCAATGTTGAAATAACATTGAGAAGTGCCAAGTTTCAAATCAATTTTAAGTTAATATTGCAAGCATTTTTATATTTGAAATTAGACAATTTAGTGGAAAATAGAATGAGTTTAATTTTTATTTGGAAATTCTTTTTTTAAGTTTTAAATAACAATTTATTCATTTATTTATCTATCTGTCTTGAGCTAATGCTCCTTCAGAAAAAATTTCTTTAGTAAAGTTATACAGTGGTGATTTCATATCAGTATTTTACGAAAAATTACGTAAAATACCGTAAATTAACCAAATTTTACCACATTTTACGTAAATTAACGTAAAATCCGAAGAGAGAAAAAGAAGAATTTTACGAAAAACTACGTAAATTTTCAGGATTTTGAGATAATTTTAGTAAAATTTGGTAAAATTCAAAACGGCCAATTCAAAATTCAAAAATTTTTGAAAAAATGTCCTTTTTTTCCAAAAATCGAAAATTTAAGAAAGCTTTTTTTATAACATTTTACGTTAATTTACGTAAAATGTGGTAAAATTTGTTTAATCTACGGTATTTACGTAATTTTTCGTAAAATACTGTTATCAAATCACCATTGTATAAGATAAAACAAAAATAAATAAAAATAAAAAAAGATAAATAATTTTATTTATTTAATAATAATAATAATAATAGTAATAATAATAATTTAGGCTACAGAAAAAGAATGATAGATATTTATTTTTATTACTTGAACCAAAATAGAGATAGGTATAAGATAAAATTTCAAATTAGGTGAAAAAGTTGAATAAAGCTATTTAATGGAATGCCTAATTCTCGAAATTTATATAGAAATAAACTATTGAATTTAATATATATACATTTATTTATTTGAAGGAGCTTTAGAAATAGATGATTTATGAAAATTTAAAACTAAATGATATGTTAAAACTTTTGAAAGTATCTTTACTTTGTAAAATAAAAGAGGGTCAGGAAACTTTGAAAATTTAGGGATTATTGTTTTTGTAGGACTCTGAAATATTAACTAAAATTATTTTTTGATTTGAAAATGAAAAAATTTTAAAACATCGCACCTTTTTATATGCTATTTCAACATTGGATACATTTTATGATTTATGGAACCGGTTCCAAAAACGAACCGGCTCGATAAACCGGTTCCATAAACCGGTTTACAAATCGAACCGATATTCCTTTTAATCGGTTTCGAACCGGTTTTATGGAACCGGTTACCCACCCCTAGTTGAAGTTTCGTCTCCAATTAAAATTCCCAATTAATTGAGTTGAAAGAATATATGTAAACATATTCTGTTATTTTTTATAACTATTTTTATAAAATAAAATTCAATTAAAAATAATTTGCTAATAACTAAATAATATTTATTTAAGTTATTAAATACTCCATTAAATATTTTTTTTATCAAGTAAAACTTTAATTATAAATTTTTAAAATTATGTGACATCAATTAATCTATATTAAAAGAATAAAAGTAAAAATAGTAGAATTAATAAATACGTCAAGTAGTCATGACTACTTAGAAATAATGGAAAAAAAGTTGAATCAATTTAAAAAAATTATTAATAAAACTTAAGAAAAATGTCGAAAAAAAAAGGAAAATCCCTTCCAGCTAAAGCTATGAAGCAACTAGTGGATAGCGAAAATGATCACGATGAAGATGAAGAAAGTCAACCAGTATTTCAGCAGAAATTAAAAAAAAGTTCTACACCTCCGCAAAAAATTCAAGAACAGAAAATTAATTCAAAGAATAAAAAAATAGAGAAAAAACAAGAAAAAATTCAACAATTACAAACTAAAAGTTTTTCCCCAATTTATGTTTCTGAAGAAGATGGGCCGAATGAATTGCCAGTCATTGAATGGATGATAGTTACCGATAACATATTAAAAATTCTAGACGTTGAAGAAGTAAGTTTTTTAAATTAAAAAATTTTTTTTTAAAAGAAATTTTTTAGAGTTCAGAATTTTCTGATGGAAGAAATTTTGATTTTTCCGGTTTAGAAAGTGCAACTGATTTTATGTTTTACCAATTAATCAGTTTCTTTAAAAAACAACGAAATAAAAATTCAATAAAATTTGATAAAATACATTTAAATGGATGCAAATACATTACTGTTTGGACCCTTCACTATTTGAATATAGTGGCTGGGAAATCACTTTTTGACTTAAAAAATTCTCCTTTACAAGTAAAACTGTCCATAATTTTGTTTTTATTTTTATAGAGATTTTTAAAGTTAAGTACGCGTGTAAGTGGATGTGATTTGATTAGTGATAGTCTAATGATATCTTTGAGTCCTGAATTAGACCCTCAGAAAAGAAAAGGTTATTTTTTTCATTTTTTTTAAAATTTAAATGATCAAATTAATTTAGACTTGATGACTAAATATGAGTCTAAAGTGGTTATAATCAACGATTATTTGAAAAACTTTTCTGTAACTAAAATGATTATTGGCAATGAAAAAAATCAGAAAAAATCATCTCAAAACTTTTTTCTTTATTCACAACTAAAAGATTCCAACAAAAGCTTAAACATTTACGAATGTTCTGAAGTAAATTTTTATTTTTATTTTGATTAAAAAAAAAACTCTTTTTAAAATTTAGAGTATTTCTGATTTATTTTTAACCGAGAGATCAATAGTGATTCTTGTTATGGATACCAAATATTCAGCTGAAGCATTCAGACAAAAAATTGTCGACTCGATTCTCCAGATCATGAGCAAAGTAAGTCCTTTGCAGACTTGTTTATAAATCACAGTTTTAAGTCTAAGTCACAAAAAAATTTAAGTCAAAGTTATGACTTGACTTAAGACTTGTGACTTAAAAACAAGTCTGGTTCTTTGTCAAAAAAATAAAATTTATTCTAAATTATTTTAAAAGAATATTTTGCCAAAAAAAATCATCATCTTAATTACTGAGTCTGACCAAATCCAAGGAATAAAGGAGGCAGTATTGAACGAATTGGAAAATGTTAGAAATAAAATTATGAGCTTTGTATCAAATTTTGCCGGATTGAAAGAAGAGATTCCATTTCATCTACAAAAATCACTTGGTTACAGTCTAAATTTGGCCGAACAAATAAGCTTGCTTAAATCTGAAATAGAATTTTTATCAATCGATGTTGATGTAATTTTATAAAAAAATAAAATTTTAGAATAAAATTCTATTTAAGCAATCAAACGATAAATTGGCTAAGTTACAACAAAATTTGAATCAAAAGCTCGACTTAATTCTGGCTGATTTGGACCAGATTTCAAATGAAGAAGTAGAAAAAACCAAAAATTTAAAATATCCCTCCTCTGGATTAAACATGGTTTCAGAAGCTGTTTGCATTTTATTAGGCAGAAAACCAAGTTTTTCAAATTTTCAGAAGTTTTTAGATTCGTTTATAAGAAATGATATAAAAGAATTCGATCACTTAAATTTGTCTGATTACGATCTGAAAAAACTCAATGATTATATTCAAAATAATGATTTTACCAAAGAAAAGATAAGTGAAGCAAGCAAAATTGGAGGTGTTTTATGCGAATGGGTTCGAGTTATAACAGAATTATCTAAAATTTCTACTGAAGTAATTTTTTTTTTCATTTTTAAATAGCAGATAAAAAATTTAATCTTAAGAAAATGTTCTCAATGAAAATATCGGATATTTCTTCTTTAAAAAATATGTTAATAAATAACGCCTGCTATTCATTTACTTGGCACAATTATTTAAACCAATCTTGGTCAGAAGATAAAAATAAAATAGCAGACGCGATCAAAATTCAAGAATTACTCGGTCTAATCGATCTTAAACGGAGCAATTTGTTAACAATTGATGAATTTTATAGAAGTCTAGAATCAAATGATAAATTAAAACTTTTAATGAAGAATGACTTTGCTTCATTATCAGACAAAGTCTTGAAGTCTTACTCAGCAAATGGAAATTATCTATTAAAATCAACTTGTTCTAGCCATGTGGTTACAAATGTAAAATGGTTGTCTGATCTGATAGAATCAATACCTTTAGTCAGTGTTGATTCGAATGAGAAAAATAACTCATTGAAAAATGATGTACCGATTTTGTCAAAGCAAACTTTGACCAAAGAACTCTCTAGTGTAGTATCTGAAAATAAAGTAAAATTTTGAGTTTTTTTTTTGATTTTTTTTCTAACGTTAAAAATGATAGATAGATGATGTGACCAATTTTATGGAAGAGTCAAACCTTCTGATGAGAATTGATGCAGAGGCATTTATCCCAATGTACTGTTTAAAAAAAGACATAAAACAAGAACTGGTAACCGATTAATATATTTTTTAGCATTTTAAATTATTTTAAGTCTTAATTAAAATTAATTTTTTTTTAAATTTTATACTGTTTTTCGATATAATTTAGAAAAAAAATACCGGATGTAAGTCAGAAAATATTACTATAAAAGACCAATTTTATTTTGATTTATTATATGAAATTTCAAATTTTTAAATCTAATTAAAAATTCCCATATTTTTTAAAGATACGACCAAAAGCTAATAATATATTTTTAGGAAAAAAAATATAAAAATCAAAAATTGTGCCTAAATCGAACTTTACCACTCTTTTTGAGCAATTATTAGTGAAACAACCTTTATTTCACCAACTTTAAGATTCTGTTAAAACTTTCCGAATTTCTGAAGAGTTTAAAATAAATACGTAATTAAAACCTATTAAATAAAATTAAGAAAAGTTCTTTTTTTTAAATTAAATTTTGAATTTTGTCAATTTTTCCTCTATAGAGAAAAAGGTATTGTGAATTTGAGAACAAAAAGGTAGAAAAAAAATTTAAAAAGCTCAGGGAAAAAAGGAAAAAATTGCTTTTTTAAATTCTATCAACTTAATCCAGCATCTGTAAAAAATTAATAAAAATGCTCACACATACTAATATACAGAAAAATTAAATTTACTTTGCAGACAATTTAAAAAAGCTTGATTTGAGTTAAAAATTCAATTTTTAAGATAAGGGAATCTAAAAAAACAAATTTTGGACTTCCAAATTTTTTTAAATTTTGTTCTATTTTTTAGTTCCAAAATTCACTATGCTGAAAAAATTATTTTAACATTACAATTATTCATTAATTCATTTTTAATTAACAAGGCCAGTGAATGGAATGATGATTGGAAAGGTTTCCAAGCAAGTGTAACTTGGAACTTATACAACTCGATAGGCACTAATGTTTTTTTCGAACTTCTCAAAAAATGTTTTTCATTAAAATCAAGCGTATTATTATGGCAAAACGGAATAATGAACAAGGAATGCTCAGCTGACATCCTTATTCAAAAACTCGGTTCAAAAAGTAAAATTTTCTTGGAAATTTTTATTATTTTTTAAATTTCTTTCTAGTCACTCTTTCGGTCAGAATGCTGAATCCGATTATTTTTAATTTTCAAGAAACTGATTGCATCGAAACTTTGAAATACATTTTTATGAGTTATTATCTTTTAGTGCAGTATATACTTTACAAGCAGCAAATTCCACATTTAGTAAGAATTAAAAAAAATAAAGCTAAAAATTAAATTTTTTTTAAAGCTAGATCTAGAATTCGAAAAATTTGCTCATCCCGAATTTTTGATTAAACCTTTCTTTGTAATCGAATTAAAAAATATGATCGAAATTGTTAATTATGACCACAAATATTTTTCTAATATTCAAAATTGTAAGCATTATTTTGGAGAGCAAAGTATTTGTCAGTGGTGTTTTGTTACAAATATTGACCAATTTTTGTCGCAGAATAAAATAATTTCTGAAATATACCCTCAGTTTTCGGATCAAAATTTCATTTTACATGGCATGAATAAGAAAAACAAAATTTTTAAAAACGCTTTGGTTGAAATTTCCATAAACAAAGATGAATCACAATCGATTAGTCCTGATTCTTATATGAATCCCGAAACTACTTCTTGTTTGAAGATAAAATTTTTGGAAAAAGATTACAGTAAAGTTGGAGTCAAACTTTCCCTTAATTAGTAAGTAATCAATTTTTAGATGGCTAAAATAATTTTTTTTTAAAGCTCAAATGAAACGACCAGTTTAATTGACTTGAATAAAAGAACCCAAAAAACATATGATCAATACAAAATTGTGAAACTTGTTAGAACTAGACTTTTTGAGTTTAATTCAGCACAAGATAAAGACAAAATTATTAATCCTATTTTTGCTAATGATGTAGTTTCAATAGAGCTTATAAATTGGGTAATTAAAATTTTCATTTTTTGATGGATTTCCCTATCTCTTATATTTTGATGAGCAGTTTATAAACATCGACCGAAAAAATTATTCAGTCAAAATTTAACACTACAAAAGCTTGATCAATCTTTTTTTGTGCATTCAAATTTAACAAAATATTGAATTAAAAATATTTATTTTTTATACATTAGAAGATGGCAATATATCTGTCGATGATCTTTTATTATGGAATTTTATTGAATATTGTAAGATCACTGATTATTCAAACTCTTAAAGACTTTCCATATTAGTTGCTAAACTCGTTGCTGTGTATTAATAACTTAACTTGAAGTTTCCCTGGGTCTGCCCTGTTTTTTGATCAAATGGCCAACAATTTTGCCATAAAACTCTGTTACTTAAGCATATCCTTGTCCTCCAAACAATTGTAGTTATAAAATTTGGCAAATTGAAGTTTAAGATCAAGATCAAAATATATAAATTGTAATATTTTTTTTAAGAATAGAGAAAAAATAATTTTTTTCCAAAGCAATTACTTGACATGTCATGTCAAGTTTTTTTTCAAATTTAAAATTTTTAAATGTCCCTTTTTATTGAAATTGAATAGGTTTAAATATTTTAGTTGATTTAAATGAAAATTTACTTTTAAAGACAAAAAAATTCACTGTTTTAAAATTTAAAATTTATTTAAGTGCGAAAATAAAATTATTTCAGTTTGAATGAATGGATATAAAAGTTATAAATTTGAATTTTTGAATTAACTTAACCTGAATTATTTAAATTATTGATTGTTTTTGTTAAATAAATAAGAGATCAATCATTTTGATGTTTATTTGATAATGAACAATTATTAGACATAACATGTCTAGTAATATTTAGTATTTATTTCTTAAAAATTATCAAAATCATTAAATTAATTAAGTTTTGAAATTTTAAATGATCGTTTTGATCTTAAAATTTGATCTGAAACTTTAATTTGCCTAAAATTTTGATTAATTAAAAAAAATATCAATAAAATATCAATAATTTAAAATGTATTAATGGCCTCAGATCAAAAAAATAAAAAATGTTAGATAAATTTTTTTTTTCTAAAAAAAACATAATTAACATTTGAAAAATTTTTGACATTTTTCAAACATTTTTCTAATTTTTTGCGAATTAATTTTGGAAGTTTTCAAACAAAAAGAATTTTACGGTTGAATGACCGTTCGTCAAATGAATAAACTTCTAACTGAAATGCAACTGTTACATGATTTAAAAATATGTCTAAGAAGGCTCTTTTTATCATATTTTTTATGGTTGCAAAAAAACAGAATTGTTGAATTGTTGTATGATCAATATTTCATTTAAATTTAACATTGAATAAAAAATATTGTTGATAAAAACAATTTTATGATTTTTAAGCTAAATTTAAATTTGTTTACTAATGTCTCAAATGATTTAAATTTATGTCTTGTGAAATTCTGAAGTTTAATTTGAAAATATTTTTTATCAGAAATTAAAATCGACTATTAGATTATTAAAATTCTCTTTCACTGGAATTTACAGTAATTTTATTTAATTTAAAGAAAAAAGGTGCAGAAATTTTAATAATTAGTGCATTTTTCATATTTCTTCAGAACATTTGCTAAAGCTGGTTTTGTATGATTCATTGAATACATTTTCTGGTATAATTTACAGAATCAAATATGAGCTTTTAATTAAGTATCCATAAGTAAGACAAAGCAAATTCTCAACAAGGTTTCTAGATGTCTCTTTAATTTTATCCTGGTTTTGACCAAGTATTCCAAAAGTTTGACCAGCAGTTTTGGAAACCAGTAAAATAATAATTACTCTTTATAAAAGACAAATAATATTTCCTTATTTGATTTATTTTATTTTTTTAGAAGGGACAATTTTATGACATCTCAGTTAGATATAATACCGAAGAAATATGTTGCTATAGAATTGAATATCATTTAAAGATTAAACCAGAGATCAAAATTGAAGGTTTAATGGATTCATATGATCTGATGAAAATTATTTTAACCAATGAAATATTGTCAAAAAATGCAATAAGTTCCATTGATCCTGATAAAGAGATTAACTCATGTTTAAAATTTTTAGATCCCAAAAGTAAATTAGAAAAATTTAAATTTTATTTATTATATTTTTTTTAAAAGGATCTTTGACAACAATAATGGACTATTTAGAAACAAATTACAATCAGATTGGTGCCAACATGAAAATTATGGACAGCGCTAGAGAAGATGGCTTTAGGGGTATTTTAATTCTGCCAGATGATATGAATAATTTTATCAATGAAAAATTCCAAATTCAAAATTTTATGAGTGAAAATTTCTGTATTCACATGTTTTGTTTAAATTTTGAAAGTAATTATAAATTATTTGATTAATTTAAAAATTAAAAAAAAATTCTTTTTAAAGCCTTAAAAGAATTGGACCGAACTTTTTTGTACTCTCATCTCATTGACATAAAAGGAATTCCAGTTGATAGAACAGTTCTGAGCAAAAATATTGTGTTATATTTTATGCTTAGTTGTTTTTTGATTACCAAATCTCAGGTAAGAAAAATTAAAATAAGCGATTTTATTAACTGACCATTATTTAATAAATGAATAGTAGAATTATTATATAATAATAAAATAGATAATCAAATTTTTATTTATATTAATAGTTTCAAAAAAAAATGCTAAAAAAAATTGAAACGATTATTGAACAAAAAATTTAAAAACAGAATTCGTTTTTAAAAATTGATGGATTAAAGAAAATTAAAAAAGTAAAAAAAAAAAACATGCATTAAACTAAATATGTCAAGAAAATTTTTTTAAATATTAATCAACACATAAAAATTATTTTTTGCTTTACTAAATATGTTCCAGTTAGAAACAGCTCGAATTTTTCCTATTTGAATTAGTTTCAGCTTTTTGATTTTCATCTAATTTTTTTAACTCATTTTGAATAAAAAATTAAATATAAAATATGAAAATAAAGATTAAAAAAAATACCTAGAAATTTTCAAGAGTCAGTAATTTGAAAGTTACATTATTTTATAACAAAAAATTAATTCAAAATGAAAAAAATATTAGATTAGATTATTTTTTTTAATTAATGATTTAGTTTTTTGTATAATTTTTTATGGTTTAATTTTTATTTGAAAAATTAATTTATATAATTTATTTTATGCGTTTTTTAACGTTTTAAATAAAAAGTTTTCTTTTTATGCTTTAATCATTTTTTATGTTTTTTAACCTCACTTTATGTTTTCTTAATTCTAACTCAAAATTGATTATAAAATTGATTCTTTTTTAAAACCATCAGTTGAATGAAGCATATTCAATTTAAACTAGAGGTTATGATCAGGTTTTTTTGGTCAATGGTATTGAAATGCGAAAAAATTAGGATTTTAATTAATCTATTACGGACTTTTTACAATTGTAAAAATTTTTTAAATATTTACCTATATAGAAGATTCTTCTAGCGCTAAATATTATTATTAATTATTAGAATATAATGAGAAATTTTCGTTTACGATTTTTCATTTTGCTAGATAATATGAATATTAAAAATTAGGTAGAAAGGATATTAACTCATCTAAATTGTTAATCCCTTGGGTTTCTTCAATGATTCTTTCTTATCATTTTAATTAAGAATAAAGAATTTTTTAATTTTTTGAGAATATTGTAAAATTCTTTTAATTGAAAATGCTTTTTGAATTATTTATTAAATAAGAAACATGATGAATTTTATCAGTAAAATTTTATTAAATAGTGGCCAACCAAATAAATTAAAAATCTTTATTTATTACATTTTTTTAAAGAACTCAAATATTATTCCATGCAATGAAAATTTATTCCCGAATTCCAAATCGCCAGATTTAAGCACCAAATTAAAAGATTTTTTTCACGAAATTTTCACCAAACTTGTAATATTCTTCAATATAAGCGATATAAAAAATAATCAAGTACTAATCGATATAGCGCCCATAACAAAAAATTTATCAAATGAAGAAAAAAAAAGAGATGAATATTCATTTGTTAGTCGCTGTTCATTCTGTCAATCGAACTGCTATAATTCCTTCTCAGAGCTAAAATACTCTGAGCGTCTTAAAAATAAATATTCCCAAAGTGCAATGATTTATACAATCAAAAGTGGTAATCCATATGACCTACAGACTCCTGAAGCAGTGGAAATCAATGAGGAATTTGTGCATAAATTTAACGAAATCAAAATTCTTGGAGTTTTAAACCAAAAAGTTTTAATTAATGAGCCAAATTTAATTTCCTCCTTAAAGTACTTGACTTGTATTCGCTTCGAAAATAATGGTCTAGAATCACTACCCGAGTCTTTATTTGAACTTGAGTCATTGATGAGTTTGACTATAAAATTAAATCCCATTAAATATTTTAATTACAATTTAAAAAATTTAAAAAATTTAAAAAGTTTAAACATAGAAAATTTGTCATTGTCATCGGATGGCTTGAATGAAAAACTCACACTTCCAGAAGACATCAACTCTTTGTCATTTAGTTCAATGCTGTTCGATGATTTGCCTTTTGATTTTGACAATTGTAAATTATCTATTCAAAAATTGTCTTTTTCCGCAATTGAATGGTTCAACGTAAACGAATACCGAACACTTAATTTTGCGCAATTGGTTTTCAAACTTGGTTTCTATCTGGACATTGGACAAATTACTAAACTTATGGCTTATTTTGATCATTCAAAGTCAGACCAACTAAACAAAGAAGAAATTTTAAAATTAAATGCTTTTATATTTAAAAAATTTGTTCGCCTTGGTGAAAAATATTCTGAACTTGGCGGAATTCCGCAGGTGATTTTTGAAATGAAAAATTTAACTTCACTTGATTTGTCGTATCAGGCTTTAAAATTTGTTCCAGAAGAAATAGCTGAACTTAAAAGTCTTTCGAGATTGACACTAAAAAATTGTATTCTTTTGGAAAGTTTGAGCTCAAAATTAGGTTACTTGCCAATTAAAGATTTGGATTTAAATGGTTGCTTGTCGCTGAAGACACCTCCGCCTGAGATAGTAAGACGTGGTACCAACTCGGTTATGTCCTATTTAAAAAGATTGTTATCTGGAACAGAAATTTGCAAGCGAACTAAGTTGATGTTGGTTGGACTTGGCGAAGCTGGAAAAACTTCGTTGATGAATGCATTGATATCTTCGAGCCGATCGAGGAGGCCTCAACTTACAGATGGTATTGATATTAAAGATTGGTCAATTGATTTACCAGATTCAAGTAAATTGACATATTCAATTTGGGATTTTGGTAAGATTCAAAAAAAAAGTTTTAATTTTCAATAAAAAATTTTTTTTAGCTGGCCAGAGTGTTTATTATAATTCTCATCAATTTTTTCTTACATCAAGAGCAGTTTATTTTCTGGTTTGGAATGTTCGTCTAGGCTCCGAGTATGCTGGATTGGATTTTTGGTTAAGCTCAATTAGTTGCCATGCGCCAGGAGCTCCCATTTTTGTTATCGGCACCCATATTGATGAAGTACCAAAATTTTCAATCAATCAAGAGAAATTAAAATCAAGATATAATCAAATATGCGGGTTTTATTTCGTATCCAATACAAAAAATATTGGTATTGATGAATTGGTCAAGGATTTGATTGATGTAACATTGAAACAGAAATATATGAATGAGGCTATACCGGTATGTTGACAATATTTTTTAAATTAGATTTTTTAAATTTCTTTAATTCAAATTTTAATTCAAATTTTATTTCAAATAATTTCCCAAAAATATATTATCTTAATTTTTCATTTATTCTATTAGACTATAAAAAAAGTTTTTTTTTTTATACTAAAAAAATAAAAATTTAGCTTAAACTTTTAGTTCCATTTTTTTAATTACACATCAAAGATTTAGTTGAAGATGCGTAATTTTACACATTTTGTTGTCATAGCAACAAATTTAATATCTAAAGATTCAACTATGGAGCCTGATTCTTTGTCGTGTTTAGTTTAAGCTCTTTTTTTTTCTTCGCTTCATTTGTTGAAGATGATCAATTGGTATTTGCTTGTGGCTTTAACTTTTTGGTGGTGACAAATATTTATTTTTTTAAGATGATAAAAACAACTAAATGTAGTGACAAAGGTTTTGTGAAGTTCAGTACAAAAGAACAGAACAAAGTGTAAAAAAAATAAATAACTTTTTTTCTAAAAGTTTAAAATTAATTCTGTGAATGCAGAATGGTGCAACATTCAAAGTTGCATCAACTGTAAAAGTCTGCTAATGATGTGCAAAATCTCTGCAAAATGCCCTACGCTCGATTATATTGAAATTTAATTTCTGCTAAACTCTGCAAATTTAGCAGACATAGATATTTGATGCAACTTTGAATGTTGCACAATGTTGCATTTATAGAATTAAGTTTAAACCTTTAGAAAAAAAGTTATTCAATTTTTTCACATTTTTTTCTGTTCTTTTTATCATTTTGTACTGAATTTCACAAAACCAGTGACAAATTCAATCTAAATTTTCAAAAAAAAATAAACCAATTGACAGACAATTTTATTTTTTGAACTGACTTTTTGCTAATTTTGCAAAATTTTACAATAATATCCAATTTTTCCGTCTAACAAAAAAAATTCGGGAGAAAAAAAATAAATTTAAATGGCAAAAATAAAAATTAATTAAAAATTTAAAAATGATTTTTTTGTTTCAATGGTTTTAAAAGTAACTTCATTTGACTTCCTCGTTTTCTCGGTATATCAACATCAGTTTTTAAATCAACGACTGGTGCTTCGTGAGATTTCCTCTTTTGTTAAAATGTAAAATATATAGAGTATTTTTATTTTATTTGTTTATCCTTAATAATTATACTAAATAAAGTACTAATAAATGAGCCTTTACGAGTATTTGTGGTATTTAGAGATGGGTACTGTGGGTGGCCACCTGACCACCAAAAGTTGATGTTGGCCGGTAGTGAAAAAAAACTTTTTAAAAAATTATAAATATGAAAATTTTATTTTAAGTATAAGAACAATCTTTTTAGAGAAAAAATAATTTTTCCCTCGAAGCCATCAAAATGGCTATCATCAACTTTTGGCGGTCTACAAAATAATATAATAATGCAATACTTGTACATAGTGTTGTAAATAAATAGCATTTGAATTGACTTTTAAATACTTAAATTAATTTTTAAATTTGAGTTTGAATTTAAACTAATTTTTTATTTGAGTTTAAATTTAAACCCAGAATAATAATAAAATTTAAATTCAAATTTTAATCATAATTCAATTCAATTAAGAATTTAAAAAAGTCAAATTATTAAGCTTTTATTTGAAAATCAAAACGAAAATTTAAATTTATTTTGATGGTTTTTATAGTAATTAATTTTGGTGGTTATTATATCTAAAACGTAATTAACAAATAACTTCTAAAAATAAAGTTTTTTCCATTTTTTTTCTTTTTCCAATTATTATTTTTTTGTTCAAGGTCTTAGGTCAACAATATATAAATAATATTTTTTATTTTATTAAAAACAAATTTATATTCTTAAAAATGAGTCAAACTCAAGATTTTTTACAAGCACCTTTTACTTCTCGATCGATAAACAAAAAGAAATACATTAAAAGATCTCTTACCACAATAATTCAATTAAAGTTAGAAAATTTTAGTAAATAAAAATGCTGATATTTCACTGTTGAATATAGTAATACAAATTACTCAAGCAATATGATTGGTCATTTGAAAAAAGACCATGCTATGGAATTGGGATATCAGCATAAAATTTTAGTAGGTTTTAGTTTTATTCGAAAATTTAAATTAGTCTAATTGTTTAAGTAATTTTAATTAAAACATAATTTAAATAGAATTTAGAATTATTTAAGTTAATCTTGGAATTTAAATATTTTTTTAGTTTAAATTTGAATTCAAATGTTGTTTATGTTTAAATTTGAATTCAAATTTTATTTATGTTTAAATTTGAATCCAAATTTCATGTTAAATTTAAATCGAAATAAATCGAATAATTTGTTCAAATCGCCAATTTGATTTACAACACTACTTGTACATGGATTGACAAAAACCTTTAAGTGGTATATTAATGATTGTGATTCAGCACTAGTTTTGATTATTATTTTAAACTACCTAAATATTAATCCCAAATATGTCTGAATTAACCAACCAATATTGTCTCTGTAGAGATAAAAAACAATTTATTTAAAAATTTTATTTGTAAAATTGTCATTTTTATAAAAATTTCTCTTTTTTGTCTAATTTTTCTTTGAAAGTAAAAATTTAAAACAATAATAAAAATTTATTCTAATTCTTATCAAGAAGCGTTAAAAGTGATAAAGGATAAAGATATTTTGTTTGAGGATACATTTTGGGGTAAGAAAAACTTAAAGTTCGCGACGAAGTTAATCAAGAATCAGACGAGAATCCAATAAAACGAAGAAAAGTTTCAAAAATTAATTAACAAATTAATAATAAAACCGGCTTTTTTTTCGCACTTTGATATTATACTAATTTTTTACTTGATAATAAATTTATTTTTATTAGATACTACTTAATTGTATTAGATATTATATTAAATAAATTAGATATTAAATAATTTTTAGTCTTTTTATACTTAAATAAGAAATATATAGTTGTGAACCCTTCTTTATTTGTGATCAAAATTGAAATTAATCTGAAATTAATGTTCGCAAATTGTTTATTTTTATTCCAAACAAAAAATCCTGCTTGAGAGTGGATTTTTTCCCATCTTATGAGAAAAGTTTAGCCAATTTTAATTTCAATTTTTTTAAATTGCTTAAATTTTTTTAATTTATCAGTTTATTATTTAAGAGTGTTTGGCTGAATTTCGAAGGTGAAGTGAAAAAAAAAAGTCAAGACGAATCATTAGTGAGTTACGATTTCATGTCATCTTTGGCAACAGAATGTGGAATATTTGAAAATGATGAGATTCTTGGAGCTGTTCGATTTTTAAACGACCTCGGTTCCATACAATACTTTGAACGCAATGGACTAAAAGACAAAGTGGTCATCGATCCACAGGTATTTTTTCATTTTAATTATTTTTTAAATTTCAACTCAAAAATTTAATTTTTAATTTAATATTTAGTGGATAATAAAAGTAATTTCTTGCATAGTCTCGGTAAAAAATACGGCTATAGAAGACGGAAAACTAGTGCATGCAAACATCATCAAAATATGGGACAAATACGACCAGTCTCTGCACGACTGGATACTTAAACTAACCGAGGAATTTGACTTGACATTTAGTGTGTCTGACAAAAAAATGCACATCATTCCTTGCCTATTGCCAGAAAAAAAACCTGACTTTGAATGGGCTGACTTGAGTCAAATGGATTCCCATTCTTTATCAACAAGCCTAAAAGAATACATTGTGGTGTATAATTTTGAATACTTACCAGCTGGCCTATTCAATCGAATCCAAGTGAGACTGTATCAATATGGCGACAATTCAATCATTTGGAAACATGGTTCTCTTTTGCGCAAAAATAACCAAAAAGCCATCATAGAAAATTCAGATATAGCGACCATTCAAATTAAAGTTCAGGGCAACAAGCCCGAAAATATTGTTTTTGTCATTCATGAAGTGATTGAATCATTGATAAATGAGTCGTTTGTTGGCATAAAATATGATTACAGCTTTCCGTGTCCTGATTGCGTTGACTCGCAGAAAATTGATCCATGTCTCTTTAGCTTGTCCTTGCTGCACAGAGCCAACGAATTCAATGCTCCATTTTTACAATGTTCCAAATACTTTCATGCAGTTTCAATCCAAGAAATGATGGCTGTAATGCCCATTGACGGCATTTCCAATCTAGACATGAACCTTGAGTATTCGCTGCGCGATCTCAAGCGGATAAAGAGCAAACTTAAATATGACATATCGTTTTGGTACTGTGAAAATGATACCAGAAATCCAGTCAATCCGATGACAATTGTAGAAAAAATAGAAAAAGAAGAATACAAAATTTGGTACAGTCACAGTCCCAGCACTGAAAAATTAGACACCATCACATATGCTCTCAAAGAGTCCAGGCTTGTTATATTGGGAATTTCGGACGAATTTGCCAAAGACCAAAAGTGTCTTGAAGTTTTGTCTCTAGTCAAAAATTTGCTTAAAAAAAATTATCTTTTAATTGAATTTGGAATAGCTGGCGCCAGAAAATGGATACAAAATCCGGCGTTCGCGCCTTTTTGCAGTGACTACAGAGTGATAATGCAAGACCCCACGAGACTAGCGGTAAAATTGAGCGAAATGTTTGACTCAATAGACCTTCAATTAGAAGACACTAAAAACGACCGCGAACTGGTCAAAAAACCTCCAGAAGTGTTCATCAGCTATTGTTGGGCAAACTCGCATGACGCGGCCAAAAAAGGTTCGCGGACCACGCCAACAAGTCTCGGATGGCTTGATCCGAGGAGCTTGGTGAAATTTTTTGAAGATAATGGAATCAGCTGTTGGATAGACACACAGGAAATTAGCAACACAGGCGGTATTTTCGGTGCCATGACCAGGGGCATGAACACGGCCAAGGTAGTGGTCGCGTGTGTGTCAGATGAATATGCCAATTCTGTTACATGCAAACTAGAGTTCCGTTTTGCTCACGTTTCTCTAAAGATACCAATTTTGAAGGCTGTAGTTGGCACTGGAAATATGTGGAGAAGAAATGAGATTGCTTTTCTAGGCGGAGATTATCCAGAGGTGAATTTTCAACTGGAAAACAAAAAAGGTCTGGATGAATTGCTTGGTCATGTCAGAAAGTATGTGGGCTCAGATAATGGACAAGAGGAGTTGAATGTAAAGGTGAAAGAAGTTGATTCCACTAATTCGGCTTTCCAAGAGCTTTATGAACTTACGCAAAGAAAATTTTTGAAGCAAATAAGCAAAATTGTTTACCAAATGCCATCTAATTACTTGAATTATCCTCTATTGTTTTGCATTGATTTTATAGATCCCACAAAATTGATTAATGTCTCTGAAGATATCAAAAAAGAGAATAAAATGATTTACAGATGGAGTCAGGATGACCAAGAAATTGAGCTTTGTACCTGCATTCGTCCGCTGTGTGAACATGAAGAAGGTTGGCACTTGTCGGACTGGGTGGCAATAGTGCCTGAGCTGTTGCCTCAGTACTGTGGCTACCTATTGCGTGTTATGAACATTATCAAGAATGGCCCCCTATCAAACGAAATGCAAATATTTCAGCTTGATTTAGGCCACAAGCTTTTGGCTGATATAGAAAAAAAGTCAAGTCTGGCAACAAATATCAATGAGTCTTATGTGTCTTTGCGGAAATTTTATGCTGAACAATTTGATGGAAATAGAGCTTTTTCTCTGAGTGCAGATGTTGGTGATGATCTAACTAAGTGTGAGTTAAAAAGTGGCAAAGTACTCTGGCTGTGTGGTGATCATTTGGCGTCCACAAATGCCAAAGTAATCGATCATACATTGAGAAATGAAACATTTAAAAATGATCCTTCGATTTTTCAAATGCTTGATGAAATTAAAAATGTGGACTTGTCAGCTATTTAGAATTTACAATACACAATATTATTCTTTATTAAATTTTAGGATTAATTTTTTTAAATGAAACTAATTGCTTTATTTAATCTTAAAATTAAAAAAATTATTATAAAATTTTAAATGAAATTATTTTCAGTATACGAACTTTGGCTTAATGGTCTAAAGCTTTTCCAATATTTTTTTTCTAGTTGTTTCTTTCTGTGCTATAACAGAAATAAAATAAATTTACATTTAAAGTAAGTGGTCGACAGTTAAGCTTACTAAATGTCCGAATTTCGGCTTTAACCGTTTTATTTTAAATTATTTAGATGGCACTTGCAATTTTTAATTGTTAGTGCCATCTAAATAGATAAAAAATGACCGAATAATTCTAAATTTAAGAGCTTTAGTCAAAAGAAAAAAATTCATTCACCTTAGTTTTTAAATTAATTCATGCCTACTTAGTTAATGATTACGTATTTATTTTAATATTTTTTTTGAAACTAAGTCGCCAGAATTTATTAAATTAATTATTAAATAGAAGAAGAAAAAATTGATAATTATCTCTTTTGAGTCATAATTAATTCAAATAAATAATTAATAAAAATAATTTTATTATTAGTTAAATATTTTATATGGGCAAACAATAAGTTGGAGAAAAAAACATTTTTAATAAAAATTTTCTAATTTTTAAGGGACACAAATTTACCAGTAAATATTTTACTAAATTTTACATAAATAAATTACAAAAAAAGAATTTATTTAAACATCTAAAAAAATCATTTATCATTTTTATCTTAATAAAAAGGTCTTATATACTAAAATTTATTTTATATAGATATAAGTTAATTGTTCAATATTTATATTACCAATTGAATCAAAGTTAACATGTAGTGATAAATACTGTATATTGATTTTTTTGGCAATGTGAAATTTTAGTACAAAAATTACAGTACAAAAAGTAAAAACGCTATAATTTATTTTCTAATTGTGCAAAAATGACTCTATAAAAAGTACAATATTGTACAAATTTTGTGCAACCGAATTCCAGGCTCTGCAAAAACTCTGCAATTTTCTGTAAAATGCACACCATTAAAAAATATTTGATTAAAAAATGCAATAAATTGCAGAGTTTTTGCAGAGCCTGGAATTCGGTTGCACAAAATTTGTACAATATTGTACTTTTTATAGAGTCATTTTTGCACAATTAGAAAATAAATTATAGCGTTTTTACTTTTTGTACTGTAATTTTTGTACTAAAATTTCACATTGTCGATTTTTTTAAGACTTTCATTTTGATAAAAGACAAGAACCATGTAAATAGCTAGGGAAACTTGCGAGGTTTTGAGCAATGTTAAAATTTGAACTATCAAATTCAACTGGACATTGACTATGGCAAAAATCTCTTTAAAAGTTGACATTTTCAAGATAAAACGAGGATGTGAAATTAAAAAATTTGCATTTAAATTGATTTTCTTGAAGAGTTTTCTCTTAAGAACAATTAATAATGCTTCATTTTGAAATATAGGTTCAACGTAATTCAAATGCTTTTCTGTAATAAAAAGAATCCAATTCGCCTCTTTTTTCAACATCTTCTATGCAATTGCTTAATGGTTTTGGCATTTTATTAATTTTTACTCTAGTTAAAACTAAATTTGTTTCAGTGCCGGGCTGCAATAATTTTCCCTCTTCAATATAAAGAGGTCGAGATGACTGATTGTGCATGACAACAATTGCTCCGATTTTTTTTTTCAACAAGGATGATATTCTGGTGCACCAATAAATAAATTAATAACTAAACTATTTATCATGTCAGGCCTTTTTGATCTTAGAATTGTATAGTACAAATTAAAACTAACTTGTACGCATTTTGTTCTCGACTCTTTCTTTTCTTCAATTCTTCCTAAAGGAAAAGTTGAGAAAGAGTCGAGGAAAGGAAGAAGGAAAAAGTTGTCCTCGTTGCATAATTTAGTGCCGTATTCTCACGAAACAAGCATTTTATCGATTGAAAAACTTTTAAAATCTGGAAGAGTATTTTCAAACATTCAGAGTATTCATGAGTCTCTTCCTTATTAATGCAACTATGATAAAACATGAAACATTTTGTTTAAAAAAAAAAGAGAAAATTGAAGAAATTTTTATAAAATTTTTTAAACATGAAATATTTAATACTTGTTTCATCATTTCAAACCAATCAACTAAAAAAAATAAAAAATTCAAATTTAAATTCAATTTTTTCTATTTAATTATTAAAATTTAAAATGCTAATATTTTTTTTTTGAAAATAATTTTTAAGAATTAATTATACTACCAGCTTACAGCCTTTATTAACAATTTAAGAACTTGATCAATAAATATTTAAAAAAAAAAACCGCCAATTAATCTCTTCATCAATTAAAATAACTTAGATAAAAAAATATTAAAGAATAATCTAAATAGTAAAAATCATGTTCATCATTATTTATCTTCAAATAGTATTTATCCAGTCTGCTTTGAGCAAAAACCATAGTGATACAGATCTTGTCCATGATCTTGAAATATCCAATGTAAAATTCGGCTCTCTCCGCGACATTTTTCCAGTTTATTTTAGCCTAAAATTTTCCACTTTCAACTACAAATATGATATTTCTTTCTATCAAACATCCAGCACAGACTCACGTTTATCCAAGTATGGCAAATTCTGCCGGGTTTATCAAAGTTTCCGCATCAAAGTAACAAAACTCATTTCCAAGCGAGAAAGTCGGTCTGAGTACACAGCTGATTGCGTTCTAATTCTTAGTCCGGCGTCTTACAGCTCTTTGGTAAGCAAGAATGAGATACATTTGGAAAAAAAATTTTCCAAAATGGTACTTATCAACTTGCATGTCAAAAAGAAACAGCCCGATGCTGGCGAACTATGGATAGGACTTGAAGTCGACAGTGAGATCATGGAAAAATACAAAGCAGTCCGCTTTGAAATAAATAGTAACTTAGGGCCTAGAAAACGCCAAAATACTGCCAACTATACTCTCAAAAATGGAAAAACCTATCTGAATGTAGAATCGTGCCTACTTATAGACTTTAGAGTGTACGAAATGTTCAGGCTTTTATTGAATGCTGATCCATATTACGTAAAAATGTATTTGGATGTTCGCTTTGCCAGAGTAATGACAGTAATAAATAAAATCTATGAAACATTTAGTAATAGCTGGTTCGAAATAACTGTTGAATTTAATCAGCTCAAAGTTTTGACCGAACTTCAGCCCATCTTAGAAAGAGCATATAAACTACGCAAAGATCCTTCGGATTTAATGTTTAAAGTAAAAGATCAAATAATACTGCAAAAATGGCTAAATCTGGATGAGTGTGATCATGTTTTTTTTATTCACCAATTTGACTTCGCTGAAGTAATAGGAAGTGCATTCTTGACTTACATCTGCAATAATCATCTCAAGGTTTCGTTGGCCAATATCGATATATCACATTCAATGGAAGTAGTGATGGCTCACGAGCTGGGTCACAATTTAGGAGCCAGCCATGACAACACCACATATTGTCCAGAATATCATCTAATGTATCCGGCCGCATCATCATCTGAAAACAGCTTTAAAGCGTCCCAATGTACTATCAATTTTTTGAAAAAAGGACTCTTTACTGAATCAAGAATTTTGAAAAAAGAGTTTAGTTGTTTAGTTGAAACTAATACAAACAAAAGTGTGGTGCCAGCGTTGCCGATGCGCAACATGCCCGGTCTAATGTTTTCCAAGACCGAGCAGTGCCGATTTTACATGAAAACATGGGAAACATTTGCTTGCAAACGAGACCGTGGATCTATTTGCTCCAGCCTGAAGTGCTACGATCCCGTGAAGCGAGACTGCGTCAGTCAAAGTGGCTGGCAATTCGAAGGAACACCGTGTGATAAGGACAAAATTTGCTTCAACCAAATGTGTCACAGTATGAATGAAAGATTAAGGGTGATAAAGATTGATGCGAATCCGACACTTGTTTTGATGGAAAGAGAAAAAAATGAAAGACTGGCTTTTTTGGAAAAATCTATTAACAACGCAGCATTGGCATGTCCAGAAGGCTTTTCAACCGAAACTTTAGCCTTTAAAAAGTGGTTTTACCTAATTAAAAATAAAATTTTTTTCACATGTGATCAAATGATGTACATAAATCCGAATACAATTGAATCTGAAACAAAGCTAATTCTCAGTTCCATTTGTTGTGAAAAGTATAGGAAATGGACTTTTTTTAAATGTCCCAGAAATGGTCATTGTAAATATCCAACTTGTGAGCAATTTACATCTAACCCTTGTTTTAATAATGGAAAATGTGTCAATGTAAAATCAATGTTGAATGCGACAGAAATCGAGTTTCACTGCTTGTGTCCGAGTGGATTTCAAGGCAAGTTATTGAGATTGAGTATTTTTGGTTTAAATTAAACTTTTTGTAGGTCCACTTTGCTTGAGTTTTAAATCGTGTGAGCTCAATCCGTGCAATTCAAATGAGATTTGCATTTCGTTTGGTGAGCATGGCTACTTTGAATGTAAAAAAATTGCTGAAAAAATAACACCACAAATATCTATCGAATTTTCAAATTTTTCTATCGAATCTTCATTTGATTTTCTGGCATTTTATTTGAAGAATGTAAAAAAGAAAACACTAGATGAAATAGAATTGAGAAATTTTTTGATATCAGCAGTAACTTTTCTAGTTAACATTGTGCTATTTGCATTTTTGGCATCTAAATTAGCTTTTATTTTACTACCACAACACATAAAACGTAAAATAATAACCAGTTTAAATTTGAATAAGATTTTCTATTTATCTAAATAATTTTTTTTTAACAAAGATTTTAAAACAAAAATAAAAAATGTTAAATTAAGAGAGAAATTTAATTTTCCAATTTATTTAAGGACACCAATTAATCTGTCACGGTTTCAATTAATTTTTGTTTTTTTTATTTATTTATTTAAAAGCCGCAACTAAGGCGATATTGGCGTGGAAGGTCATATTCCTAATGACTTCCACTACTTGAGCTCTCAAAGCTTCGTATATACAAATATCATAAAATAAGATATAGGTAATTAAATATAGATTCGTCCAAAAAATATTAATAATATATTGATTGATTGTAGAAAAAAAATAAAAATATAGTTAAACGATAAAAAATGAAAAAAATTAGAATTTTAATTAGCCCACTTTTTACTATTTACATGTCTCTCCTACTCTCTTATTTGCATTCTCCGATTCTTCCTCCTCTGGTTTTATTGCCTTCATCACAACCTCTTCTCATAAAAATAAATTTTAAGTATTTCATTCAGTTCTGTCTTTCTGTTCACGCCATCCATTTCCAATATGTCTCTGATCTCATTCGTCTGACTACTCTCAAATATCGGGTTATTAATTTTTTTTCTTTCAGTGTCGGAAATTAATTTGTCACATCATATCATCTTATATCATTTAATATCATTTTTTCAATATCGCTTTGAATTGTGCTCTTTTTGTCATTAAGGACATTTATTTCGTTCTGGATCACAACTGTTTCAATTTCATTCGTAAGATTGTTAACCTCAAGCCTTCTTCCAAAGTTTATCTTGATCTCGTGTAAGCTTATGTTACAGGCTTTTAGTAGCATTCTATTCTTACTCATCTTCCTAACACCAAACCTCTTGTTCACCAAACCAGTTTCAATCCTTCTCATTTCAGGGTCTATTGCGTTATGTGATCACTGGTTCACATAAAAGGTGAACCAACTTACCCAACCTAAATAGGTGATCAGTTGTGTTCACTTTTTAGGTGAACCAAAAATATGTGTACAAAAAAAATTATTTCGAAAATCAAAATTTATTTTTTAATTTTTTTGAATTATAAGTGAACCAAAAAAAAATAGGTGAGCCAAAAAAAAAATAAGTGAACCAAAAAAAAAAATAGGTGAGAAAATTATTAATCAAGAAAAAAAAAATAAGTGAGCCAAAAAAAAAATTTTTTTATTGATTCTTATGCTTGACAGTAATGTGTCTCTTGAGACCATTTTTTTCAAAATAATTTCCACAAAAATCACATTTTATAGGATCTTTTTTGTTATTTAAAGTTATCTTTACAATTTCTTCTGTAGATGAAGAAAATTTATTCTCATAAGTTTTTTTTTCAATAGTTAAAGCCTGACGCTTAACATCAGATATTTTGACATTTTTCAAACTTTCATCTAATTTCTCAATTATATCTTCTCTAGAAGTGTAATAACGAGTATTTGATTTACTAGTACACACAAGACCTTCCTCTCTATTATCTCCATCAGTTTCAGTTAATTTTTGAGCATTTACATCATTATCAGAATCTAATTCCGTATTGTCTTCTAATTCAGCTTCGGTATCATCATTATTACTAAGAGACTTAATAGTATTAATTTGAGTTGTTGACCCACTACCTGTAATTGAATCGTTTTCATTCTCCGACTCAACACAAAATTCTGAAAAAATGTCTTCAGCATTGACTTCATTCTCACTTGATGAACCACTAGAAGAACAAGTCTCAAAATTTTCATTTGACAGTTCATCTTCTTCAAAACTAGTTCTATTTTCTGATAAGACTTTTTCCTCGAATTCATTTAGACTTTAAAATAATAAAAATAAATTCATGAGATTTTTAAATAATCTAAAATAAATACCTTATTCCTGGTCTATAAAATTTACTTATTTCTCTTAAAATCAAATTATAACAAGCTATTCTATCAGTGGTTACATTATTGTTAAAACGCCAAATAAATTCATCAATATATGATTGAATGTAAACACGCTTACATCCATTCATTTCTTTGAACTTTTGTTTACAAGCCCTCCACAAACTTTCTATTCTGTTTGTACAGGCACCTAATAATTATCAATAAATATATATATTTTTTAAGGTAAAAATAAAATAATAAATTACCATTATTTGGATCTAAAAAGTTTACACTGTGGTTGACGGTCTTATGAGTAAAATTTTTAAACATAGCAATTTTATTGTAACTAGCCCAGCAATCTGAAAAAATTATACTTCCAGATTCACATTTATCATAGATAATGCTTAAAAGTGTTTGAGCTTCTCGGTCTTTAACAATTTGCATATAAGTTCTACCACTACTTTCACCATCTGCTCGTTCAACCAACCCGAATACCCAAACTGGCCTCCTCTTTAAGTCTTTTCCTTTAAAAATTTAAAAGAAATTTTAAATATTTGTAAATAAGTTTTTCTCTTTTTATTTTCCTTACCCTTCCAGTGCTTGACTTTACAATAAAGACTTTCGTCAATTTCAACAACTTTGCCTGAACCTCCTAATTTTAAATTTTGTTTATCTACAGCAAGTGTACAAATCTGCCTCAAACGAGCATAAACTCCGAGTATCATAGCTTCAGTTAGTTGATGTTCAAGGTTCAAGTTTATTACTGATTTTGCTTTGGTTGCTGAAATTTGAGCAGCCCAACATTTAATAACTGCTAGAATTATTTTTACTGGTTTTCTAAACAATGAAAAAAAAGAGCCAGCATATACCGAATTGTAAACACGACAAGTTCTACATCTCCAATTAAGAATTAGATTTTTTGCGTTTTTTTCTCTTTTTCTGAGATCCGGTTCCATTTCTGATTCAAAATTTTTACAATTTTCGTTTCCACATATTTTATTTGGTAAAACTAGTCCTAACTCGCTAAGCTTTACAAATTCTTTATATTCATGACTCTCTTTTACTGATTTAAGCTTATCGCTCATTGTTTAAAATATCTTTTTGATCAAGTTTTTAAAATTTAAAAAAGCGTTTAATTTTCAAGCATTTTATTGTAATTTGAATTTTTAGTGCAAAAGTTTTGCAATTTCTTTAAAATAAGATGACTATTTATTAAAGCTAAAATTTTGAAAAATCAAATTTTTATTTACTTTGTCATAATTTTTTTGGTAAGTATCATTTTAGGTGATCACTTTTTATTTTAGGTGAACACTTTTTATTTTAGGTGATCACTTTTTATTTTAGGTGATCACTTTTTATTTTAGGTGATCACTTTTTATTTTAGGTGATCACTTTTTATTTTAGGTGATCATTTCGAAAAAAATTTTAATTAATTAGTACACATATTTTTGGTTCACCTAAAAAGTGAACACAACTGATCACCTATTTAGGTTGGGTAAGTTGGTTCACCTTTTATGTGAACCAGTGATCACATAACGCAATAGACCCTCATTTCACATATCTCTTTTTTTTATGCAATAACAAGTTTTCCATACTCGCACTTGGACTAGAAAAGATTGAAAATAAACTCCTGAAAGAAAAATTGGCTTTTGTAAAAATGCTCTTAAGCAAAAAACTTACATTTGGTTTATTTAGAGAGTTTGAAAATAGTCTCATTAAAAAAGAAGAATTTAGCAACGAATCAATAACTAAGGAAATTCTTGAATGTTTAGAAGAAAATAAAATTGAAGTTCATAAAATAATACAACTTGTAGAACTAAAACAAAAGGACTTAATGAAGAAAGAAACAAATGGTATAAGCGACTCAATAGAGGAATGCTTAAGAAAAATGGGAAATGAGACCTACAAAAGAATGCTTGTAGAACTTACAAGGGCATTTTAGCACTGGATATCAATACAGGGAAGAGGAAAAAAAAAAAGAAATTTTTACTTTACCTGAGTGTGGGTTTCCATCGCTGTTGGAATGTGGTTCTAGACTCCTTAGTCGAATTGATGGTGGTTCTCCTTGCAAAGTTGAAGAAAGAGACAAAAAATAAATATAAAAGAGAGTACAAAATGAATAATAATTATTGAAATTAAAAAAGGAGAAAAAAAAAACAAAATTAACATTTATATTAAATATTATATTCAGTTTTTATTTAAATTTTTTAGAAAACACTTAAACTTTGTCTTATTTATTACATTTTATTTTTTAAATTTTTATTGACATCGCCTTTAAGGCGTTCATTGAAATAAATAAATAAATAAAACAAGTTTTCCATACCAAAATAAATTAGTGGTTGAGTAATTGTCTTAAAAAGACCAACTTTTGTTTCTGATAACATAATGTCCGATTCAATATCACATTTTTTCATGTTATGAAAAACTGCAAAAGCGGCTGATTTTCTTTTTTCCAGATTGATTTTATTGTAAGTTGTTCGTCTAACCGCACTCTAAGATATTTTACTTTAAATACTCCCTGAATTTCTTCATTTAGAAATTTAACAAGTTGATCCACTTTAGGAAATAAGTTTGAAAAATAAATCATAAAATAAGTCTTTGAGGAATTCAATTTAATTTCGTGCTTTTTATATTATTTAATTTTGCCCTTTATTTAAGCTAAGAATACTTTGAATCAAATTTTATGCTTTTAGCCAAAATTAGATAATTGGATTTTTTTTAAACTTAAACCAATTTTGTTTAATTATTAAAAAAAGTACTGACTTTTTACAAATTTTTTCACACCAAATTTTTTTTTTATCATTAAGAAATAGCAAAAATTTTAAATTTTAATATTAATTTCTTTAATTATTTAAATAACTTAAAAAAAAACTGTTTTAAAAGGTTTTTCTTGGTTCATCAAAATTATAGTCAAAAATTAAATATTCAGATTGAATAGAAGTTTTGAGCAAAGTAAACAAAACAATATGGAGACTGATATGGTTAAGTTGTTTAATGGAGAAAAAATAAGAACTTTTAAATTAAAAGATGAATAAATTGGTGAATAAATCAGAAAACAAGGGTCCTGCCGCATATTATTATTGTAGAAGATATTGGGAATATATCAAATAATAGTATTAAAAAAAATTTAATTATAAAAAAATTACTCAAAAATAATAAAAAATAATTAATAACTAAACAAATTATTAAATAAATTTATTAAATGAAAAGATTAAACTTTTTATATTAGAATTTTTCTAGATAAATTGATCATTAAAATTAGATAATTTAGTTTTCTACAATTAATATTTTGACAATTTTTAAGTTAATTTTATTTACCAATACTTGTAACATATCAAATTGTCAAATCAGTAACGAAAGACCAAAAATGGTGACCTGAAGAGAAATCCAAAAAAACTTAACTATTAATAGGCTTACAACCATTTGAAATAATAGCGTTTAGAAGATAAAAATTAATACACATAATAGTAAAAAGCAAACCCAAATGAACTTATCAATTACAATTGGAAACAGAGGCGCAGCCAGACAGTTTAAAATGGATGGAAAACATTTTTTTAAGAAAATTACATTTATTAAAAGGAATTTATAAAAAAAAATTTTAATTTATGAGTTATGAAATATAAAAAATTTTAATTTTTTTTTGAAAATTTACAATTTAAAAAATTAAACTATTTTTGATAAATGGAAATTTTTAAAGGTGACTCAGTCACTTTTAATTATTGAATTGGGACTCAAGTCCTAGGCAAAAAACACACCTGATACCTATTTGGGCTCAGTGTCCTCGACTTTTTATTTTTGATAAAAAATAAGTTAGATTCAAAAAATTTTAAAAAAATAAGCTTCTCAAAAATATATTAGAGTTTTATAGGTAATTTCTTTTTTTTTTAAATTTAATGTTTAATATTTTTTTGAGTAGTTGATTTTTTTTGGTTTTTAATATTACTATATTAAATATGGCAACTTGAAGTTCATGATAATGATTAAATAATCAAAAATATAATTGATTATAATCTTAATAAAAATGATGAAATTAACTTTTTTCAATTTATTTTTTAGATTAAACATTAGATGTTTACTTTTTTAATTAAAAGAAACGAATCTTTTTTTTTCTAATTGATCTTTAATTGATTGAGATTTCATTATTACTTCAGACAAAAACTCATATAATTTTCTATCTTATTAAAGATTAAACAAATCATGTTTAATAAAAATTAGTCATTTATTATTAAAAAATTGATAAGAAATACCTCTTTAATAAATCAAAAACTAAAATTTTGATTTGAACTATTTTTAATTTTTCAAATCAAAAAATACCTAACTTCTAAATGACATTACTTTTTAAATCAGTTTTTTTGTCCAAGAAAAATTTTAAAATTTATAGATAAAATTAATACTTATAAATCTTTTTTGTCTTTTATATATATCTGTTGGTGCAAATTTTTATTTGAATCTAATTGTTCTATCATAAGTTATTTACAAAAAATCGCTTTTTTAAGAATTTAAAAGCTACGTAAAAAGTGAAATTTTTGGCCAAATTTAGACCATGTTTTTTGAACGGATTCAGAAAACTATTATTTATAGTTCAATGGATAATTTAATTCTTTAAAAATGAAAATATTTTGAATTTAAAAAAATAAAATCAAAGTCGAGGGCATCGAACAAATAGGTATCAAGTGTGTTGCCTAGAAAAAAGTAAACTGATTTGATACCGAAACTAAAATAAAAAACTAGAAGATCTTGATAGTAAGCATGTTAAATTTTAACCATATTGATTATCAATTAATATATAAACACGAGTCCAAAAATTGAGCAACACATCAGGAATCACCCGTTATGATGAAAGGAATTCAAACATAAATATTTAATATTTAAGGCTAATATGAAAACATTTAGGACAGTGTCAAATGATTTCACTCAATCCAGTTATACCATTTCTAAACAAGAATCATGATAGTTTCTAAAAGACCCTTCTTGGTAAAATAAGAATACTTTCTCTGCTTTTTTTAAAATATTAAAAAAAAATTCATTCTCAAATTAAATTTTAAACTAAGCCTCAGCAGATGAGATTTGTTAGTTTCACTTTGCAAATTCTTTTTTTATTTTTTTATTTCGGTATTTTATTTTAAATTGCGCATTTTAATTTTTAAGAAATTCCGTATTTTATTAGGGTATAATTGTGTTGCGTAATTGGATTAAATATATTAAGCTCAATCTATTTTAAAATTTTTATCTAGTGAATTTATTCTAAATCGTAGAGAAAAATTTTGTGTCATTTTATTTCTAATTATCATTCAACTTTTTTCGATTTTTTTTAGATATAAAACTTTCTATCATGTTTAGGTTTGATAATTTTTAATTATTGATAATACTTTCAAGGCAGCATGCATAATAAAAATAATTTACGACAGCTTTTTAAACAGTTTCCTTGACAATTTATTCAATTTAAAACAAAATTAAAGTTTTAATTTAAAAAAAAAATGTTTAGAGGTAGAAATTTATTATTCAAAGAAAACGACAAGAATTCATCGATTAACCAAGCAATCGAACTTCTTTCGGGTCTAAATCCAGCTGAAATTATCTCTAGCTCCGAAGCAATCGATGCCTTAAATCTAATCAAAAACAGCCAAGTACAACCTAATTTTTTGCTCGAAAAAAAGCTAGATTCTGTCTTGAACAAAATTTTACTCGAGCTGTACCATTGTCGACCTTTTTTCCAGCTCCAAAATACCGATTCAAAAGCCTTACAAAGAGTTGATAAAGAATCTATTTTGGAAACATGCTTGGCCATTATCAACTATTCATCAATGAACTCGGTTAAATTCGCCAAAGAGTCTTTGATAAATGGCGGCCTACAGGCTCATTTGAATTTTCTTAAAGACACCAGCTTCCTTGATCAGACCAGAAATACCACTTTTACAAATATTGACAATTTAAAATTCAATCTAATAGACAATTTAATTCTAAATGTTTATATTTACAGCAAAAACTGCGAAGAAAATCTTAACAAATGGACCGAACTGGACACAATGAGCACTTTAATTAAAATAGCTAAATTGGAGCCAAACACTCAAATTCAAGTGTATCTGACCATTGCAAACATTGCCACCGACAAGCAAATAGAAGATTTTGCCGACATACCTGATATTGTCGGCCTTATTCAGAAAAAAATAAAAATAATTGCCGAAAGCTTTGCGGAAAAAAAATATGACCGATATCCAAGACAAATAATGGACGATAGCCAGATAATGGATGTTCTTGTCCACTGCATATCCGAGACAAACGGACTTAAATGTTCCCTGCTAGTGTTCTTGTCTGGACTGTACCGTCTATCAGTCAACAATAAAATCAGATCTAAAATTTATTTTGAAAATAATTTTAAAAAAAATTTAAAAATTATTTTGTTCGAAGGCAATGAAATAGAGACCAAACACTCTCTTAAACTATTTGCCCAGCTTTCATTTGACACTTCCATAGCAAGTGATTTGGCAAGTGATGCGCCAATAATGGACCTTCTGAAAAAAACACCAGCAAATGCCTTAAGTGAACAAATATTTTGGAATATCGATCAAATTAAAACACTAAATTTGAAAAAAAAATCCAAAGCTGGTGAGCACATAATGATTAGCTACAATTCAGCATCACGCGACCTATGCTTGAAAATAAAGTCTAAATTTGAACAAGCTGGACTCAAGGTTTGGATAGATGTGGAAAATATTCACGGCTCGTGTCTAGAATCAATGGCCCAGGCCATTGAAACCAGTTATTGTGTTCTAATTTGTCTTACTGAAAAGTACAGACAATCAATTAATTGTCAATCCGAAGCGCTGTACGCGTTTAGGCTCAATAAACCTATTGTGCCATTGATAATGCAAAAAGGCTACGAAAATGTGAAAGGATGGCTCGGACTGATAATAAGTGACAAAATATTTATTAACTTTACCAAGTATACTTTTGACGAATGCATGAAGCGAGTTTGGAAAGAGATTCAAAATGTAAAAGCTGAACCAGTGCTGAAATTGGAAGAAAAAGGTGTACCAGTTGAAAAATGGAATGAAGGACAAGTCAAAGAGTGGTTTCAAGTAAATGGTCTGAATGAGAGTATACGGAATTTTTTTGAGCCGTGTAATGGTGTCATTCTAAAGCAAATTTATGAAATGAGACGTGATGCACCCGAATTTTTTTACCAAAGCTTTCGCGGCCTAAATTTGGACATGAATTCAATTTTAAATTTTACACATAAATTAAAAGCTATTTTTGAGTCTTGATGATTTATTTTATTAAACAATATTGACACTTGTTCTTGGGAGATTGTTTTTTATTAGATAAGAAATTGTTTGAGCATTAAATAAACCATTTTGATTTTTATTTGGCTTTGATTGAACCACTACAATGTCTTTGTCGCTGACAATTTGTACAAAAAAAGCGCCTTCCTTTCGATTAGTTTTAAATCGGTTATTCTTGGCGTCATGGTTTAACTTGGCACTAACCACCAGGCTAACTAAACAATTTAAAAATTCAACGCCATTTATCACCAGGCCGATTATTAGCAGAATGTCTTTGTCTTCTTTTTGAAATATTTTACCCAGTGTGGTGTGATTGACTAAACCAAATCTTAAAAATTGCATGTTTACCACCGAAGCTATTAGTGTCATTGAGTTAGAGGCTGCGAAACAAAGAATCTTGAGGAAAAATAAAAATAAAATTTTTGGACTTTGAAATTTATAAAATAATCAAATCTCAAACAATAAATTCGGATAAATTTTTTCAAAAAAATATAAAAAATTTAATACTTAATACTTTTCAAAAAATATAAAATTTTTTTGACATTTTGGATTAAATAAATTATTGTGGTAATTCAGTGATAGCTGTAATAAGAAACAATGTCAGGAGTTACTGAATTATTTTATTTGTAAAATGAAAATTTAATTATTAAATTTTTTATTCAGATTATTATTGTTACATTTAAAATATTTAAAAATAATATTTCTTTATGTCTATCTTTTATTTTAATTTTTTGTGACTCTTTTTTCATTTTTATGATATGTTTTTTGAAATAGATAAAATTTTCCCTTTTGATTTTCTAGTGCTTTATTCTAATTATTAAAAACTGGAGTTTGACCATTTACATCTACAGACTTAATGCTTTGTATAATTTTACATTGTATTTTACCTGACGCTAAAAGCATTTAATGTAAAAATTGTATTTTTCATGCAAAAATAATTTTGTAATCAATTTTTTAGTACTTTCAGTTTAATTAAAAATTAAAAAAAAAGCTCTTTTGTCTTAATTCCTCGTTTTTGGTTGAAATATTTTTGTTAAAAACAAAATTTTAGACTAATTTGAGTGGGATTTGAATTTTTTAATGGAGGATAATACTTACCGTGTATTGAGATCGTTGTTTACACATGGTTAGACCACAAACACCACACATAATGTACTTGAATGCAAATTTTCTAGTCATCAAGATTATTTATAGTTTATCTTACCAAAATACCAGACCAAATCGGAGATATGTTATGTGCCATCCAAACCAAGGTGCGAATGCTAGACATTATTCCTATGATAATATTTGTCAATCCGAGGAAAATGTGAACCGATGAGATTATGATCACAAAAATAATTTTACCCAACATTTGAGTAAGAGAAAAACTAAAATCGATTTCTATTCCCTATTTTGCTACAATTAAAAACAAAATTAATAACAACTATTGCTTAAATATTAATAACTTCGAGCCAAAAAATATATCTAACAATGATAATAATCAGCATTTTGATTCTAAAATGCATTTATCATCATTTTTGTGATATTTTCTGTTAAATGACGAAAGAAAATTATTAATTTCTACAAGGTATCCGGTAAATAAAGCATTAATATCTAAAATGTTTTATTTGATTAATATAAGAAAAAATTTCGAACCTGATTTTATTTCTTAGATTTAATTTTCTCAGTCAATAAAAAAAATTGCCTAGTTAAATTTCGCAGTTGCAAAAACAATCAAAAAAATTTAATTGATTTATAATCTAAAATGTAAATTGTTTGAATTTTTTATTAAAATAAAATATTTTAGAGCTTTACCGAAAATTGAAATAAAAATTAAAAATAATTAAAGTTCAAAATTTCAAAATATTCCCAAATTTCATGCTAAAATATTTGACACAAGTGATTAATGTCGCCTTGTTTTCAAAAAATAGAAAATTTTCGGCTAATTCATCAAAGAATTTCATGATTAATTCGCAAGCTGAATTTTCGATTAAATTATCTTATAAACTCTTAGTTGTTAGGATTAAAATCTTTTGCAAAATTTCGGTTTTTGTTATTTTTGACTAAATATTTGTTTTTTTTCTTTTTCAAATAGTGAACTTTATTAACAACTGTAAACAACAATAGGCTTTTAAAATAAAAAAAGTTAAGAAAGCCAATGATAGCTTAAGTTTATGATTCAATTTTTAATTAAATTAAAGCAAATGAATTTCTAGGGCAATTTGATTACGATCCCGGCGAAATTTTAATTCAGGATCATTTTCCGAGAAGAAAAAAATTTTATTTGACACAATTAAAAGGCCATATTTATACCATGTTCCTTTTTTTGAAATAGATAATTTAACTTGAATAATCACTTAAAGTTGGTATTTTTTTTACGTTGAGTTTTTCTTTTTTAGTGAACCATTTTTTTTTATTTTTAGAGTTGTTGCTAGACGAGTTTTATTGCTATCAAAAAAATTTAATAAAACATATTTTTAAAATCACGAATAAAATAGAGAGCTACTTACTTTTTAATAAATTATTTAATTGATTGAAATGAAAACTGGCTTTAAATTGAAAAAAAAAATTTACTTGGAAAAATCGATAAATCTTAATCACAAAATCTTAATTGATTCCTAATTTAAATTTGGAAAAAACTTCCAAGCAGTTAATTAAACTCTGTATCATAGCCCTATTGTTCATTGTTCCATGTTTCATAATTCTAGATCCAAAAAAAGATTTGTAAGCCTAAATCTTTTACTTAAATCTGATTTCATGTTCGTGATGAAGATTTAAAGAAAGATGATTTGCGCCAGATTGCACTTTCCATCTCAGCTCTGAAAGATCAAAGCATTTATCTAAATCGATAAACTAAAAAAATATAATTTTTATTTTAGACAAATATTATTTGCCTACTAGAATGTAATTCCTCAAAAATTAGCAATTATAATAATGGAAATCTAAAAAGCCACTTGAAAATAGATTATCTTATTTTTAATTTAGTTGCAATCAGTCAATTTTACATTTAAAGTGAGTTGAGCTTATTTTCAGAAATTTCACTTTTTTACATCAAATTATTATCAAAATTTTAAATTTCTAATTCGAATTTTTTTTAAGTAAATATTTAGCAATTTTTATAAACATGGTTATTTTCAAATTTTTCTACTGAAACAAAACATATTTATCGACTAAAGAATTATTTTATCTTGAAAATTTAAATACAAAAAGTCTGACAACATTATTTTAATTAATATATCTGCTTTTTAAAAAATAAATTATTAGATAAATTATTAAAAAATAAATAAATTAAGGTTTATTTCAAATTTTTAAATTGTTTTACTGATAAATAAATTTCCCAGTGTTGAAAAATACGTATACCAGAAAGGGTGTACACTTGATGTCTCTGAATTTAAGGAAAAAAGAAAAAAGATAAGTTTCTATGTTACAGATTCAAAATTGAATTCAAATTTAATAACATGGTTCAAATTTTATTATTTTTAAATAAATGGCAATAATTTTTATGATGCAAATTCAGAAAATTTTAATTAAAAAAAATTCAATCAATATTCTTAGTTATAAAATATAACTTTGACATCAGTATTCTAAATTTTTAGCATTAAAAATAATATCAGCTACAGCAGAAGACATGCTGAGCAAGACTAGATGTCTCTCTATGGTAGCTGTCTATTTTTAAATTAAAAAAAATTAAATATGATTAACATCTTCTCTTTCTTTCTATTCCGTTGCGTGTATCTATCTTGCTGGCGTTTGAATCTATTTTTCAATTGGGTACTTATTATTTCAGCCCAAAGAAGTAGAAAAACATAAAAAAGATAATCAGAAAAAAAAACTCTTAAAACAAAAAATTAATTTAAAATTTTTAAAAAATGTTAAATTTCCCATAAAATTTATCATACATGATTTGAATAAAAAATAGCTCTCATATTGCTTTGTATTTGAACTTTTAAAAAGAAAAAACTATTAAAATTGAACATTCCATTATAAATAACAGAGTTGGTCAAAATTCAAAGTCAAATCTGATTTTTACTTTTTGTTTTTTTATTAAGTCATAAGAAGTCTTGAAAAAACAGATCGAATTAAAAATCTCCTAAATAGAAATGCAGAAATATTAAAAGTATGGATTAGATATAATTTTTCTTTTAATTGCAAAATAATTAAAAAATTTATTAGAACAATTTTTTTCTGTGATGTGGCTCTAAATTCACGATAAAATGACAAAATAATTGACGAATTTTATATCTTTTCGATTCTTCTTTTGGCTGAGAAGAATTTCCAAACAGATTCTGTTTTTCTTCGGCAGTTTTTTACTTCGTAAAATCTTTGAGAGTCACAAAGAGGAATAGACATAGAGTGCATTCTTGAAGCAATCCTGTTTTGATTTCAAAATCAAGAATTAAAATGCCAAAAATATTAAATAAATTTGCCCAAATTTTAATTAATCCAACAAGAATTAAAATTAAAACTTAATAATTTTTATTTGTAAATTCAATTTTTTATTTAGAAATGGTCTCCCATCACTATATTTATTCGGTTTTTCTCTAACATATCAGTTCCATAATCAAAATTGAGGCTATTAGAAATTTAAGTTAATTTTAGGTCTTGGGATGTAACATTTTAGAAGGAGTATCATAATTCGGTTTTAAATTCGAATAATTTTAATCGATTTAATTATTTTATAAATTTTATTTTGCATGTAGAAACCTTTATGAAAAAATTAATCGAATATTTAAATAAATTTTTTTTAAATAAAATTTTAGATTGAAATTGTTGCTTAATATTTTTTAATTGGAAATAAATGAAAATTTGAGCAGTTTATTTAAGTTTACAATTAACCTTTAGTCTCTATTTTTATATTTTTAAGTCCGGACTTGGACTTTAATTTGAGACTTTTTAAGAACTTTTGTTTTAAAAATCTATTAAAAACTTAGACTCTATAATTGTAATCAAAATGTGAAAAATTAACTTTACTCAATTTGCAGCATGCCAATTGCTAAAAGAAGATTTTTTTTCTAGATGCGACTTAAAAAAGGCGTTTTTTTTTAACTGAAATTACTTAAGAATATTATGGTATAACTATCTACCCTTTAAATTAAATAAAAATAAACTATTCAGTCAAATTTTTACTATTTAGAAACTTAAAATTTATATTAATTTTATTTACTTATATTTAGTTAACTTTTTTGCATTAAAGTCATTTTTATATTCATCTAGGAAAATTGGTGAAAAATCAGTAATTTTAGTTAATGAATTAGCACACGCCCTTAAAAAATAAATTATTTTTTATTGTGTTGGATATTTTTTCTTTAATTAGATTTTTTTATTTAATTTTTAATTTAATGAATTAGATTTCTTTTCATTAAAATTAGCAGTGAGGAAAATTATGAGTCATACAAGATTAAATTAAAAAATTTGATAATTACAAAAAATCATAATACCGTAAACCCTTGCGCATAGGCGCAGCAGTTAATACCTGCCCTGCCACTACCGCAATGCGGCTAATCCCAGTCATTTCATGTTAAAAAAAATTAAAATTGAATAAAAAAGATTTTTCGCGCCTAAGACAGGATCCGGTAATTACCATGTGGTAAACCCAAGAATTTGTCGTTTTACCGCACCATAAACTGATTCATAACCACGAAAAAAAAAATTAAAATAAGCATTTAAATGCCGTTATAGGTCGATTTTAATTTATTAAAATTTCGAAACAACCGCATGCGGTAAAATTAAGTTTTTAAGGAAAAAAAAAACATTTTTTAAAAAGAGAAAAAAATTTAAAAAAGTTGGTTTTGCAATTTTTCTTTTTTCTTTTTTTTACTATTTTGAAATATTAACATTTGAATAGTAAATTTTTTTAATTTTTAAAATGCTAATACTTGAAAACTCTATTTCTGATACATCATCAGCCTCGAGTAATTCTTAGAAACTTAATTTTACCGCATGCGGTTGTTTCGAAACTTTAATAAATTAAAATCGACCTATAACGGCATTTAAATGCTTATTTTAATTTTTTTTTTCGCGGTTATGAATCAGTTTATGGTGCGGTAAAACGACAAATTCTTGGGTTTACCACATGGTAATTACCGGATCCTGTCTTAGGCGCGAAAAATCTTTTTTATTCAATTTTAATTTTTTTTAACATGAAATGACTGGGATTAGCCGCATTGCGGTAGTGGCAGGGCTAGGTATTAACTGCTGCGCCTATGCGCGAGGGTTTACGGTATTTAGCCAATTTAGGTCCTTTTCTAAAAAAATTATTTGATAATATTAAAATCATTTTTTAAATGTTTAGAAAGAAAGAAGAATTAATTTAAATATTCAAATAATAAATTTATTTTTTAAATTTTTATTTAAAAAAAAAAGTGTAGCCTTATAAAAAAAATTCTGATCTTTACACTATAAATAATTTTTTTATATTTTTCAAATTTTCAAATAAAAAAAATATCCAAAAAAATGATTTATAAATAAGAAGTATGATTATCTTTTACAATCCAGAAACTGTCTATTACTTTTCCATCCTAAATAACAAAAAAAATTGAATATTTTTGAATTTAAATTAAATCAAAAATACCTTTTCATCAGAAACTTGTTCAAAATACAAATGAGTATTGTTAAAAGCCTGCATTCTAGTGTAACCATAATCATTTGCTCTGAATGCACAATAGTCTTTTTGAGGACCAAAACCATCATGGTCCTCTTTACATCCAGCACTTCCAGTGACTATATGAATTGGAGCTTTTGGGTTTGTGTAAGGTTTTTCATAACTTCCATTTAGAACTTGGTAATTGTAAATAGGCCAGAGCCTTTCGTAAGAATGTTCATGCGCCCATAGTTCAACTTTACAAATAATTTGAATTATTTAATTAAAATAATCAAAAACAATTATCTACCATCCACGCCATTTTTATAAAACAATTCTTCCAGACCAAAAGTCTTGACAAAAGGCATTCCATTCCTAACTCTGTCATCAAATTTAGTACAATCATCTTTATCCGCATTTGTGCAATACATTGGCCTATGGCCCATAGTAATTATCCCTTATTAATTTCAAAATAAAAAATATTTCTAAATAAAATCAGAAATTACAAGGTCGCATAGCTCTGTTCTCTGGCAAATTGGCGATCTTAAGAAAAAATTAATCTAAAATTTTTTAAGTTATAAAAATACTCTAAGATCTTCTTCTATCCATTTGTATTGATTAACTATTTGCTTAAGACCATAGTTAATAAAGTAGTATAATTCTGTGCTAAACGAAATTATATGAACAGGACCGATATTAATACTATAGAAAAGATTATTATCTCCTCCAAATTTTGTACCATCGCCATTTGGCATGCTAAATTTGTTCACGTAATTTGAAAAGTTATAATGCCATTCGTGATTTCCTGGACAGGTCATATACGGAACATAAGCAGCAATAGGTTGAATTTGATTCAAAAAAGCATCTCCTACTCGAGCATTATCCTTCAAAATTTTCAGAAAATTTTAATTTATTAAAAAGGACTATAAAATTGTACAGTGGCCATGTCATAGGCAAAGTCACCAACGTGCAAAATTGCATCATAAAAACCTAGCATTGTTTCGTCTTGTAATCTTGGTAGTGATTGAGCATTTTCATTTCCCAAGTCACCAAATATTGCAAATCTTGGAGACCATTTGGTACCATCGGGCATTGCAGTAAAATAAAATATATCTGACCATCCATATTTTGGCGATCCACAATGGTACTCTTAGGTTTAATACATAATTAGAAAGAAAATTTTTTATCAAATAATTTTTTATATAAGTTACTGTAAGATTTTCCAGGGGTAAGTTTTTCCAAGACAACTCTGTGAACAGTCATATTGCGTCTCAAAAATCCACCATCAACAAAAATACTAGAAGTTCCGGAAACACTTGAATCTATTTTGTCAATTCCATATTCTACTACACTTTCAGGGACTGGACTCATAGTTACCCATGTAACAACCATCTGATCTGGCCTCGCTGTAATTACATAATAATTAGATATTTATTTTTTAATATTTAATTTATTACCTCCGTATGATAAATGTACTTGTTCTGGTTGATAATACACTTCATTTAAAATTTCAGTGTCTCCTAAATTCAAATAACCATCTGTTATGCTTAAACAAATAACCAACGATGATAAAAAATTCCAATGGATCATTTTTGTTTTTTTTAAAAAATGAAGTTTAATTTTTTAATAATTTTTTTTATGCACTTTTTATTTGATCATATGATTTGCCATGTGACTATTTTTTTGGCTTAAAATACTTTTAATTTCTTTCAATCTAATTTTTTTAATTTCACTTTTATAACATTCATTCACGAGCTACTGAAGAATTTATTTTCAACATAACCAAATAAAGATTCATAACTGCACACGCGAATTTCGTTAATTTAAGCTGAATTTCGTAATGCAAAATTTTCATGATATTAGAATGATCAAAAGCAACCAAATAATATTGAAAAAAATGTCTTGGTTTTTTCGGAGTCATTTTAAGATTTCATCCCAGGGGTTTGTTTTTTTTTCGAAGTTGTGAATTTCTTTATAAATAGCTACTAACTTTTTCAAAGTTAAAATTAAAAATAAAAATAAAATCCAAAATAGTCCTAAATGTTTGATACACGTTTTTTACCTTCATATAATTAATTTAATTAATTTAATCTTTAATTACCTTATTTAATAAATCAAATCAATAGTCAAATTAAAATCTAATTGATTTTTAATATTTTGTATTTTTGGTCTATGAAAAAAGGGCCTAAAGTCACAGGTGACCAGTTGGTCACATATTAACGGATGTAGAATAAAAAATGGCCTAGAATAAATATTTTATTAAAAATTTTTTTTCTAATTTACAACTGAACAATCCTATTCTGAAAAAATAAAATCAGTTAAGGTATTGAACTACATGACGACGTATGATATCGAGCCTAAAGCGAACAGTCTTGACATGGTCGTGTACAACCTTTGAGTCCATATTGGTCAGGCAAGTAGGAATTTTGTTTTCGATTTGCTTAAGATTTTTGGCCTTTCAATCACCCTCAAAAACTTAAGCTTTCAAATTTCCCCACAAATCTGACCAAAAAACATTATTGCCATCCCGATAATATTCTTTAATCATTAGCTCAAGTCGTTTCTTAATACACAATAGAAGGTAGAAATGTTGACCAGATTTATATTTGAAATAGGCTCTAAGTTTAGCAACTATTAGTTTCGTTGCAATTTTAGCAGGTCTACCACTTCCTTTTTTTCTCTTTAAAGTACTTTGCTAAAAGTTGTACAAATCTTTTATGATGGTGCCGTACATTTTTTACAAACAACTTATCGAAAATTCAACTCTATGATGATTAAAATTATATCTATGATATAATTTTTATTTATTTTAAAAGCTAGGATCAGTATCTGATTTTAAATTTTGAAAAAAAACTGAGAAAAGTCTTGTCCACTCTTACAGCAAATTAAACAAAACTTTTGTGCCATTTTTTATTCTACACCCGTTATGTAGCCAGTTCCCCTCACCCAAAATATTTCCGGATGTGTAAAAACATCCAAAGCTGACATTAATCAATCCAGCAAAAAGGATAAAAGTTGAGCAAGAAATCATATTAAATTTTATTAAATGAAATGGCTCAAGTTTAAAACGAAGTTTGGTATAGAAGAGTTGTCAATAAAAAAGAGCTTACTTTTTGAGAAAAACTAGCTTGAAAAATTTATATTACCGTTTCCAATTAAAAAATTATTATTTTAAAAAAGTAACTTGAATAAATCTTTAATTTTTGACTATCAACATTTTTTATTTTTTTTTTTCAATTTTAAATAATCAAATAATCTGGATTATTATTGCGCTTAGCCTTTAAGATAATTAACGTTATTATTATTATTATTATTATTATTATTATTATTATTATTATTATTATTATTATTTATTTATTTCAGTGAACGCCTGGATGGCGATGTTAAGAAAATATTAAAATATTATCCGAATTTAGTGACATTTCATTCAATTTTTTTGTCGAATTTTACGGATAAATGAGTTTCGGATAAAAGAGCATTGACTGTAATATTAATAGTCAAAAAGAAAAGCTTTATTCAAGGTTATTATTTTTAAATAATAATTTTTTGATTTGAAAAGGTAAATTAAATTTTAAATAAAACTAGTTTATTAAAAAAAAGTAAGCTTTTTTTTTATTGTTAACTGTTCATTACCAAACTTTGTTTTAAACCTAAGCCATATCATTTTCTAAAATTTAATGTGATTTCTTGTTATTTGTTTTGGTTCGATAATATCAAATTTTTTCAATCAATGATATAAAATGTCATAATGTAAAAACATTTAAAGAGTTTTATTTTTCAAAAAAATAAATAAAATAATCAAGTATAAAAAAGAAAGTTAAAATATTTAAAAAAAAAACATATACTTTAGCAAAATAGCAATGAAATCGTTAACAACAATTATACTATTAGTCGGATTGTTTAATGTCAGCTTTGGATGGTTTCACACAAGCGGAAATAAATTGTTTGATTCAAAAAACAAAGAATTTATTGCTCGAGGTATTAATGTGGCAAGTGCCGATTGGGATGCCAAATTTAAACCAAGTGTTGTAATGAAAGCTATAGCCGGAACTGGAGCCAACTCAGTAAGAATCCTTTGGCTAAGAGACAATGAAATTAAGTCAAAAGGTTTAAATGACAACAATTTGGTAGATGCTATTCAACAGGCCATCAATAACAAACTTATTCCCATTGTTCATTTATGGATGGATTCTGGTAAAATTGGCGATAGCAATTGGGATAAACGGGACTACTTAAGAGAAGCTGGTAGATGGTGGGTATCAAAAATTAACCTTTTGAAAAAATTTGAAAACAAGCTCTTGATAAATGTGCTGAATGAATGGGTATCATTAAATTTACTAAATGATTTATATTTTTTAAATATTTATCTATTTTATTCAAGTCGACATGGAGAAAAGGCAGAGCCTTGAATGATCAAGCTGGACATAAACTATCTGATATTCTTTGGTATGCTGAAGATGCTATAATTCCAATTCGAAAAAATGGTTGGAATGGAACTCTGGTAATTGATTCACTTGCTATGGCTCAATCACCACATCCAATTCTTAAATACGGACAAGTAAGTCTTTGAAGTTATTTACCAAATGTTAAGTTGTTTATAAAAATTTAAAAAATATAAAAGCAATTGATAAATAAAGACCCACTTAAGAATTTAATATTTTCAATTCATGCTTATGCCGATTGGAGAGATGAAACACCAAACAATAGTATTGATTTATCGATAGTGTAAAACATTTTTCCTTAATGCCTTTTGTATATATTTAGACTATACACCATATGACAAATATTTGCTGGCTAGTATCGCCAAAAAAAATATTCCATTGATGTTGGGCGAATTTTCAAATAAACATCCGGACAGCAATAAAGTAATGAAATATATGAATGCACCAAAATAATGAAGTAAATTAACTTAAAAAAGAATAACTCTTCTTTAAAACTAGTAAAATTCTTGTAGAATTTGCCAAGAAAATAGAATTGGTTGGTTGGCTTGGTCATGGAAAGGAAACGGCATTGTCAACGGAGTTGATTTGTCAAAAGTGCTGGATATCAGCTACAATCATGATAAGGTTAATTTGACTCCATGGGGATATTTGCTCAAAAATGATCCAAATGGTTTTAAAACATCAGTTAAATCTTCAATGTTCCTTTGAAAAATGAATCATAATTATTCAAAAATTAAATAAACTAATTTTAAATCAAATAGTTATTTTTATTTAATGCAAAATTTCATTAGTATTTTTAAGACCAGCTTAGTCAGTTTGGAAACAAATTGGAATTTCTAAATTTTCCAATTTAATTAAAAATATTTGATGGTTCAGTGTTAGATACTAAAATAATTTTTTTTTCCCGAATTCACTAAATGGAAGCGTACGGCCATCTATATTTATTTTTATTTAGCGATTACCTTATGATGATTGAAATTGAATTTTTCAAGATTAAATGGTAATGATCGATTCAGCATATTACGCCCAACAGACAGGCCCATTTGCGGCTCTCCTGAAATCTTCTGTGATTAAAAAAACTAAAATTAGATTTAAAAAAACAATGTGATCATTAATTAAAAAAATCTGATCAATTTATAAATAATGTAATTTTATAAAATTGATATTATTCAATTTTTTTTAAATTTTAGATGCTTTTTTTTATTTTTACCAAAAATATTTAAGTTATAAAATGTTTAATTTATATAAGAGTCAATTAAGAAAATTTCTTATGCTATTGGTCATATGTTTTTTTATACCACGCTCATTTTTCATCAACACAAACAACGAGAAATGTGATTTTAATGATTACTTTTTTCATTTTTGATAATAATTCAGAATATGTGATCATAAAAAGGATTTTGTGATCATTTATTTTTTAGAGTTGGATCGCCATTACGGTGAAAGCTATGACTGTGATCAGATTTAATCGCTAATCATGTTCAGATTTTGATCACAAAATGTTACAGTCGTTCCTCCGTATAACGAGACCCCATTTATTTATTTTATTTTATTTGTAAATCTGTATCGAGCGTTAGCTC
>QEOQ01000303.1:1699078-1728244 GCA_010279815.1 Brachionus plicatilis
CGCTTGAGACTAAAATAGAAATTAAAAAAAAAACATTGCGATCAAAAAATAACTACCACTACACTTTCTAAAGAAAACGGCGTAAATACATCGACAATATCAACAATTCTCTCGTCGAAGGCAAAAATATTAGAACACTACGAAAAATATAATACTGAAAATATTGTACTAGAAAAATGTAAAACCAAGCAATCCAGTATTACAGATTTTGTAAAAAAAGCTTAATTTTTAGTTTTATTTATCTTTTTTTTTAACTTTTTCAATAAAAAAATAAAAATTGCCCATCCTTTTCAATGGGATTTCGATATAACGAGCACAAAAATTTTCGCCCAACTTGCTCGTTATACCGAGGAACGACTGTATTAAATTTTATAAAATGAAACGTTTTATGTTTAAAACGGAGTTTGGCTTAGACGAGTTGACAATAAAACAGGGCTTACTTTTTGAGAAAAACTTGTTTGAAAAATTTAAATCGCCTTTTATGTGATATTATGTGACGAGTGACTTTTTATTCCATTTTTATTTGTCTCAAAATAATTTTTATTCTCTTAGTGAAATATTTTAATAATTAAGAATAATAATAAATATGATTTTTATTCCAATTATTACAATTCTAATTATTTATAACAAATTTATATGGCAAATTTGAAAATTTTCGTGACCAATATCTTTATTTACTAGTCATTTATAAGATACCTAGTCACTTAAAACCGACATAAAGTCACTGGTCACATAATAGGCCAGACCTAATCTTTTTTAAAAATTAAAAATATAAATATAAATTTTGTTAATTGATGTGGTTTTTGAATACGGTTTGATGACATCACATTATCTAGCCATAAAAAGTAGAAGTTTAATTTTTTTTTCTGTTTTCATTAAGATTTTTATACTTTTTAAGAATATACAGAGAAGAGCCAAAAAACAAGTAAATAGAATTTTTAAATCGGAAAAAAGTAATTGACAAGCTAATAACCTTTGCTCCCATTCGCGATAGAACAGAAAAGGGTGATATAATCAAACTTTTAAATTCCGTAAGTGGTATTTATTACACTCTATTTGATTATCTTAATTTTTTGTTTGAATTATTTTTTCAAATATTCAACTATCATACAAATTTAAATCTTTTTTACAAATATAAGGAATTTTTAATTCAAAACAAAAAATCAAATTTGATATTATTTATTATTTCCTTTATTATTAAAATATTTCATTAAGAAAATCAAATAATTTTGAGGCAAATAAAAATGGTATAAAATGAAATGAAATTTTGAATTTTTTACGAATCATTCAACATTTTAAATGTTTCTTCCTTTTGGCGTTGTGAAATTTAGTGCAAATTTATGCCGAATCATCTTTTTTTTGAAAAATATAAATTTAATAACAAAAAAAAATTTTTAATTTTAATTTTTTAAAATGAAATAATTATGTTGCCTTCCTTTTAGAATAATTTTTCTTCAATAGCTTTACGAAAAATTCACTTCATACTTTAAAATTCTCATATTATTTTTAAATGATCAAAAAACAAAAACTATAAAAAATTTTAGTTTTATTTGCAATTTAATATAAAATACTAAGCTGTATGGAAATCATAAATTTTTGCATTTAAAATAAAATAATTCTAAAACACATGTATTTTTTTCTAATCCAAATTTTAATTTTTTTCAAATTCACGTTTATATCTGATTTTAACTCATTGTTATTTAGAAATGGTTAAATTGGCAAAAAATGGCGAAAAAGTGGTCCGACCGGACAAAACTAAAAGCGTCCAAAGTAAAAAACAAAACAAATATGAACAACTGACAGGCAAAAAGCGTAAAAATTCGGAAAATAATGATAAAAGCGAAAAAAAAGTGATAAAAAATGAAAAATTGGTGATTAAAAAGGAAAAAATAAAAAAAGAACCAAGTGTCAATGATAAAAAAACTCTAGTAGACACATCCGAAGATAAAGAGAATAAAAAAACAAAATTAAATAAAATAATCAAATCTAAGGGTTCAATTGGCGAAAAAGCCAAATTTAAGAACGGAAAAGGACCAAAATTCAACAAAGACCAAACTAAAAAAATAGTAGCTTCGACTCCGGCCGAAAGAAAGGAACTTTTTAAAAAACGGAAGCAAAAAAAACTTGCAGACAACTATGAAATAACAATAAATATGAAGAAAATTTGGGAGACCCTTCGTAAATCAGAAACAACAGATGAAACAAAAAAAAAACTTTGCTCTTCTTTATTTGAACAAGTCAAGGGTCGCATTAAACAAGTTGATTTATTTTATTAAATTTAAACTATTTTTTTTAAACTATTTTTTTTAGCTATCGTTTGCACATGACACAGTGCGGGTTATTGAATGCTTAGTTCAATATGGCACTGAAAAGCATAGAGAAGGTGTTTTCGTCGAACTTAAGGATGAGTTTATTGAGATGGCAAAGGAAAAATATGCACGATTTTTGCTTAAAAAAATTTTAACATATGGTACCAAAGAACAAAAAGAGACCATTGTTAACGCATTCACTGGTCGTGTTACTAAACTCATCAAACACAGTGTAGACATATTTTATTAATTTTTTTTTCAGAAAAACTTAATTTTTTTTTAAGTTCGCCTGTCAAATTGTTGAATCATTATTCAATGAATATGCAAGCCATACTCAGCGCAATCAAATGTTAATGGAGTTCTACGACCCCACATTCGCTTTGCTCCATGTCAGTCACATTATTTTAATTATTTTTTTTTAATCAAAAAATCAGCATAGATTTCTCATTTTTTTTAAACTTCAAATAATTTTTAAAAAAATTTTATTAATTTTATCTAAAAAAAGAATCAAAAGTGTAAATCTTTGAAAGAAGTACTCGAGGTTCAACAGTATTCAAAAGAGACCATTTTGAACAATATAAAAGATATATTGACCACTTGTGCTGACAAGTAATTTATAAAATTTAAATAATTTTTAATAGATTTGGTGCTAACCTAAATTAATTAATTAATTTTAAATTTTTTGTGTTCTCTGGCATTTATTAAATAAGAATTTTAAAAAATTTCCAGACTTGTTTATAAGTCACAAATATATGTCGAAGATCGAACAGATAATGCATTATATAACTTAATTTTAATTTAATAATTTGAGCAAATTATAAAAAAAATTAGATCAAAAAATTTTTTTTTCAAATTAATTAATTGGATTTTGAATTAAGCCAACTCTAAAATGAAAAAAAATATTTAAAATTATTTTTAGGACTATTCTAATGTTTTCGATAATTCACCGTGTGTTTTCGGAGTTTTTTCAAAATTGTGATCCGAAGCAAAAGACTGAAATGATCGAATTGCTTAGTGAGCAGCTGATCCACATGGTTCACACAAGAGACGGTGCCAGTGTTGCCATGCAATGCGTTTGGAACAGCTCGGCAAAAGAAAGAAAGAAAATAATTAAATCAATGAAAACATTTGTGGTGAAAATCGCGCTGGAAGAACACGGCCACATGGTTTTACTTGCTATTTTGGATTCGGTTGACGATACTAAATTAGTATCCAAAGGAATATTGGATGAGTTGTTAAGATCAATGGATCAAGTGATTGAAAATGATTATGGCCGTAAAGTCATATCATACTTAATCGCACCACGAGACTCCAGATTTTATATCAAGGACTATGTAAACCGTTTAGAACAAGGAGATTCATCTGAGACTAGCAAGAAAGATCCGGAAAAAAGACGAGCTGAGCTTTTTGATTTCATCAAGCCTGCTATCCTAGCGTATTTGAAGAAAAAAAAAGACACAATTCTTTATAATGGATCTTTCGGAATACTGGTCCCCATATTTTTGGAAAAATTAGGTAATTTTTTATCTTTTATTTTTGAAAATTTTCAATTTTATATTTTTCAAGGCAATGAAGGCGATGATTTGATCAGATGTTTGGCTGATACAATTTTGCAAGAAGCTTATGAACCAGTGGATGGTTCGGATAAAAAGCAACATTGCATTGAAGAAAGTGTTTCTCATTTTATCATAAAAAAACTCTTGGCCATTAGTCTTGGAAAAGAGCAGAAGTCTCTCTTATGTGAGAATGTTTTTTTATTTAGTCCAAATATTAAATTTTTTTATTTTTTCTTAAGCATTTTCCGCGGCGATCATGGAGAATGATAAAGTGGAAAATATAACCAGCTGGATAGAGTGCAATCGAGGCTGTTTTATGATAGTGAAGTAAGAGTGTGCTGAATTTCATTTATTTTATGCTTATTTTTTTCTTGTTAGTTTGATTGAAACTAGTAACGATAAAAACAAGAAAACAATCAAAAAGTTGATCAAAAGTTTTGAACAGGATTTGAAAGCAAAAGCCAAATTTAAAGGAGCCAAATTACTGCTGGAAAAATTAAACCAAATTTAAAATTTTAAATAAAAAAAAAACTCAAAATTTCTTCTTTGATTTCTTTGAAAAATTCCCACAACAAAAAAAAATATTTAATTTACGAAATAAATATTAAAATTATCTTATTTGGAGTAAAATTGATAATTTTAACAATTTTTTGGTTTCCCATCATTTAAAATTTTTTTGATGTCATGTGCTAGATCATTTTTATTAGACAAATAGAAGTTTATGATCAAATTTTACGATCTTGTTAAAAAGTATTTAGTTAAAAACGTTTTTAAGTAGTTTTTAGCAAAGCATTTTTTTGAATTCAAACATATCATGTTTAACCATGTTTAATTATGTATCAACCAAGAATAATGAAAAAAAATGTATCAATTAAATTTCTTCAGGATTTTCCACACATTAAAAATCAAGCTATTTTCTGAATTTTATTAAAATTTTTATCTTATATATTGTTTAGTAATTACTTTTTTTCGTACTCTCAATTGAAATATAATTTTTATGGTAAAAACCTTTTGACAACAGAAAATCTGCTTTCTACACCCAAAAAAAAGATTTTCACAACCAAAAAAAAATTCCTAATCAAAAGTACTCAATTTTTGAAAAATGAATAAATTTGTTTATAAATCATATAAAAAAAGATTTTTCGAGATACAGCCAAAGCCAAATCTGCAGCCAAGCAAATCAGAAATATATCTGGAAATGGAAATGTGGCAGTGGAAAAGTTAGACTTGGCTCATTTGGATTCTGTCGAGCAGTTTTCCAAGAAGATAATCGCTCAAGAGGAAAGAATAGACATTTTGATTAACAATGCAGGCATAATGATGTGTCCGAAGTGGAAGACCAAAGATGGCTTTGAAATGCAATTTGGCACGAACAAAATTTTTTTTTTCGGTTTGGTTGTGATAATCTTTTTTTTTTGGGTGTAGAAAGCAGATTTTTTGTTATCAAAACACGACATCCGATTTTTATGGATTGAAACACAGTTCATTTTTTTGTCGCATCTTATCTTAAAATATTCCCAGTTAAACATTCTAATAAGATTTTTTTTATTAATTAATTAAACTTTGAAATAAAGAATTATTATCATTATCTTTTGATTGAACAATAGGATTTTTAATGAATTTTTTATGATGTACCTCTTCTTTTTTTTTGCAGCGAAAAAAATTGCGAATCTAAACGAATTTTTGAGTTTTCAAATTAGAAAAGTACCGTCAAACCTTGCAAACTTCCACATGAGCTTTTCAATACAAATTGGGAGCATAAACGAAAAATTTTTTTAAGAAAATGAAATACTGATTAAAATTGGTATTTTTTTCTAAATGGGACATAAAATAATTGAATTAAATAGACTTCAAATGATTTTTTTCAATTTTCAGCTCCAAAAAATTATAAATTTAAAAAAAATGAAAAAGCATACACAAAAAAATACTCTGTTCCCATTTCCGACTCGTCATAACTGTGATCTCTTGCAGTCATACTTTTCTCTTAGGCTGATATATCTTCATCGTAAAAGAAACTACGAATATTTCAAACATTATTATATTTTATGCCATCAATTTATTTTTTAAAAATAATAGTTGCTTAAAAATTAAAGATTAAAAATAAAATAAAAATTTAAAACTTTAAGAAATTAAAGTTGAAAATATTTGTTTTCTTTCTTATTTATGTTTTCTTCAACTCTTTTCCCTCTTTTGCATTCACTTTTAAATAAAAATATATTTGAGTTTGTTAAATGAAAGTTTATTGATGTGAATAATTAATTAATAAAATATTTTTATGATAATGAAAAAAATTCAAATAAATTTTTATAATATTTGAAAGGAAAGCTTAAATTACATCAATCTGATTTTCAAACTCTCTACCATAGTCAGCAGAATAACATTTAATTAATCGATGATAAACAATTTGTATTCTCCGTTACATTTAAAAATCTATAGATTTAATTTGTTCTATTTTATTCAATTTTTACCTGACAACTTGACTACTCATTTATAAAATTATTTCGTTTTTTATTTCTTTATGCATTAATTAAATCAATATTTTTGTAGTCACATGTTAAAGGATGAGGCCTGGAATCAAGATGCCTGACAAGGCGCCGTACCAAGAAATTTACAGTGGTAGAAAATATGCAACGGAGTCAATTTTACCAGGATAGAAGAATAATGCAATAATTAAACGAAAAAAGTAAAGAATTAGAAAAAAAAATGAAAAATTTTTCAGAGAATATTAAGTATCAAATATTGTTTTTTTTCATTAGTAAAATTAAGATAAATTTTTTATTTTGAGTCAAAATGGTTATCGATCTTTTTTTCATCCTTTTTTTTGAGAAAGATTTTCCAGGCAAATTTAATTATTTTATTTATTTTATTTGTTTATCTGTGCCGAGCTAATGCTCCTTCAGAAAATTTGATTTTTTGATAGGAAAATTTGATTTATTCCTACATTTTATTGATAACAAAAGAATTTAGTCAATAACTTAAATTATTAATAAATATACCAAAATTAACTTTATTATCCATTAAATAAATATTTATATTGTAAGTTAAATTTTTTTTAGTTTTTTTAGGCCAACTATTCAATATAGCGAATTATGTAAATTTATTTTTATATCTTTAAGAAACCTAGTATGAACGTCAGAGTGATGATTATCTAATTTTTTTATTGTTTTTTTATTAAATTTCATTTTAAATTCTTGATTGCATTTTATACAAAAAAAGTATTTTATCTTTTAATTTAACCAAAATAAAAAGATATTTTAAAAAATTAATAATGATTGATTTAGGTATCATAATATATTTTATGAAATATAAATAAATAAAATAAACAGGGTTAAAATATTAAGTAATATGTTTCATTACGTGTATTATTGCATATAAACTTTTATTTTTGGAATCCCACTAAGTTTAGGACCATATAATTAAATTAAAAAAAAATAACAAAGAATTTAAACAAACACTTTGTGAAATCTTAAAGAGAAAATTAGCTAGTATAACTTTAAGTAGATGAAATTTTCATTTAATCGATTTTTAGTGAAATAATAATTATTATTTTTTACTCGTGATTTTTGGAAATTCTAATTTAGTTATCTTAAATAATTTTGCAATTTAAATAGTTAAAATTGATTTTTAATTTATCAATTTAAAATTCTAATTTTATATAAAAAAAAATTTATAATTTAAAATTTTTTTTATTTAAATTTAATTTCACCACTTGAGAATTAATAGGTCTGCTTCAGCATTTTACTAAGAATTTCAAATAAAAATTTGATGATTATTTTTCAGAATTAGAACTATTTTGACTAAAAAATTCAAATACATTTAAAAAAAATTATTTTTTACGCCTTTATTTGAAATTATCAAACTGTGTTTTATGTTAGTTTAAAAATTTAAAAATCCTAAAGCACTGGTGGTTCAGTGGTAGAATGCTCGCCTGCCACGCGGGCGGCCCGGGTTCGATTCCCGGCCAGTGCATTTTTGTTTACCAATTAAACTAATTTTTTTTTCTTTTATAAAAAGCTAATTAATATTTAAACGCTTTTTTGGAAAAGAAAAACAGCTTTAGGTGTAAAAAAAAACAATTCATACACATTATTACCATGGTTTATGTAAACGGGATTATTTTTCAGACAGTATTTAAGAAAGGTCTATGTCAAAAATAAAAATTTGCATTATATTTTATTTAAATAATAAATTAAAATGTATCATTTACATTTAAAAAGCATTTAAGCATTCATCTTACACGATAATCAAATTTACCTTTAATTAAACAAAAAATTTTCGACTCACAATTAATAAGGATTTCTTATTTTCAAAGTTTTCAAATTAAAAAAAAAAAATATATAGCTGTTTATTTTATTTTATTTGGCTTTATTTTAGTATTCAGATTATTATTATAAAAATTTAATTAGATCATGTTGAATAGCGCTACTACTGCCTCGCTAAGATCTCTAAATGAAATAAATGCTCGTCCCAAAAGGTCTATAATATAAATATTTATTACATTTATAAACGTTTTTTATCATTTTTAGGACAAGCTATGGCGAAATGAGCACCTGGTTTTTCATGGATGAAAAAGAATTAAATTCAGATATTGGAAAATCATATGTAGATGTAATTGTCTTAACTTTTAAAATTAATTTTTTATAAAATTATTTTTTATCCAAAAGTTAAATGACTTTCAGGATAAAAGTTGCTATCATTTCGAAGAACTAACCCTTCCGGCACTGGTTACAAAAAATGAAGTGATCAAAAAATCGCCTAAGAGAGAGGTACCCGCAAGTCCAATAGTCCGCGAATTTTTAATGAGAAATTGGTCAGAGAAAAGATCTGATATGAACAAGAAATCAAAAGAAAAAAACCAGTAATGAAAATTTAATTTATTGACAAAAATATTTTTATTAAATTTAAAATTAGGGAAAATAGAAAAGGTCGCTCCGGAGCCGGAGGAGTGTGGCCAAATATAACTCAGGCTTTTCGAGAAAATGGCAACAGATTATTATTCGTAGAAGGGCCTACTTACAACCGAGTTCCTTTCAATTCTCAAGAAAATCTAAATTCGAATTCACAATTGGAAAAACCCCAATTAACCAAAGCTATTTTGGAAAAGATGGACAGAGGTTATTAATTAGACAAACAAATTTATTTTAAAAAAATTACGTTTTGAATTTTTAGAGAGGTTGGGTGTACAAACACGTTATGGTACTGAGAACGGAAATTGGTCAATTTTTAGATAGATTTTTTTTCAATTTTTTTTATTTCAAAATAAATAACTAAAAAACAAAATAATTAAAAAATAAATATTGAGTATTTTCATGTCTTGTGGTACTACATGTAAAGACCAGAGACAGAGTTTACCAAATTTCCTACATTCAAAAGACACTTTTTGGACAAATCATCATTTTTGAAAATGTTCTTATCTTTTAATAGGGCAGAGACCCCACTAAATGTCTCTTTGACCGATTGAATGTCCACATTTATCGAAGGAGAATAGCACACAAACGCAGTAAAATCCAACTTTTTCAAAACACAGAATTGAATCACTAGGAAAAAAAGAAATTAAAAAAAAAGAAAAAAATTTTATTTTTGAAAAAAAATTACATGCTGCTGGTAAATTTTGCAAAAAATTTGGTTCCTCTAATCTTTGGCACTTGTCTGCGGTTGCCATTTCTTTATTCGAAGACAAATATTTAACACACGGAAATTCCTGGCGATTCGAACTAAAATAGCTGGTTTGATTTTGACTGCAAAGAATAGTGCAAGCTTTAAAATTGACTCTTTCCCAAAGCTGGTCAATCCAGTCATAAAATTCATTTGACTTCAAATTGGTAAATACTTCGCACACAAGATAAGACTTGTTGTTTAAATTGTCCACTTTATAGATGAGATTTTTTCTCATTCTATTCAATTCAGAGTCGGTTTTGTCGTCGTTCTGAAATACTTTAAATTCTGAATTTGTAGCGCTCAGGCCCAAAAGTTTTTTTTCCGACTCATTCAAATGGTTTAGGAGGTACACATGCAAAAAAGCTTAGATAATCAGAAATGAATTTTCTTATTTTTAAAAAATTTTTTTTCTTTACCACAAGAAATGGGACCATCGGCCAAAATTAGCTCATCAACTTCAATTTTTTCAGTGCTTTCTTCCAGCCACTGAATTTTTCGTTTGAAATTTAAATTTCTAAAATTTAAAAATAGTTTTTTTTTCTTCAAATAAAATTTTTTTTTTATTGTACGGTTCGACTCTGGCAAATTCGTCGTCCTCATCATCGGAAACAGCGCGCGAAAACCCAAATTGCAGTTCGCCAAATAAGCTCATTTTTCTAATTAATAAAAAAAAATTTAACTAAAATTTTCAATTTTAACACATTCATGAATGCTCTTGAACTTTTTCTCAACATATTTGTTAAATTTATTTTTTGCCAAAGCTTTGTGAAAAGACAAAACAAGCCTCATATGCAAATTTTGCATTGCAAATTTTTAAATTTAAAAAATGCAACGAGCTTTTTTCTCAATTTCGCTAATGGGCGTCTTCATAATAAGAAATTCTTTAACAAAAAAAATTTTCCATTATTCTTCTCTTTTCCACACATAAATTGCTTGAACTTTTCTTCTAAAAAAAGCTCTTTATTTTTCAAAACAGAATTCTAAACGCAAAAACTCAAAATGAGTCAGAGAAAATTTTTTGTCGGTGGTAACTGGAAGATGAACAACCTGAAAAAAGACAACGAAAAGTTGATCGACTTAATAAACAATGCCAATATCAACTATGACCAAACAGGTACACCCTAAAAAAATTTTAAATAAATTTTTAAAAAATTTTATTTAGTTTAAATTAAATTTTTGCTTTCTTCCAACTTATGAAATTAATTTTTTCTTTTATTCCAAGAGGTCCTGGTCTCACCGCCAGCTCTGTACTTGGACTTTGTGCGTCAAAAAATCAACCCACAAGTTCATGTTGCCGCTCAAAATTGCTACAAGGTCGAAAAAGGCGCCTTCACCGGCGACATTAGTCCAGCTATGATCAAAGACTGCGGAGGTGATTTTGTCATATTGGGCCATTCGGAGCGCCGAAATGTTTTCGGCGAAAGTGACCAATTAATTGGTGAAAAGGTGAAGCATGCTTTGGAGTCGGGTTTGAATGTGTTGCCATGTATTGGCGAAAAATTGGAAGAAAGAGAAGCGGGAAAGACCGAGGAAGTTGTTTTCAGACAAATGAAGCACATTGCTGACAACATCAAAGACTGGGCCAAGGTTGTGATTGCCTATGAGCCTGTGTGGGCCATCGGAACTGGTAAAACCGCCTCTCCACAGCAAGCCCAGGACGTGCACGCACAGCTCAGAAAATGGTTGGCTTCTAATGTTAGCCAAGCGGTCGCTGATTCGACTCGCATCCTTTACGGTGGATCAGTAACAGCTGCCAATGCCAAAGAGCTTGCCACCCAGCCTGACATCGACGGCTTCTTGGTCGGCGGCGCTAGTCTCAAACCCGAAATTGTGGACATCATTAATGCCAGAGCATAAATTAAAATCTCAACAAGCTCAATATTAGTAGCCCCTTAGTGTTTTATTTCTAGAAGAGAATGTATTTTTTTAAAGATTTTAGTTTTATTATCAAATAAAAAAAATTTTTATTTCGCTTTATTTAATTTTTTTGAACAAAAAAGACCTTAGCAAGTCTTTAGTTAAAAATTTTGTTTTTTTTTTTTAAGAAAAATTTTACAATTAAGAAAAATGTGTGACGACTTGCCAGAATTAATTGACGTTTCGGTGAAACAGCCGGAAAATGAGCAAAAAGATGAATTACCGGAACAAAAAGATGAATTTATGATGGCTGGGTCAAAGAGAAAAAATCGACAAAAAGCCAAAGGTGATGCAGAAATGATGGTCGAAGACGCTACTTTCGAGGATGAAGATGACGCTGTGAACGAAGATGATGACATGCAAATTGACAAAAATGATCCTGTGCAGAGAATTAGTTTTCCGCCTGTGGCGCCTGAGAAGCTCAAAGACGGAAAATTTGAAATCCGCAAAATTCACGTACCACCCAACAGATTCAATCCGCTGAAAGATAGCTGGATGAAGATTTATACACCTGTTGTCGAATATTTAAAATTACAGATTAGATTTAATCTCAAAAGTCGAAATGTAGAAATAAAAGTAAAAGAAAAAAAAAATTTTTTTTTTACAAATTTTTATTAAAAGTTAATATTTAGACTTGTGAGGAAACGACTGAGATAAGTTCAATTCAAAAAGCAGCTGATTTTGTGCGAGCGTTTGTGCTCGGATTCGAAGTAGAAGATGCCCTAGCTCTTGTCAGATTGGATGATTTGTTTCTGGAATCGTTTGAAGTAATAGATGGTAAGGGTGACAAATAAATAGTTGGTTTTTTATTAAATTTGTTGATTAGTGAGACGCCTAAAGGGCGATCATTTGTCGAGAGCTATCGGTCGCATAGCTGGAAAAGGAGGAAAAACAAAATTCACAATTGAAAATACAACAAAGACAAGAATTGTTCTTGCAGATAGGTATTTGTTTTTTTATTTGAAAATAAAAATTTAATTGAAATTTTTTTAAAGTAAAATTCACATTCTGGGATCATTCAAAAACATTGCATTGGCTCGTCGAGCAATTTGTAACTTAATTTTGGGAAGTCCGCCCTCCAAGATTTACGGAAATTTAAGAAATATAGCTTCAAGAGCTTTGGAGAGTTTTTGAAAAATAAATAATTTGAAAAAAAATGTTTTTTAATTTTAATAGAATATTTAAGGCCACATTACAGAAAATTTTGAGAAAAGTTTTCACCTGATACAAACTCAGCATTAAGAATGTTTAGTTTAAATTAGAGCTAATATAAATTTTAGTAAGAAATGAAATCACCATAAAAAAATCTATTTCTTTGAAAATTTTAATTTTTTAAAATAAAAATTCATCAAAAGCAATCATATTTTGGCCATTTTAATTTTTATGTAAATCTACGTAAAATTAATTAAATTTTACAGAATTTTTGTAAAATATATTTAACATGGCAACATTGTATATTAAGAAACTATTTTTTTTCGGAAATGTAACATTAAGAGTCTAAAATGTGGCCAAAACCTAAAACTTGCTATTGGATTAGTTTTTTTTATTTTATTTTGCTTTATTTTACAAAGGTAAAAACTTTGGTATTTTTTATCTGTATTTAATAAAAAAAAACAAACAAATATTTAAATTCAAATTTTTTTTTCGAATCTAGATTCGAAAAAAAAATTTCCAATTAAATTTAATATTTTTAAGTTGGTATAATACAGTCAGGACCATTCACAAAGTAAAGTTTCAGAAATTCAAAACTTAAGTGCTATCTGAATTTCTAATTTTTGACTTAAAATTCGTAAACTACGCTCTTTGAAATTTTTTGGTGAACTAAACAAAAAAAGAATCGTAGACAAGAAATAAAAATAGCTTACCGTTTAAAATGTTGTAATTCTTTTAGACCAGGTATTCAATGATAAAATGAAAATATTTTTAAAATTATATATATTCTGAAAGAGTATAAAATTTTCTACACTCTGGTCTTTATTTTTATTTAAAAAAAAGGGCTTATCAATTTTATTTATTGAAAAACAACCAAAAACAACGCATTTTTCCTTGAATTATAAGTAGTACTAGGGATCACTTGAGATCAAAATTATTTTTTTTGTTAAATAAACTAAAAAAATTCTTAAGAAATCAAAGTTAAATAAACTAAAGAAATCAAAGTTTTTACTTTTTTGAATTCTAACTTTATTTTATATAAATTAAGTCTCAAAAGTATATAATTACATTTAAATTTTGAATATAATTACAGTGTTTTATTGTAAAAAGCAGAAAGTCTAATATTACACCATTTTGGGTAACTTTAGATTAAAAAATTTAAGCTTACGTAAAATTACGTCATTTCAAGTAAAACTTAAAAAATGCCGACGGCCAAAAAATTCCAATTTTTCGAACAAAGTTTTGATAAATTTTAAGGGTTGTTTTATAACATATTTTCAACTTGAAATTTTACATTTTTTTACGTTTTATTACATAATTTTACACAAATTAATGTTATAAACTGTAAAAAAATTTTCAGTAAAATTCACTGGTTAATATTTCCTAATTCATTTTAAATGCTAAAACTTTATTTTTTATTTTGTTTAAAAAAAAGATAGTTTCATGTTTTCACATTTACAAATAAAAAAAATAAAAATTCCCTTAAACCAGTCTTGAAAAAACAAATTTTAAATCTTTATCATATATTGTCAAAATTTATTAAAAAAAATATTAAAAATTAGTTTTTCAATAGGTTGATTACCTCCTAAAAAAGTGACGGAAATATATTGCCAAGATTTAAAATTAATTTAAGAAACAACTTAAAAAAACACGTCTTAGTCTGATGATGATGATGATAAACGTCTTTATTTTAAATAAATATATAAATAAATAATAATGGCTCGAGCTTTCGCTCCTTTGACAAGCTCATGAATGCTGTCCCAAAAAATATATATATTATTATTATATACGTTCGTATTTTAAAAATAACTTCTTTTTATATTTTTTTTAAAAAGAATAAGAAGGAAAAAGAAAAGCAAGAGAAAAATAAAAGAGAATATTTACAAAAACCAAAATAAAAAAAGAGAAAGAATTATACACTATTTAAGCAATTCTTCTTTTAGCTATTTTTTCCTTTTACTGCTGCATTTTTTGATTGCAATGAATAAAATCAAATTTAAGTTTTTGATTTCTACCTCTTTTAAAAAGTTTAAACTCGTTTATTAAGTCATTTATTAATGGATTTTTTTTCTGAATCGAAGCATTTAAGTAATTTCAATTTAGTTCCTTAAATCTATCCCTACGTCTAAGTCTAAGTTAAAGTCACTATTTAAAAGACTGTTTTTTTTAAATTACTTTATAAAAATTTTAGAAAGAAAACAATTAAAAAAGATGTCTGAAGAACTGTCACTTTCAATTTCTCCAGTTTTTTGTTACTAATTAGAACATTATCCAGATCATATCTAAAAATCGATTGACAGAATTGTTTGTATAAAAACGCAACTAAGTCTGGACTAGCTAATTTTGTCTTAGAACCAATACAATGTAAAGAATAGAACCCTTTTCCACTTCTTTCTATTTTCCTTTAAGGAAGTGATTGATTGTTTTTTATGAAATATTAGAGCCACCAATATTGACGGGTCAAAATCAAATTTCCACATTTTAGAAAATTTTGAACATAATTCTAAATGTCTTAGACAGTGACTAAACGAGGGTGCTAGTATAGCAATATCATTGCAATAGGCAATTACAATTAAAGAAAGGTTCATTCCATTTATTGATGCTCCAATATTTCGATTACAGCATTCAAAAATTATATTTTTTAAATTTTTAGAAAATTTTTTATTCTAATTAAATTAGAATTTTAATTATTATTTAAATTCTAAAAGACTTCAGTGAAGTCTTAATTTTTCTTTGAGGTGACATAAAAATGGGTAGCCTTTTTTTTGCAAGTAATAAAATAAAAATTGAAAGAAGCTCAACAAAGAAAATTAAAGTTAGCTTTATTTATTTAAAAAATTTACAAAATTTTTTTTTTTTAAAGTGAGGTTTTTCTTTGAGCCGATTGCATAATTTTATTAAAAGCATCAAACCGGTTTTTTAAGCTGAAATGTTAAATTGAGCTTTTTGTAAGCATTTTTGAGGTTTTTGGGATGAAGGCTCACAATTTTGTACTCGTCCATATTTTTTCCTCAAAATTTTAATCTTTTCCCTTATCTCATAGCGGAAATTGTGATTCATCCATCCATACAGCAATGGGCTAATTATGGTATTTAGCTCTTCAAGTGTAGTCAATATGGTCAATGGCGAATAAATCTCTTTCTCTTGAAATGAATTGTGATTGATTGCTTTGGACATCTTGCCAATGTCGAACTCTGCTTTTATATTGAACAAAGATAGCGGAAGACAGCATATTATGAATGTGAGGCACAGCGCACTCAAAAGCCGACAATTTTTCTGATGAGGCCTCTCTTTTTGGATCAATTTTCTTCTTAATTGTTCATGGTGACTCATTTTGTCGTCGTGTCTCTTCAAAAAACTGACTATCCAGAAGTAAGTGATGAACATGGACAGACATGGTAGGACAAACTCAAGAAAAAACAGGACCATTATATACAAGCGCTTATAGAAGGTATCTGACCAATTTTCCACACAATACTTTCGGTTGTTTTGAAAAAATGTCATTTTTATGTCATTTATGTTGCTGAAAGGAAGCTCTAGTGAGCTGTTGAGCGAGCTGAGTCTATAGTTGAGCAGGTTCATGATGTTTTCGTCGTAGAGCTCTTTCGTTGTGCGGTGCCAAAAAGTTGGCATGGACAAAAGTATGGCCAAAATCCATATAAATATGATGACTACAGTGGTGTCCTGTTTTTTAAATTGGCGGGATCGCGAGTAGACCACGAACATCCATCGGTCTATGGCGATCATCATGATGCTAAATGCAGACACCAGCATTATTACTATTTGGATTGAGTGCAAAAATTTGCACCAGAAAATGCCCATAGTCCATTGTGGAAAAATGATGGAAAAAAGGAAGGAAGGCGTGCAGATGGTGACCAGAAGCAAGTTTGACAAAGTAAGATTGAGCATGAATGCATTGCGCACATTTCTCAAGCGAATGTTGCACACAACCAGATAGATTACCAGCGAGTTGCCAAATATTCCAAAGGCAATTATGAACGTGTGCACAACGATCATGAAGCCCATTAGCGGGCGGTCTATCGTCTCCTCAAAGTTGATCGATTCACTAAATGTTGAATTTTCTTCCAGGTGAAACATTATTTATTGCATCTAAAATGTTTCGATTAAAAATTAGTTTGTTTTATTTTTTTTAGCAAAAAATAAGAGAATTTTTTTTTTCAAATTACATGATTTAAAATAAAAATCGTGATCGATTGGGATGAAAATTTAAATTTTTTTTCCTAGGCTTGTTCGTGTTTAATTAAATCTAATCGATAAATTCCCAGGACGAATCTATTCGAAAAAATGATGGCCAAATTTAATTTCGTGTTCTCAGAAATTTTATCTAATCTGGTTCATGATCTAAAAGTTCATGCATAAACTAAGCACCCTTTTTTTTTTTAATTCATTTAAAAAAAAATTTTTTTTTAATTTTTTTTTTCTTAATATAAAGGTATGAATTAAATATCAAGACACTAGAATTTAAAATTTTTTTAATTTAATTATTACTTTATTGGAAGTAAATTTTCTTAGCACTCTATAATCAAAAATAATATTTTTTCTATAATATAAGTTTTATAAAGCTGTAATCATCGCCGCTTTGATAAATTAAAAAAAATAATCTAATTACAAGTATTACTTAAACAAAATAATTAAAGTATTTATTTAATTTTAGCGATAATGTCTGTAAATTAGACTGGCAATTTTTTCTGGAAATTAATTTAGTATCATAATTGTTCAAGTGTGCAGTAAAAAAATCATAAAATTCGAGAAGTGTGTGGTATAGAACTCTAATATATTGGGCGCATGCAATAAATATGGAGCTGATAAGCATTTTATCCTGAAATTAACCTCAAAAGTCAGGGATTTAATCGAATTTTTTCCGAGCAACCACGCTTTAGGAACCTGGAAGCGTTTTAAATTAATTATCATTTTGATTTAATTAGGGCTTCTTTTTTAAAAACTACATGAAAATTTGTTTTTGCAAAAAAAAATTATCTTTTTCTAAAAAAATTATTAAATTATGAACACATCATAATTTAGCGTAAATTTGGCTAGGCCTGAACAAAACGTAAGAAAAGAGTAAATTATAGATATTCATATTGAAAGCTTATGGAATGTCTTTGAAAATATCAAGATAATTTTAATTTAATTATTAATAGATTGAAAATAAAATTTGCTTTTAATAAAAATTTTAATAAAAAAGCAGTCAGAATGTTTTTGTACCATAATTGGAAAAAAAACTTTTTTTCTAACTATCAAACTTAATGTTTTAAATAAAGAAGAAATTTGTTTTAACAAAAATAGTCTCTTTATTTTCTATTTAGGTGGAAATGAGACAAATCAATAAAATTATTTTCTCAAACGACTGTGATCGTATGAGACACAAAATTAAATAAATTAAAAAAAGATTTACTAATAAAAATAACATTTTATAGAAAGTATTTTTAGAGATAAAAGGAAAAACATTTTTTTGGATTAACACCATCATTTTTAGCTTAGATGCTTAATTTTGATGACTAAATCAATAATCCGCTTATTAACTTAATGGAATTATTAATCTTTATTAATCATCATGTTGGTTTTTTATTTTTTAAAAATAAGTGCACAACATCTTCTTTTAGAATTTTCTGTTTTAATCCAAGGCTTCAAAGATTTTAAAAACCCAATTTTATAATATGAAAATGGTTTTAAATCTTATAATTAAAAAATATAAAAATTATTTTTTTTTTTGCCAATGACAGACGATATTACTTGATCTAAATAAAAGATTTTTAGCATTTGTCACTCGACGGAAAAGTAAACTTTTTGATATCAAACGAAAAGTTATCATCTCCTCTATTAGTCATAGATTTAGACTTATTCAAAATTAGATTTGACTCTAGTGTAAGCAAAGCAAATGTGATTTACAAAAATTAAGTGCTCTAAGACATCAAAAACAGTCTAATTTCATTAAAAAATCAAATCTATATCTATCAAAATAAGATTGAAGAATTTGAAGCTATTTAAAAATTTTCTTTAAATTCATTAAAACAAAATTGGACTTTAAAAAAGGAAAATTAAAACTAATTTTAATTGTAAAACTAAAAATAATATTGACTAAGCTATAGCTAGAACAAAAAATGAACTGAAAAATAATTTTACAATTTTATTTTTTTTTTATATTCTTTTTATATTTGCAAAAAAAGGACGACTGACACTTTGTATATAGTTTGATAATTCTAATAAATTCATAATGATCTATATATCAATTTTTATCAATTTATAAAGGAGAAAAAACTGAATCATTGATTTATAAATTATCTTTTATGATCATCCTTGAGAAAGTTACCAGAAAAAAAATTTAAATTTTGAAAAAAAAATTAAAAAACTTTTCAAGACTATATTAGTTATCATTTATAAATAAATTTATAATTATTAGCTAAAAGACGCTTTTCTTGTTTTTGACATTTTTAACCCCCATGCCTCCCATCAACCCACAACTTTTATGTGTTCATTTAAGTCTTTTAGCCTCTATTAAACATCCAAGATTCATTTAATTCAATTATTATTAAAGTAGGATCATTCCTTTTCATGTTTTATTCACGAAATGTTTTATTACATTTAATAAAAAATTAAAAAAGATGTTCATTGATAACAAGAATTGTTAAATTTAAAATCAAAAAAGAAAATGGCAAAAATAAAAAAAGAAAAATAATAATTTAATAATAATAAAATTCCATACAAAATGGATTGTATATTGACATAAGGCAGTCCGAGTGCTTTCTTTTGGGCATAATTAAGCATTTATAAACTTATCTTTTGCTATGAGATGCTCTTTTTGAAAAGCTTAGTTCAAGTTTGGCTTGAAATTTAATGGGAAGATTATACAATAAAAAAATTTGAAAAATTAAATTATTATCTAATCAAATATTTTGTTTAATTTTTGTAAAATTTAAATTTAACAAATTTCTTTATAAATGAAAATAAATTTTTTCTGCGGGAAAAATTAGAACTTTGCACTTAATTTTTGGTAAAAACATTTAAAAGTAGTTATTATGAATTTTTTTCGATTTTTTTATGAAATGCCAGGTCAAAAAAAGAGGAAAATTTTATTATTTGCCAATAGTTGTTTTATAAATTGACAGTGATATTCTCAAAAATTAAAAGGTTCAAAATAATAATTCTAAAAATGGAAATACCAGCTTTTGGAGGAAAGGGAATCTTGAATCAAAATTTATCAAATTACTTAAAGAAATCACAATCCAGAATATACTGCTACGTCTGTCTGTTTTAATCAACTTGTAAAGTGATTAGATTACAGACTTCAAATGAAAAATAGACATTTTTTCAAACTTTTAATTAAAAAAAACACTCATGTGGTTCAAGTGGGTTAATGACACAACATTTTTAAGATCGTAGAGCACATTGATTTTTATTTTTAGACATTTTACTTTTACAAACCTTTGTTCAAAATATTATTCTGATTAATCAGACATTTTTTAACTCTTAAATTCCTACGCTTATCGTAACTAATTTGCATTTGACACGGAACAAAGGTAAAAAATTGAAATTAATTTTGAAATTGCCTGAATGTAATCTTTTTGATTCATTAAATAAAAAAAGGAAATTGTGGCTTGATTGAAAGTTTTTGTTATATCATGAAGTATTTTCAGCATCTTGTTTTCAGATCTATTTTTTCCATTTGACTGATGATTAGCTTTCTCTGAGCTAATGTAGTCATAAATGCCTCATTGAATAAATTTAATTATTTAAATTTTAATTCATATCTAATAAGCTCGGTAGTTTTAAAGAAAAAGGCTTATTGTTTATTTTTGTTTTTTTAAGTGTCTCTTTTAAATTAGAAATGGAATATACGAAAATTGCAAGTTAAGGTAAATTCTTTACTTTCCAGAAGAAATCACAAATGCTTTTGCTTAGTGTTTTTTGAGAATTAGTTTTCTTTACTCTTCGCCTACTAATCTAGAAAATAATTTGAAAATATATTCATCATAAAAATTTGCTACATAAAAAAAATCATTCAACTATGCGTTTTTTTTTAAATGGTTATCTTTTTTTCGATCTTAAATTTTGAAGTCATGCTAGATGTTAAATTAAACAAAATTCTTCAAAATGATTTGCTTTACTCTACATTTCTTTGATTTAGATATTTTATTAAATGAAAAATTTTGATGAAAGTTAAAAAAATTTAGTTGTAATCATAAGAAAATAAGCCTAAAAGCATCAACAGCAACCCATGAAACATGTCTACCGCTATGTGCATGGTCAAATTTCCAAGGGTTTGATAAATTTGATTTTATTCCTGATGGTCATGCTGTAAATGCAGTGCTCTATCATTGAAAATAAAAACTTCTTTTCATGAAAATTGTCCTTACTTGGTCAACGCTAGAACTCAATATTATTTAAATTTTTTTGAACAAAATTTCAAATTCCCAAAATAAAAGATCTTAAGACTTAATTATACTTTTACATTTAATCTATTAAATTGACGAAGTAAATAAAATAAAATGAAATCAAAATTAATTTTAAAAAATGCTTAAAAAATTAATTTTCAGCTAAATTAAAACCTCAACGTTAGACAAATCAATTTTTTATCTTTCTTTTTTTAATTTCTGTTAGTTTCCTAGACAAAAATATTTTTAAAAAAAAATTAGACCTTATTAATGATTTGAAATTTTTCTAGAATTTGAAGTTATTTTGATGTTTTTGTTTTGTTATTTAAACAAGATAGCTGAGTTTTTTAAAAATAAACTTAACGCCATCGGCTTTTTTTTTACTTAAATTATTTTTCTTTAAAGTTTAAAAATTAAATAAAGCAGACTGGAATAAAAGATTAAATATCATTCGTATACCCTTTTCAATCATCAAAGACTCCATTTTGGGATGCATGAAAACAATTTTTAATCATAATGGAAAATAAAATCTAAAATACCAAGGATTTGAAAATTTAAAATTTTTCAATTAAAACCTTAGAATTTTAAATGATAATTCACATTAATTTTTACTTAATTCGAACCGTTTGATTACAAAGCATATTTTTTTAAAAGAGCTTTAGTCAATTGTGAAAGAATACTTTGTTTTATTTAATAGATAATACCTTTAAAAAATCCGAAAATGTTTTAATTTAAATTTTTATTAAACAATGATCAAATTAAAAAAAACTAAAATTAAATTTTACTAAATAGACCGTAATGAGTATTTAAAGCCAATAGGCTAGATTTAGCAAAAATGAAATACAATCTCGTTATAATCTGAAAAGAAAGATTTTGAAAAATATTTTTCTTTGAATTAACATACAATTTTTTTAAGATTAGAATCAGTTATTTTTTAGAAAAAATAAGTTCTCATGGATAAAAAGCTGAGATATCAGATTTAGACTGATGGAAATATAATTCGCAATTTTTCCTTAAATTTAAAAAATCAAATATAAAAAATCGATTAATGTGACTTCATTTTCTAAATATTTTTATACTAGTTGAAATTTTTATTTTTAATCAAATAAAATTGATTATATAAAGTTCATAGCTGTAAAATTTTTTTAAAAGTATTTTTCATTTAAAATAATTTCATAATTAGCTTTTTTTATTTAAAAGAATAAAATATATTAAATTTAATTACCTTGATGGAAAGTAAAAACATCTTGTACTTTCAATAATAGCACTATCTTAGTAATATAATTATACTACCTTAATAATAAACATTGAAACAAGCTAAAGCAAGATTAAATTTTAAGCATTTAATTAAGAAAATCGATTTTTTTAAATACTTATTCTTTATTTTTCTAAATCACAATTTTCACCAATTATAACTATTTTTTCTAACAATTTAGAATAATAACTATCAAAATTGAAAACAAAATCTTTGTATTCTGTTAATAGATTAAATATTAATTGGAATTATACTGAAACCGTAAAATTCCACATAATTTGTGACAAAATTCACCAAAATTTTTTAATTTTTTTACAATTCCAACCAAAAATATAAATTTAAAGTTTGAATGATTGGTCTTTAAGTAAATTCAAAAAGTACTTATTGATTATTAGATAATTTTTCCTAAATGTATTTTTTAATGCAGAATCTTTATTAGCGTAAAACCCCACAAATGACCCTCAACATCCTTGTCAAGTCATGCGAAAAAATAAAGCCTTTAAGACGAAAATAATTACCTTTAAAAAATTTTCACCAGAAATATTTAATGGGCAATTAGAAAATGATATGATAAATTAAAAATTAACTAGTAAGTTTGAAATGCTTAAATAATTTCGTAATAGTGTATTTTCAGATACGAATTTGAATCGATTTGAAATCCGGTATGAAAAATTTGATCTTCTTTAAATACCGAAAAATTTAAAACCTAACAATTTTTATTTTAAAAAATTTTAATTAAAAAACTCAAGGGTTTTAAGATTTAAAGCAAAATTATTTTTAGTCGTTTTTTTTTAATTATCTGAAAGGACTGATATCTAAATAATTTAAACTAAAAATCGTTCAGTTAAGCAAACAGTTCCGTGCTAAAGATTTTACCTCAAAATGTCGACCTTTCTTGGTTCACTTATTAAGGAATAATTAAATAATAATGAAAATTGTTGTAAGTTTTAAAAATTCATCTCTGTTATATCATTTTCAGAATAACGAAATTCATATTAACAATTTGAATTAAAAAAACTATTTTAAAAAAAATCCAAAGAAAACATTATACATATTCACATGTTAGCAAACAATGATAATAGAAAAAGAATTGATCAATTAAAATTTTAATTAGAATCCGAACTTAAATTTAGCTAAATTGCTTTAGGAAAATCCGGAGAATTTTGCAATACTTTATTTTCTAATAATACACTCACATTAATGTCTTTTGTGAATTTCAAATACAAATTGAACAAAAATACTTCATTTATTGAAATTAAATTTAATGAAAAATATTGGAAAAAATACTGCAACATAGTGAAACATACTTTTTTGTCCTTTTTTCCAAAAAAAAATTTATTTTTTTTTTAGTAAATCAAATCAATAATCTTTTTAAATCTCATTGATTCTTTATTTTTGTGATCTTTACAACAAAGTTTGTTGAACTATGTTGCAGTATTTTTTCTAATATTTTTTATTATTTTCAATTTTAATTGATCAAAAAATGAAGAATTTTTGTTCAATTTGTATTTGAAATTCACAATACCCATTTATTTCACTCAACCTTTAACTTTCACTTTCTATTAGTTTTATTAAACTTTTAAAATAATTAAATTTTTAAATTAAGAAGCGGACTTGCCAATTTGATTTTTACTTAAAAAAATTTACTCTTTTAAAAATTATTTTTCTTAGAAATATTTCCTAGTTAACAACTCTTTAACTCTTTTCAAAATTTAAGTATGTAATTATTTTTACAATATTTTACTAAAATTTGAAATTTCTGTTCTTGATTTTGGTTTTGATTAGTTTCCTAAAAATTGAGCTTAGATTTGTATCTTTTTCATCCATATCATTTAAATATTTTACTCTAAACGACTCAAAGCTCTAAAAGTATTTGATCAATTTTATTATTCAATTTTATTTTAATAATCTGTCCAGGAAAAAAAACTTTTTACAGTTTGAATTATTTTAATATTTTCTTTTTTTTCGAATTAAAATTTAAAAAACTTAAAAGACTAAAAATTTTTCAAAATGATCGAAAATTAAGTAATAAATTTAATATTTAACCAGTTACAAAATAAACTGGTTTTTGAAACTGTTCATTAATTCTGATCTTGTTCAGAGTGGTAGCGATTAAAAATCAGTATTTTATAGCCGGTCGACTAACACTTAACTTAGCATGACTTTATAGCTAAGATTTTGTAGCTTTTTGTATCTAAATCTTTGAAATATTTAGAAATTTTTCAAAATTTATAAAGGATTATACAAGAAAAGTAATATTTTTTTTAATTTGTATTTTTGAATGTTGGTAACTCGAAAATATCAATTAATCTTTTAATCCATTTTTTTTTGAATAAATTAAAAGAAAAGAATCTACCTATTTTTTTGGTATTATAAAGATAAATGCATTTAATAATTTAGAAAAAATCAATTTTCGATAAATGACACTATATTAAAAAAAATTGTGATTTTATGTAAAATTAGCGGAAAAATTAAAAAACCTTGCATTTATAAAAAAAATTTCTTGACACTTCAGTATGAATTAACAGAGATTTAAATATTAGATTTAGAAAATTTTATCTAGTTAAGAAACCATGTGTTTGAGTGTTGGGACTAGATTTTTAGAATCTACGCCTTGAAATAAAGAATAAATTTTAAAGTTTGAAATCAAATTTTGAAGCTTTGTAAAAATTTTCATTCAATTTAACCTAATAATTATCTTAATTATCCAGTAATAAGAGAATAAATTAGTAAAATTTGATACTTAAATTTCACGGGATAAAATTATCCTTTAATTATTTGAACAGAAAAGAGGTACTGAAATCTTTTTAATTAAATAATCTTATAAAGGAATTTATTTTCTTTCCGCCAGGTCAAAATACTAATTAAACCCTCGTTTGAGCTCTTAAATCTTTTTAGTCAATTATTTGAACTTTTGAATCTTTTTTGAAACTATTTTAATTTGAGAAAACGTGAATGAATCGAAATGAAATCGAAAATTTGTATTTATCAATTACAAATATACGATATTTTGTACAATCATTAATTTTTAGCACAAAAAGTGTTTTTTTTCTAATCTCACAAATTAAATATAATAATAATAATAATAATAATAATAGGCTACAACAGGTTTTATCCTGTAGAGCAAGACACTAGAGTCTCACTATGGTAGCTAAAACGAGTATAAATAACTAAAAAATGTTTATTTCTTGTTTGACTTGAAAAAATCGTCAATTTTCTTTTTAAAGCTGTTCTTGGTGTCTACTGAAATAATGTCAGTCGTCAATCGATTCCAATTGTCTACCACTCTATTCGACAAAAAGTATTCTCTTTGACTGATCCTTGTGAGTTGTTTCGCTAACCTGTGCTTTCCTCCCCGTATACCTTTTGCTGGGCCTTCAATTGATAGTGAATTAGTGAGCTTGTTCGGGTTGTGCCAGTCAATTATGCTCAATCCTTTCGAAATTTTAAAGTACTCGATTAAGTCAGCTCTCTCTCTTCTCTCTTGGAGGGTCGATAGGTCCAAAATTTCCAGTCTTTTTTCATAAGAAAGCTCTTTTATGCTCTTAACAAGTTTTGTAGCTCTAATCTGTACTTTTTCTAGTATCTTTATCTCTTTTTTGTTGTGAGGGCACCAAGCTGCTATTGCATATTCTAAATGCGGTCTTATAAATGCAACATAAAGTGATCTAAACGACTCTTTAGACAAAAACTTGAAAGCCTTGCTCAGCTGCCAGAGGACAGTGGAGGCTGTATTTGCAGCTAACGTGGCTTGTTGGCCCCATTTCAAGTTTGAACAAAGGACAATGCCCAGATCACGTTCCTTATCAGTACTTTCTAATGGCTTACCATTCATTGTAATGTTAATATTAAAATGTTTGTTGTTGATCACCATGGCTTTACACTTCTCCTCATTAAAACTCATTAACCATACATTTGACCATTCTACCAGTCTATCCACATCAAGTTGGAGACTTTTTAGGTCAAGTGGATTTTTTATAATCGAAATTAACTTAGTGTCGTCTGCAAAAAGCTTACAAAGGCATTTTACAACCTCAGGCATATCGTTGATAAAAATTACAAACAATAAGGGACCGAGCACTGAGCCTTGTGGCACTCCACTAATTACATCCAACCAGTCTGACACCTCTTCACCCATTACCACTCTTTGCCTACGTCCAGTCAAAAAATCTTTAATCCAATTTACTAGCATATCATCGAATCCATAAAGTTCTAACTTCTTTAATAAAGCCCTATGCGACACTTTATCGAACGCTTTGGCGAAGTCCATGAATATTATTATCGAAGTGAAACCGCGGTTTAAAGCCTCCGTTATTGTGTCAATTGTTTCCAGTAGGTTGGTTAGACAAGACTTTTTTGATACAAAACCATGCTGTTCTCTCGCTATTAATCTATTTTTTTCAAGATGTTCCATCATCGATTCCTTTAGAATTCTCTCCATTATTTTACAAGCGATTGATGTGAGCGATACCGGTCTGTAATTTATAGCTTCTGTTCGAGTTCCTTTTTTGAAAATTGGTGAAATGTTAGCCTCTTTCCAAGCGCTTGGGACACTACCACTGGTGTAAGAAGCTATGAACAGTCTCGAGAGGTATACTGCAAGAGTACCGGAACATTTCTTCAGTACATTTGGGTGCATGCCGTCAACTCCCGGAGCCTTGTGTACATCCAGGTTAAGCAAGTATTTGAGAACATTCGAATTCGAAAACACACTTAAATCGATTTTGCATACACAATTTGTTCGTTTGTCCATTTTTGGTAACGGTCTACCATCATCACGGCTAAAAGCTGTTTGAAACTGCTTGTTGAATATGTTTGATATTATCAGTTTATCTGTGACAAAGTTTCCAGAGCCATCTTTTAAAGATCTAACACGATCCTTGTTTATTCTCTGGTCATTTACATATGAAAAAATACGCTTAGGCTCATTTTTACAATTTCTGATAATAGACCACTCAAAGTTCTTCCTCGCCTTCTTAACCTCCTTTTCGACCAGTCTGCATACGCTGTTATAAACTGCTTTTGTGGATTCATTTTTACTGTCAATTTGAGTTCGGATAAACCATTTGTATTTCAAGTTTGTGAGCCTTTTAATATTCTTATTAAACCACTTGGGGTTTTTTCTAGTTGAAATGTTTTTCTCGGACAGTGTGAGTTTGGGAATGAACTTTGAAACACCCTCGTGGTAAACCCTGATCAAAGTATTAAACATACAATTAGTCTCTAAGTCTCTCATTTCTTTTAACTTCGAAGCGAGATGTTCTTCTAAAGCTACATAATTACCTTTATTATAGAGTATTTTGCTTACAAGTTTTGGTTTTGTCTTTTCCTTGAGCAGGTATTCCCAGGAGAGTACTGAATGAAGACGATTTTTTGAGGAACTACCAAGTGGAGCACCTCCTTGTACAGCATAAATACGGCTAGGGTTATCGGTTATGACCAGGTCCAATGTTTTTTCACCAAAGGAAGGCACTTGTACATGTTGAGCCAAAAAGTTTTCTTCTAAAGTTTCGATGAATTTGGAGCTTAGGACACCAGCTTGACTTTGACCCTCGACGTATCCGTGCAAGTTTGTCCAACTAATTTTCGGAAAGTTAAAATCTCCAGCAATTAACAGACCGGTGTATGTTTTTTTTTCAACTAACTTTTTTGCTAAAGCTATATTTTTAAATATCTCTTCAGCTGTCTCATGATTAAAGTATGTTGGCCGATAAATACAGCCTATCAAAATTGAGTCCGCACCGGTATTAACTTTACACCAAATTTCCTCTCCAATTGTTCGGGCTAATCCATCTTCAAGGACCTCAGAGGCCTCGAAATCGTCTCTAACATAAATTGCCACACCTCCACCAACCACTTGTTCCCTGTCTTTGCTAAACAATGAATATACAAATAAAATTTTAATTATAATTAAAATAATAATAAGTAAGTTTCAATGACGCATTATTTTTTGACGCATTATTTTTTGATTTTATGATTAGTTAAATGTTTTATGTTCACTATCATTGCTCAACTTAACTTAAAGTTTTTAATCCTCTTTGAGTTTTTCCGGCATCTTTAGTAAAATAAAGTGATTAATTTTTTCACAAAATTCCATCAAATTTATACAAGTTTTTGACTAAGCCAAAGTTAAATGAAGCAATGAAATTCATTTGAGAAATGCTTTCTTTTAATCAAAGATAAAACTTAGCAGCAAAATTGTCTTATTTATCAAAAACTAATTCAACAGTGCAGTAATGAATTATTTTTTAATTTCCTTTTAAAATTAAATTAATCTGTTCGTAATAGATTAAAAAATTAATTAATGTTTGATCTCTGACAAACATTTTTCAAATTAAATTCTAACTCTCGTTTGATAGAAAATGCTCTCATGATAATTCCCTGATACTTTGAAGTTGTTGATAGATTTTTTAAAACTATCTCCTAATTAAAAAATAATTATATCTAAAAATAAAGAAATAAAGAAATTTAAAATCATGGTTTACGAAATAGGTTTACGAATTAAAAAAATTTGAAAAATTTGAAAAATTGTCGTTTGGCTTAGCAAATTTGAAAGACCAAAATTTAATTAATAGCGTCATCACGTGATTTAGAAAACCGTTGAAAGTTGTGTGTTGGCAATGTCGCTCAACAAAACAAACCAAAACCGACGGTGGATATTTAAAAATTCGGTAAAGCTAAACTTGAAGAGGTTAGACAAACCGATTAGCCATAAAGTCTTATTTAGTGCACTAGATGTCGTCCTGAACCAAGTGGAAAACGATGCGATCACAAGTATCTACAATTTCTCTTCAAACAAAGTTTGGATAATCGAGTTTAATGCTGCTTTTAACGTTGCCAAAATTTTCGAACGAGACATCAATATCAATGGAACCATTTTCAGACTTGAAGATGCAAATAAAGTCCCGGATCTCAGAAGGTATTGT
>QEOQ01000303.1:1735792-1763985 GCA_010279815.1 Brachionus plicatilis
AAATACAAGAGTGAAAATATACGACCAAGTTACTTTAATCGATTGTAGTCTTAGGAAAAAATCTGTCGAAAAAGTAATCAACGATCTTGAAAAGATCACAATTCAGCTTAATAAAACAGTTCCTTTGGAACTCAACAGAATTCTTAAATGCTTTGTGCCAACACTTAAAACCAAAGTTATTAATAACGAGCAGTTTCTTGAAAGCTTAAACTCAAATCAAGAGTTGATAAAGCTATTAAAAAGCAGCAAAAAAATCAAAATAACAAACAATGATGTGTTCAATTATGCCAAGACTATTGGTGAAATTTTTTTGCCCAAATTTGATGCAAACTTAAACAGCCTCATATTCTTACACTACGAATACATTTTAAACTGCTTGAAACTTTTTATAAGGCATGATTTAAATGATTATTTATTAAGTGACAAAATAAAATTATTCAATACTTGTGGTTTTTTTGGGGACAATCTAAAGTACCAGGAATCAGTTGATTTGTTCCAAAAATATGGCATTTTGGAGGACAAACTATTCAGATTTATTTCTTTTTCTTTGCATCAAATGGACTATGAACAAGTAAATGAATCAGTGGATATTCTTAACCAGTTTATGATTCTTTATAAAAGTGAAACTCAATATTTGGAAGACGAGTGTCCATTTTTTCAGATTGTTTTGCCATTTAAATGCACAGCTGACTTTGAAAAGGAAAAAAGTTTAAATGGATCTCTGACAAACACCTATGATTCGGATTTATATGCTGATGATTTTTTTAAGTATTTTATTCGTTTTGATAAAATATGCTCACGGCGAGAAGAAATCAAGGAACTAAACTCGCTGAGAAAGCAAAAAGAGCTGTGGAGTCCAAATGAAAATGAATATTTGGACGAATTCGAGGACTCGGAGCGCCAGTCGAGAAGCTCTTCATTGGAAAAATCCCAAATCGAAGCGGTCCGATTTAATTACTTTCAGGAGCTTGAAAATTTCAAAATTCTTCCGGATCAAGATTTTAAAGACATTTTTAAGCTAAAGGCTATTTATGAGATTAGCTCTTTGTTCAAAATGGAATGGCATTTTTTCACTAAATTTTCTGTTTTGATCCAGGATTTGGTCTTTGAAAGATTCGACTGGCAAAATGTTATCATAGCCAGGGATTTAAATGGAACATGTATGCGCATTAAATCTTTGGATAAGATGGACAATGATGAATTTTCTATACAGATAGAAATATTTTGCCAAGACATTACTTTTTTAGATGAGCTAAAAAATAAGCTTGGTATAATTTTAGACAAACTTGCAGTCTACTATCCGGGTTTATTTTTTACCAAAAAATTTTTGTTATATGAATAAAATCCAAAAAATTAATTCGGTTTTCAAATGAAAATATGAATAAATAAATTTTTTTTAGTTTTTAGTATTTTTTTAAAATGAAAATAAATCTTTCAATTATAAAATTTTTTTCAAAATTTTAATAACAATTAGACTTGTATTCTATGATTAAAATCGCTTCAAGGATTTTTTTATTTTGTTTTCAACTCAAAAATAAATCATGTTTTATCTCATTTTAATTAAAGCTAATTTCTTAAGAACAATCTGCAGAGAGAAGAAAGATATTTCTAAAGACTTGATTTTTATAAAGTTGTAATTATCAAAGTTAATTGTTAAAATTTAAAGATCAAAAACCTTAAACCTTGAAAGCTTTGTTTTTAAATTTTTATCAAATACAAAAAATTTGCAATATGTGACAAATTAAATAAAATTTAAATCGAAAAAAAATCTTTTTAAATAAAATCAATAACTAACTTAGTTTTTGAAAGAAGCAATTGAGTTAGAATCTCAGCTTAAAAAGTCAAGTAATACAGTTATAAGATTGGTAATTTTTATCAAAATAAATAGGCGATTATGGTCAAGCTACAAATTTTTTTATAAAGGTTGTATTATCGCATGGATGGTCACTATCTATAATTAATTAGCTACTTTGACTTTGTTTAGGATTATTAATGATTTTTTAAATTATCATTTTTCGGGTCTTGCCCAAAATATGAATAGAAGTTCACCAAAAAATGTGACCATGAGTATCTTGCTTAAAATGTGAACTTTATGTTCACCAAATTTCTGTTCACAAATTTTGTGACCAAAGTAAATTTAAAAAAAAATTTAATTTTTCGTGAACTAATTTTTTTTTTATGTGAACATTAAGTTAAATGTTAATTTTGATAAAAAAATAAAATAAATTGTCAAAAATTATTTTTTATGTTTTTTTGTTAAATGCAATTTTACTCCTTTAATATTTTTCATTAATTCTCCACAAATCTCACATGGCACCGGATTGGCATGTTTGCTTAGTGCTTTTTTTACATTCAAAGTCTCTTGTGAGGTTGATATTGCAGCCATAGCTCGAGTGTACCAAACCAATCTCAGAGATTTCTTTGAAAATTTTTAAATCAATATTCTCAGTCATTATTTTTAATTTCTTTGTAAAATTAATCTTTTGGGATATCAAAGTTGATACATTAGCTTTTTGATTTAATTTTTTTTAAATGAAGCAATTAAATTTTTTAGCTTAATAAAAAAAATAGTTGCAAATTTCAACAAGCATAACAAAGTAAAGATTTTTAATTTTGTCTTAATTTTAATTAAAAAATTTGGTGAACATTTTTATTTTATGTGAACTACTTTGGTCACAAAATTTGTGAACAGAAATTTGGTGAACATAAAGTTCACATTTTAAGCAAGATACTCATGGTCACATTTTTTGGTGCACTTCTGTTCACATTTTGGGCAAGACCCCATTTTTCTAACTACATATTTAACATCTAAATTATTTATCCTTCCAACGTTCAAAATTATTTTTATTGACTACCGATTTCAGTTCATGATGATTCTATTTTATTTAAAAATTCTAAAAACCAGTAGACAATACCTAAATTAATTAAAGAAAATCAAATTTTATTGAAAAAAAATATTTAAAAAGAGAAATTTTTATTTAGGAAGTTGTTATTTAAGCAGTATTACTTACTTTACCAAATAGATAAACCATCTAGGTTTTTTTCGAACTGATTTTTTTTTATTTATTAGTTTTATCTGTGCCGAAGCAAGACAAAATAAAATAAGTTAAAATATAATAAAAAGACAATTAAAATTGATAAATTGTAAGAGGTGACATGTACAAAGTGTTTAAGTATTGAACAGAGTAGATAACTCAATTTTTATATATTTATTTGCGGATGTTAATTACCTGTATTGTTCAAATAATTATTTTTTGTCAAAAAATTAATTTTGGCAGAACTAAACAAAATTAAATGGATTCAGTTATGGAACAAAATAATAAGTTAATGTCTAAAATTTTTGCTATAATTAATTTCAAGCTGAAATATTTTTAATTATATCAATTTGTTTGTTTTCTAAAATTATGAATTAAAAGCGGCAAAATTCAATAATAAGTGGATAATTGATTGATAAATTAGATGAAAAAAATTATATTAGTATTATTCAATATATCTTTTAATTCTTTCTATATTTTTTTTAATCAAATAAATCTAATAGATAAATTATTAATTTTAGTGAGAATTGCTGGAAATTGGCGTCGAATTACTTTTATAGTAAAAAGAATTTAATTAAGTCTAATAGACATAGATTTCTATCAATTATGATTTTGTATAAAATTGAAATATTAAAGGATCTTAATTAAATAACATTGGGCAACAATTTAAAGTTCTTGTTAATAATTATTAAAATTAATCATTGGTTTCATCGTTGGTCAAAAGTTAATTGAAATGTAAATTAAGTTAAAAGATAAAAGTCTAATTATTTACAACAAAAAATTGATATTGTCCATTTATTAGCAAAATTTTTGGCAAAAATTAGTTACTTCTTCATAAGAGCAATATTTACTATGCTAAAAATAGCGATCCGATCGCCATCTTAGTCTCTTAATGGACAAAACAAATTCATGTACGTCCTAACATTGATCTGCTTTAATTGTGGCAGTAATGATTTGATATTTACATTTAAGATTTATAGTTAAAACAATTAATAGACTCGATACAGAACATAACTAAGCATTTGTTAATGTTAAATAATAGACCCGAATCTTGAGACTTTTAATAAATTAATAAATTTAGATTACCAGAACTTAGCTTAATAGCACATATTAAAGCTGCTTATTATTGCTTTTTTAAAAAAACATTTTTGTATTATTGTATTTTTTAGCTTAATTGTGCAACGTGAAAACTTGGTACATTTATTTTTAAAAAGTCCAAAATTTAAATCGAAAAATGGTTAAAATAAATATGATGTTTTTTTATCTTTTTACATTTTTTTAAGTTCTTTTAGGCTTTTAGATCGAAATGCAAAAAAAAATTCAATCACAATTTATGAGAATGTATATATCAGTATTTTTATTTTTCTACTGTAAATTTTGCACTTAGTTTTAACATTGAACTTAATGGATTTTCAAAGTTTCTTGAAATAGTTATATCATACGATTTTTTTTTAATTAATCAAGTTAAGGGTCTAATCAGTAAGAATATACGATTTTAATTATTTTTATTATTCCATAGAAAATTGAGTATTCAAGTACAAAATTTGACAATCTTAGCTTATTCTTTCCTAGAGTTGTGATCAAAAATGTGAAAACACTCGATTTTGCTTAATTAAAAATTTATGAAAATTTAGCGTTTTTTTGCATAACTTTTGAATGGATCATATAATTAATATATATTTTCAATTCTTGTGAATTTTTCTTTAAGACAATATATAAAAGTTATTTGAAAAAAAGCCAATTTTTCGGAGACATTATTGTTTAAAGCTGAGAAGCAATGTAATTAGACTTTTTTTTTTATAAAATAAGTAACCTTTAAATTAGCCTAAATTAATAATTTTAACATTTGAAGTAAAATAACCTGTGTATAAAATTTCTTAGCTGGTGAGAAAATTTTTTAAAATTTAAAAAAGATAGGTTATATAATTTTTGAACACTCGTTACGTTTTTTGTCAATTGAATAATATTTCTTTTCCCAAGAACAAAAAAAATAAAGACTCTCACAATAACAGAAATAAATTTGATGAGCCATTTTAGTAACTCTTATGAACATTAAAATACCTCAATTAACTTTTTAATATTTTTTTCTTAAAATTTTCTAATAAGCCATATTTCTCATTCAATATGGCAGTATCATAAACTAAAACAGGTTAAAAATCTAAATCCATGTTAAAACATTCTTAACTTACACCGAATGTTCCAAATATATATTTTAAGTAATGGATTATTTATTAATTATAATTTTATTCTTTAAATTTTTTTTTTTTTTCTCACAAAAAACTTAAACTTCTAATGCGAACCAAATTAAGTGAATATATATTGGTTCTAAACTTATGTTTATAACTTTTTAAATTTCCTTAAGTTATAAATTAAGAATAAAATAAAGTATTAAAAAATTTATTTCTGAAATAAATTATAATTTCTTTTAAGATTTTAAAGTAAAATACTCTATAAAAAATACATCGAATAAAATATTTAAATTTAAATTTTATTAAATTCCAATTGCATCTACGCTAAAATATTCAATGCAGTGTTAATTTAACAAAATAATTTATTTCGAATAAATTATTCATTATCAAATTTTATGATTCCTTGATAGTTTTGTTTAAAATGCTATTTCGATACCTGAATATTTAAAAATGAGATCTAATTTTAATACTGAGGGTCTGGACCATTATGAGTGTCTTAAGAGATTACATGATAAGACCGAAAATATCTTATCCCAGTTCAAAAGTGAAAAGCTAAAACCAAAAATTTTGATCCGATCGTTTTTGCTCAAAAATCGATATGAATTTATTCACAACTTCATGCCGGTCATTTTGTGTATTGTTGGCTTTTTAGCTACCTTTGAATCCAAAAAGTATTAAAAAAATTAATATTAAATTAAAATTAAATTTTATTTTTAAGTCAAAATTTCGATCTAAATTTAATCCTTTTGTTTATAATATCAGTTTTTAACTTGGCATTGTTATTACTTTTTTACTTCAAAACAGTCGCAGTTATTCACCAAAAAGCTGGTCGATTGTTACAGATAATAAAAAGTAAAATAAAAAAATTTGCTTTTTTTTTTTTGTTAAAAAAATTTAAATTTAGATATTTGTGAGTCAAAGAATGAATGCTGGTTTAATGATGATTTTTTAAGTAGTAATATTCCATTATCTCAAAGCGTGTCAAATCAATTGGTTTACAGGAACTCAAAGCTTGTCAATCTGCCATTAAACCTTGTGGTCGAAGGAGACCTGATTTTGGTAAGACCAGGCCAATTAATTAATTTAAAATGTAAACCTATCAAGGATAACAAGGTAAAGGATATAATTTTTCAAAACAGTAAATTACTTTTTTCAAAAAGGACGAAAGCAGTGAAATTTTTGAGACTGGTAAAATATACGAACCGAATTCAGGCAGGCTAAATGAGAAGATATTCTCAGATGATAAATTCAAAAGTTCACATCTTGATGCATTTAAAGCTACAAAAATTCCCGAGAGCATATTTTGCGAAGCATTGGAGACACCTTATCTAAAATATTTAAAGTAATTTAAAATTTTTAAATAAATAAATAATTTTTTTGTTTTAAAAAGATTGACTTTGAATAATTTTAATTGTGACAGCGATTCGATTCTTACAAATGAAATTAAAAAAGTCAGAAAAATATTTCTATTTATAGTAATACCATTTGTATTGGTAAATTAGAACAAAAAAATAAATTAGATAAAAAAAATTAATTTTTCTTAAAAAAGATAGCACAGGTGATAATTTCGATACTTCATATGATTTTATTCGAGAAAAATTTTTCAATTACCAAGTTTAATGAAGTCTTCATTCAGAGTCTAATCAATTTACTCATTCCACTTTTTCCAATTTCTTTTACTTTTTTTTGGAAAACTATATCTTTGTATGGCACTGTTTGTTTGCTTAAATTAGAGCGATGCCTTAAAAAACTTAGAAATCGCTGTGAGCAAAATACCGATCAAGATAAAACAAAAAAATCAAAAAGAGAAAAATTTTATCTAAAAGATAGAGTCAATTTGAATCAAGAAAATTTTAATTTACTGTCAAGCCAAAATTTGGATGAGTTGGACGCCAGTTTGCACGAAATTCCGTCAATAGAATCGCTTTTGGACGATTTGGAACAAGAAGAACGCGAAAATTTGGATCTAAAGCGGACCGGTGCTTTGGAAAAATTGGCAAAAAACTACAAATTTTATCTAAATGTAATAAAAAAAATAATTTTTTTTGATAAAAAAGAAAAATTTGAAAAAGATCAGTGTTTTCATAATGCATCATTTATTTATCATTCCAACTTTTTAATGGGACTTGGAATAACTACAGTAATTTTAGATTAAAATGGTTTAAATAAAAAGTAAGCGATTTTTTAAAGAATTTTTCTTGTATTGATAAAAAAGGGGTCTTGGCGTGGCCAATTCCGACTGCCGAAAAAATTTGGTTGATCAATGACATTGTTGAGAATAAATGTGGAAAAAATGAGCCTAAGGCATCAAATAAAGATCTAAATCTAATAGAAAATGAGAAAGTAGATGGAAAAAAAAATTCAACGTGTGTTGAAAAAAAAGTGATCGAAACATTCAATATAACTCATGATTGCACAAATGGATACCATTTGAAATTTGATGATAAAAATTGGAATAACAGTCTCAACTCATTGAAGCCATTAGGTCTTTCTATTTTATTAAATACCTGTAATGAAAAAGTTTCGGACAGTTATTTTAAATTATGTGATTTTATCAGGGCCCAATCAACACAAATAAATTCATTTCTTAGTGAAAAATCCCATCAGTGTATTTCAGATGCGGAAAATAATGATCAAAGTCTAAGCAGTAGTTTGGAAATGTACGAAGAACAATTTGAAGTTAAAGCTGTTATGGATAGACAGTAAATAAAAATTGAAAATTTGAAATTAAACTAAATTTTAAATTTAGTTGTCTTTGTGAAATTTCTAATATAATCGGGTTTGATAGACACACAGCGACAAATTTCTACCGATTAATCGGAACCAACTATGTCTGTCGAAATTTGGTAAAAAAAATTATGAAAAAAACACTTTTTTAATTAATTTTTTTTATTGACAGAAAATAAATCCCAGTTGTAAATTTCGGCCAAAGCAGATTTTTTTGTCAAACATTTTTTCGGTAATAGCTTTAAATGAGCTCAATGGCATTAGTAATATATACTCGCAAGGAAGTCCTGATTTGATTCTTGATTTCTGCACTGATTATTGGAATGGAAGATCCATATGTCAAATGAACAAATTACAAAGGTATGTAACAATCTAAATGAAAAATTAAAATGTTTGAAAATAATAATTGCTATTTATTCTTTTTTAATTTTTTTTAAAATTTTTTCTGAATGAGCTAATTCTAGCACAATTTTTTCAATCCTAGTAAAAAATGCTGATTATATATAACATCAGAGAAATTATGTCGACAAAAAGATTTGAACAAAATCTTTTTCCAAAAATTGAAATAAAACAAAAATATATTCGTTTTAGATAATTTTACGTAAAAACTTAAAATTACCTACTTATTTTAATAGAAGTATTCTGTTAAATTTATTTTCTTTTTATTTGTGTATTTTTTCAATGGATTTAAGCTCTTTCAGATTTTAAATAAATATTTTTAATTTTTTCAAAAACGATGAACAAATCGGGATAAGATTAAACATCTATTAAAAGTTAAGATATTTAACATCTCTAAAAAAATATGAAAATGAAAATGTATCGTTAAAATTTACCAAGTCAAGTCTCAGTATTGAAATTATTTAAAAATGAGAATTTCATAGTCAGACAAAAAAAATAAAATTCATTTTTTTCAATAAACTGTTTATGGAACAAACCATTATTATTTTAAATTATAAAAGTTTTATTGTTTTTTAACCTATTCATAGCTTTAAATTGCTTTTGTAATTAAATAAATTTTTTTTTTAATTTTATAGAAAAAAGCTTCTCGAATTGTATCAACGTTTTAGTGTTTCAAGTCATTGCACTGCATTTTCTTACAAGCCATTGATTGATTACCAAAATATTGATCAAATACAACTGAGTGAAAATTTTGTGCTTGAGTGTCCATCGACCTTTTGTGAGCAGTTTTCAAATCTTGAACCTATATTTCAAAAACCTGAGAGTGAAAACGAAATAGAGACTTTAGCCGCTAGTTTTGATGACATAATTGAAAACATAGGGATTAATAACTCCAAATCATGTTTAATTCCTCATGATGAAGAAGAATCAGAGTTTTCTCTTAAAAAAAATATTCTTGATCTTCATGCGGAACAAATTTTCCTCGGAATGGTTTCCATGCAATACAAGGCCAAAATAGTAATAAATAAAAAATTTAAAAAAAGCTTTTAATTTTAAAATTTTAAAGGACGTGGTAAAATTGGTCGAAGTTTTGACCAATTCGTGTATTAGATTTGTACATTTTAGCTATGACAACGAGAACATAAGCAAAGTAAATTTTTGATTTTTTATTAATTTTTTTTTAAAATTAAATAAGGCTTTTGCTGAAATGCTGGGTTTGGACACAGGTTGGAATTGCCATATATCTCTGGCAAATTATACAAATACATCCAATATATCCAAAAATGTGAACTACGACTCATTCAATGACCATAATTTCAATGCAGATGATAATTTAGATCATAGGAAAAGAATTCTAAAAAATACAAATCAAGATTTGAAAGTCAAAAAAGTAAATAAAAGACTATGGGCCAAAAGAAAGCTAACATCAGATCGAAAATTATCGCATGGCTCTAGTCTACCAAATATAAGGCTCACCTCTTATTCCCAAGCTAACACGAATAATCATTGTGTCAAATTCAACTTAAAAGATTCATTCAAAAATAGAAGAAGATCGAAAAAATTGACTCGTCTCGGGTCAATAGATCGATCATCAATTTCTTCAGGCAATAGCATTGTAACTATTTCGGAAAATTACAAAATGAATCATTTGAATAATAAATCTAATATAAAATCTAATATAAACACTTACACTACTAGTGCATCGAGTGTCAAAAGTTCCACAACATTAAAAGAAAATGGAAGAAGTTCTAAAAGAAAATCCCCTCCTGTGCCAAAATTTGATGACGATTCTAGTATCCATAGTGGAAGATCTTTATCAGAAACAGAAATTTATGGAAACGCAGTACTTATTTTATCTAAAATTAAAAAAAATTTAAATGTTAAAACTTAGGCCCAGCTTCCGCGAGGCATCGATAATATTAGACGACATTTGGACTCAAATATTGACAATGTTCCACTACATGTTTCTTTATTCACAGATAGCAATAAAAATTCTATCATCCAAATGATATTAATCATGAAAGACTATGGTGAAATTGTGTGCTGTTTAGGTAGCTCTCATTCAATTGAAAATAACCATGTCTTCTCGGTAGCCAATGTTGCGTAAGTTTAAAAAATTTTACATTAATTTTATCATTTAATTTTTAAAACCCTTCATCTTTCTATTTTTAATCAGAAAACTGCGATGTATAAATTAAGCTATATAAAATTTACATTAAGTTTATTTACACTACAGATTAATAGGCAAAAAGAGATTAATATAAGCTATCATACGTCTATAATAAGCATAATGACGTAAATTTACGTAAAGATAATTTAGTAAAAATTTACTTAAATTTTTATAATGAATTTAACTTCACTTTTCGAAAAAGAAAATCAAAGTGGTTCGAAATGGACATTTTAGATCAAAAAAGAAAAAAAAACTAATTAATTTTAAATAATTTTAGCTTTAATAAAGGAAAGAATTTAGCAGTTGTAATTTTTTAAACAGATAAAAATTAATTAAGGAATAGCATTTGTCCTTTTAAAAAATTATCTTAAATATACTGACAATGAATTTAAAAGGATTATTTTGTGGTTTTTTAAGTGAACTTTAAATTATTAACTTTATTTAAATATTTTTTTTAGAAAGAAATATTAAAAACCGGATGTCTTTTTATTAAAAATATAAAAGCATTAAAAAGCCAAGCTAATTTTTAACTAATAGATTATTTTTTGTTAATTTTCCAAATTTAACAAATAATCTGGTCTGGTACGAGTTAGGAATTCATTTTAAAAAAGGGGCTAAAAATGAATTAGACGTGATTAAGGAAATTTGATTTTCGAAAGAATCAAGATTCATGAAAATATCTTTTTTAAAAATGCAGTTCAAAAAAATTATATCAGAATTTAAATTTCTAATTAACAGGAAAAAGGGAATATACATATTACTAAAGTCTAATCACTAAAAATATTATACATGAAAAGATTTGTAATATATTAGAGACGGACTTGTGCGTAAGACATTAAGTCGAAGTCAAATTCAAGTCACAGACTTAACTTAAGAATTATTTTTTAAAGTTGAGTCATTTTACTTGATTTAAGATATGTTTTTTCAAGATAGTCAAGTTAAATGACTTAACTTTAAAAAAAACATATTTTAAGTCATTGATTTCACTAAAAAATGACTTAAGAATGACTTCAATTTTTGACTTAGACACAAGTCTGATTAGAAATGTCCATTTTTTAATAATATAGCAATGTCCTGATTTAATAAAGGGTGTTTTGACTTTTTATATTTTTTAGTTTTTATTTTTTTTTAGAATAAGCATTGAGCCAGTATATCCGAAACTATGTATCAACAACGATTTTAATCAACCAGCTACAATCAACTTCACTGAGTCCAAAAAACCTGAATTAATGGATTTATGCGAATCAATGAATTCTCTTTGCTGTGGAATCAACCTAAAACATGATGAGCTATTCTTATTACCTCCAATTATGTCCTTGGTAATTTAAATTTTTTAAGATAATCCAATTATTTTAAAAAATTTTAGGCTAGAGAAATGGTCTATTCTTACCGAGTTGCAATGCTTTTTATGGTCAAAAGTAATTTGTCAGTGAGTCTTATGCAGCTTTTGTGTAACTTGCTTTTTTTACCACCAATACTATCAGAACTTCAAGTAATTTTAAAAATTAATTTATTATTTAGATTATTTTTATCAAAAAATATTCAAGGTTACATTATTAGTGATATTCACTATACCGTTCCTAAGCTATTCATTGGTACACAAAAACGAAAGTAATGAACTACGATGTAACACAAAAAAAAACTCGTCCCTAATTAATAAAAAAGTTCTTATTAAAAATAATTTTTAAGACTTTTTTCTATTCATTAATTTAGGATATTCAACGTTTTTTGTCCACTTTTTTGATCAAATTTTGTCCATCAATAATATTGTTGATTATATTCTTTAGTGCTAGTTTATTTTTTGAATTAAACGAAATCAAAGTTATTGAGATCAACCAAAACAGTGTCAATTCAACAATGGCTAGTCACTTTTTTTCAAAAAATATGTAAGGCCTCAAATTCAAACCGTGACTTAATTTTGAATATTTTTTAGTTTAAGTATTAAGAGAGAGAATGGAACTAGTTTAAACGATGCAGAGAAAACTTTGGTTAAATCAGCTCAAATTTTAAACTATTTATTTTTAACTTATTTTTTTTGTAAATTTAAATCATCTCCGGAAAATTTTCTAGATTTTTACATTTAAGGCTTTATATCGATGAATTTTGTTTCAGTCGAGAAATCAATTTGGAATTATTTACCGTTCAAGAATAAAACCTGGACAAAAATTTTGATTTTTATGTAGAGTTAAAACTTAGTTAATTTAAACAAATAATTTAATATTTTTTAATAAGATTTTTTGTAAATTTTTTAATAATTGGATTAAATTTTATTCGGAATGATCAATTGTGTGCTTATGCAAAGACGCTGCCAATACAAATATGGATATTGGTTGTTTTTTGGCCGATCGTTTTAATTATTATTAATGAAATATATAAAGTTTTTGAAATAAGGTAAACCAATTATTCTGTATTTAATTAAAATGTTAAATTAATTTCTATTTTAACAAAAGAGAAATAATTCGTCAATATAAAAAGTCAAAACTTGACTTTGACACCAAACTAGGAATGAACTCACCTTTCGTCTAAATTTATTATTTATTAAACTCAAAATTTGTGAGCTAATTTTTATATTTTGTAAATGTAGAATAAATATTGTAGATTTCCAAGATTTTGATTTTTTTTAATTTATATATTAATCTTTATCCTTTGACATTCGATTTAAGATATCTCTGCATGGACGGAGGTTTAAATATCGCAAGAAACATGAAGCCTACGGTTTTAGGGACAGCTTTTAAAAGTGGCTTGTAAATTTGGTTTCCAAAGAAAGCAATCAGCTAGGTTAGTAGTTATGGGGAAGAATGTCTCAGAATGTGAAAACGTACTTAGCGGTGTCCCATAAGGTTCGGTCCGTTGCATAACTATATCCTTATCTTTAATGCTTTTTCTTAATTTAATTGTTTGGCGACTAAATTAAATAAATTTAAAAAAATCAAAAAAAAATTAATCTTTAATTTTTGATAAATTTATTGATTTTTTAATTTAGTTAAAATTTAATTTGAGATAAACCCAGGAAGTTCAAAATAAATAAATGAACAACACGAACTTAATGGTTAGAATAAATTATCATTATTTTAGGGACAATGAACAGACAGAATTATAAAACAACTAACGCAATTATATCTTATTTAAAATAACGATTTGGTATCTAAAAATCTGATTTATAAACTTAAATTTGATTTGCTTTTAATGTGTAACAAAGTCTTTCCAGAATTTCTATAGAATTTAAAACAAGGCTGAAAATAGAAAAAAAAAAGCTTAGAAACATCAATTCGCGTTTGCCTTACATCACTTTTTACTTCAACTATTTCGTTCTTCATTAAGTTTAAATCGGTTTTAACTTCAGCAAATTCTTTACTGTGTTGATTTGTTATTTGCTCTAGAGTTTCAAGTCTGATATTCTGGTCTCTTAATTTTGTATCGATTAAACTATTGATTAGATTTTTAAATCTATCATCGCATTCAATCAGCTCATTTCCAGAAAAGGGAGTTATGACTGGTGGTCGAATTATTTCGTCAATTGACTTTATTATACCTTCTTTGAGCATTAAGTCTAGTGTATACTTGTTTAATTGAATTGTTTTATTGACCAGAGCTTAACATAAATTGTTATTGCATTGGTGGTTACCTTTGCAGTTAATACATCTAGGTTGATATTTGCAACTTGGTAGCAAGTGGTTGTCATCTCCACATCTGATACACTTTTCGCATGATTTGCACTCTTTCACACCATGGGATAAGCTGCCACATTTCGAGCAAACTCTTGCATAATTAATTGCTGGTTTAACGTGGTGTTTCATTCCAGTTTGATCAAGGTAGACTCCATCTTTCAGTAGATTAATATAATTATGCATAGTAAGTACATTTGCCCTAATTACATAAGTTGGTGTTCCATCTTGTTTGAAGATTCGCTCAACATCCATGATACCATATTGATTTTGAAGTTCCATTATTCGTTTATCTTTTGGGTCAATTTTTATGCTAGAGTCTATTCCAGTTATAATAATTGGCAAGTTCGGGGGCCTGTCACTGACAATCACTCCATCACCAAAAGCATCTTTGGGCCATGCTTTCTTTAAATTTGAGTATTGCTCAAAAGCTTGGACGACTATTGTTAGTAAGTGTTTGTTGCTTTCACTTTCATAGCTTGGTTGAATAAAGGTCGGATTATTGATTCCCTTACATCTATTTAGTTCCCCCAATCGAGAGTAAATGTTATGAAAGTTTTTTAATCCTTTTCCTGCTAATTGTACCTCGTACTTTGTTCTCTCATATTCTTTTTCTTTATTTAAGTTAATGATTTAATTATAAGTATTATAGTCATTTAGAAAAAATTATTCGATTTAATAGTCGACTGAAAAAATTTAATCGATTTACTAGTCGATTAAAAAAATTAATCGATTTAATGGTCGACTATAAAAAATTAGTCGATTTAAAAATCGATTAAAAAAATTAATCGATTTAAAAATCGATTAAAAAAATTAATCGATTTAAAAATCGACTATAAAAAATTAGTCGATTTTTAAATCGACTAAAAAAAATTAATCGATTTAATAGTCGACTAAAAAAAATTAGTCGATTTAAAGTTAGTCGATTATTGAATCGATTATTGATAATCGATTGCCAACACTATTTATTAGTCTCTTATTTCGTTGCATCAAGAGATTTCATAAAAATTTCAAAATATTTAAAATTTAATTTTATTAATTATAAATTAATTGATTAAGGAAAAAAAAGAAAAAATATGTTGCAATAAAAATAATTATTAGCATCATCAATTGAATTATACCAGCTATTGTGGCTATAATATTAACGATTCGGGCTTTGTTTGAGTAATAATCAGGATCTTCAGCGTTGTCTTCATAATTGGCTTCTATGGTCTGAATAGAAAAATATAAAGCTATTAGTCCAAAAATTAAACTGAAGCAAAAAATATTTATGATCGACCATGTCAGGTTGTCATTTGATTTATATGTCGCCTGCATTGCTTAGAAATACTTTTCATTATTTTTATTCGCATTTTATTGAAAACAGCTTTATAGCGAACGACTCCGCTTTTAATAATAGAAAATCGATCATGCTGGACTCTTTGATTGTAAAAATCGACAATATTAAAATATTTTTGATTAAAATAGGCAATAAAAGTAATCAAAGAAAGTAAAAGAAAGTAAAAGCTTATAAAAGCAATCAAAATAGCTTCAAATTAAAAATATTCTTTATTCCTAATGATTGTAGCAAAACTTAAATGAGAAAGAAATAAGAAAATCAAAATAAATAAATCGAAATAAATCTTGTTTAATTTAATAAATCTTGTTTAATTTAATAATGCTTGTAAGCTGTAACCAGTATGAGATTATCAATATTATTAAATAAATTTAAAACAATTGAATAAAGAAAGTAGATTTAGTTAAAAAAATTTTGGCCAGTTTTTTTATCCATCGACCATTGTAAAATTGATTGGGATAGATTGATATTGTTCATGCCCCAAAATGTTTTTTTTTTAAAGTAAAAAACCCTACAGTTTTCACTAAAAACGCATACATTTTTTAATCTATGAATCTTCATATTTTTTGCAAACACTCTCGTTGTCTCCTGTTCAAAACAATCAATTTGATTAAAAATAATAGCACCAGCATCGCGTGTCATTAAAAAATTAAATTAGAAATAAAAGAATAGACTTTTATTTTATTTAAACTTTATAAAGAAATTTTTCGTTCCGAGATTTTCAATTGAATTTTCAGAATCCGGTTGCAAACAAGTTAAGAGGATTTTTTGGCATTTAAGCGTTCATTAAGTTTAAGCATTCTCTGAAAATAAAGTTGACCGTATTTTTTTGCATTCTAAAATTTTTGACCGCTTTGCTGAGCGGTCAAATGACCGCACGCTCAAAAGTTAGCCGGTTAATGCTGACGAAGTCCAAATTCCAAATTTCATTAAGTCAAAATTTTTGAAATTTTTACTTTTTTACGTTTTTTATTCAAAATTAATAGAAATTTTATGAAAAAAAATTTAATTTTTTAATAGAAATTTTATTTTTTAACGACATATCGTTATGTATATACCGACATGTTGTTAAATAATCTTTTTAATGTTATAAGACCCTGTCGTTAATTCTGAATACCCATATATTACGACATGTAGTTAAAATCGAGAAATTACGTTACAACACTAATTGGGTAAATTTTAAGTAAGTATAAAATTTCAAAACTAATAAAGTAATTCAATTTAAGATTTTTTTTATAAAGTTAAGTCATTTAACTTGACTTAAGATTTTTTTTTTGAATTTTTTTCGAGAAAGTCAATAAATAATGGGTAACAAGCATCCTATCCTAATTATGATTCTTTTGATTTTAATATTACTCATATTAGAAAATTAATTAATTAATTTTTAATCAAATTCCTTCGAAGACAAAAATTAAATTTTTTGAAATTAATTCAATTCAAAGTCAAGTCAATTCAAATGACTTAAAATTTTTACTTACGCACATGTCTGGTTGAAATATGATTTAAAGTTGTTGCCTCAAATTTTTAAATGAATGATTTAAATAAATTAGATAATTAAAGAGGAATATATGATTTGATTTATCTAAAAAATTAAAATAATAAGTAGCAATAAAGTATATTGAAATATTTTTAAAATAATCTTCATTTACTTTTTGTTCAATTTGTATTTGAAATTCACAACGCCAAAAAGACTCGCATCATTAAGAACCTCCCAAAGAAAAGCCAATTTTCTGTTTCGAAATTTGATTTGAAAATCCTATACAAATCTAATCAGATTATGAAATAAACAAATTTGAAGTCACTTGATTTTAATAAAGCTCTGATTTTAATAAAATAATCAAAAAAAAGCTGCCCGCAAAATAAGCCCCATTGAGTTCTTAGCTATCGAGTGCTCTTTCTCAGAACAACTCTGCTTAGCTTGCATTACTGTTTTATAAATGAAACGATAAGAACTCATTTTCACTCAACAGCTAAATATCATGGCTGAATTAGATGAGCACTGAAAATGAGGTATGATATATTCAAATCAGGTACTTTCTACCTAATGGAAAATATCCGGGGACTTTCCCCTGAGCAATATATATGAAACCAGGTTCATTTTGATGTAGCTCAGACTGCAAGTTTTTGCGGACAATATTTTTAAATTATTGTCAACTTTTATATATACACCAAAATTCTTTTTTTTTTGCATATGGTAAATTTAAATAAAATAAAAACTCTTTAAAAAAAAACAACCGAACGACATCTTTTAAAAAACGTAAAAAATTTATAAAAAAATCATCATTTTAATTTTTAAATTTGATGTGCTCGACCAAGAATTGCCAGTACTCAAAATCGTCTAGAATCTAAAATTAAACAAAGATATTAAGAGTTAAATTTAAAATTAAACAGTTTAATTTTAAATTCTAGCCGATTGGAAAAATTCAGAAATTACTAAAAATAATTTTAAATAAAAATTCAATTTGTAAATGTGAATTTTCTAAAAGCAGTTACGTCATTTGAAACAACGAACGAATAAATTAATTTTTTTATTAAAAATTTTCTTTTTAACAAAATAAATTTTCTTTTTATAATGCTTAAGAATGTCTAATAATTAAGATAATTAAATTTACTTAAAATTGAATAACGGCAATCACTGTGGCTACATCCTAGTTTTTTTTCAATACCATTGGAAATTATTTTTATTATTAGCATCTCTTGTTTCTATAGAAAGATAAACACCTATAGGTAAAAAATTAAACCGATAAAATCTGTTTTTTATTTTTTTCAATTTATTTTTGTTAAACATTCAAAAGGACATTTGAAATATTAAAATTTTAAGTTTAAGTTTTGATTTCAACATCGCTTGATATTTTTCAATAGATTCAAAATAAAATATTAAGGTAAGAAAAGAATTTATCAAATCAAAATTAAGTGAATAATTTTATCTACAATTATATACATATGAAAATTATATCTTTAGAAAGCAATTCTTTTTAATTGATTTGTTTTCATATTTTATAACTGATAAATTAAATATTCTTTTGTGAATTCAATTTGATAAACTGCAATTTTTTTTAAAATATTTTTTCCACTTCAAAAGATTCTCATGACATTACTTTGGTTTCTTTCATTCCCATTGTCATCACAATGGCTAAATAATTCAAGCTCAGGATCATTTGATTCAATTTTTTGGTACTTAGTGAGATATATTTTGTTCAAAATCAATAAAAATAAATAGAGAATTGAGAATTTATCATGCAATAGAAAATTAAAAATGAATAGAATTTGTGCTACAGGATCACATAAAGATATTAAAAGTAGACTAGCTAAAGCTTTTCTGGACTCCGACTAGCATAAAATTCAGCTAGTTTTATAATGGAGTTTTGCAACATTGAATTAAAAGCAATACTGATGTGGCGAATGTTGGTGGATATCTCATACTGATTGAAAAAGTCTGAACACCTTTCATACTGGAAGTCTACGGAAAATTCTTCGAATACATTGGTCTGACACACTGTCAAACGGTGAACTATACAGAATAACAAATTCCGAACCAATTAGTTAATGAATCAAGAATAAAAGACTGTGGTGGCTTGAAGATATATGGGGTTGTGAAATTTCAAACAAAACTTCCAATACAAAAATAAAAAAAATTTATAACTTTTGTTCTAAATATCAAAAACTTGCTTGTAAAAAAACTTTTGTTTCACCTCCTGCGGAAGTCTGAAAAGACTGTGCGAATTCTGCAAAAGAATACCCTATTTAAAAGTAAAAGTATTAGTAAATCATTTGCACAGATTTTGCAGAATTCCTCTATAGGTGAAACAAAAGTTTTTTTAACTTTGTTTCATTTACAGAACAAGTTTTTGACATTTAGAGCAAAATTTTTTTTTATTTTTGTATTAGAAGTTGTAAAAATTTTTGTTAAATTTTACAATTAAAAAATATGTATATAATGAAAGGAACATGTATACCAAAAATGAACACCTCAAGGGCGACGAAGAGTAAAGGCCAAAGATCGATTCGAATGGAAATCGAAATTAATCATCCTATGCTCCATAGGTAGAGAACAAGGAAAAAAACAATTTGTTAAAATTTATTGCTAAAAAATACCCTCTCAATGAAACAACCAAACGACATCTTTAAAAAAAATTTAAACTTCAAATTTTATTTACAAAATTTATTAAAAGAAAAAGAATTATAAAAAAATTATTTTTTAATTTTTAAATTGTGATGTATTCTACCAAGTATTGTTTAATGTTAAATCCTAGACTATTGGACAAGTTGAGAATAGTTTCGAAATCAATTAAACATTTATATTTTGGCTCATCAAGACTAGAATAAGAACTATTGCTCTGAAACAAATAGTGAAGACTTTTTAAAGTTTTTAAATTGAGCTGAATTTGACTTAAATTTATAACTTGATTGTGACCACTCTCGGAACAAATGGTCAAAAAGATGGCCATAAGTCGATTCGAGTCGAATGCTTGGGTCTTCAAGGCAGCCGAGCGCTGATTTTCTTCATTTTGCTGAATTTTTTGGGCTGTAAACCTGGATTTTCTTGATTTTCCAGTCGAATTGTAATCCAGAAGCTTTTTGTCATATTTGGCCGGATTGTGCGTGGCTATGTAAGAGCTAATTAGCAAATATTTCATCAGTTTAGGAAGTTGATTACAACCGACAGGCATTTGAGCGTTTGTTTCGCTCAAATAGCCCTCGCTTTTTTCATTTAAAATATTCAAACTCTCAAATTCAAGACTCAAAATTTCATCCCGAGCCGGACTAGCCAATTTGTTAGTCCTAGCTGTCGAGGTAAACATAGACTGTCTCAGATAGATCTGAGTCAATGCTTGCTTCAAAAATGGCTTCATTTTGTTCCAAGCAATCATCATTTTTTCATAGGAATCCTTTCCTTTGTCATTGTTCTGCATTGAGCTCAAAAGTTGTTCATAATAAATTTGAATCAAATACTGAATTTCGTTCAAGTCCTTGCAAATAGGATAAAAAACATCAAGGATGATCCGGGTGTAAAATTCTATGTCCGAATAGTTGCGTTTTTTTTGCTCGGGCTGCATCGAGAGCAACGCAATGGCCGATTGTTTGAGTATTTGGTTCATTTGTTCCTTGTTGTAGTCGTCAAAGTAGATGACAAAAGGCCGCGGTGATTCGGTTTTTGACATCAAGTCACAGTCTGATATCAAACTATGCCAGTCTATTTCTGACACAAAAATAGAGCTTATTTTTATTGTGGAAGTCGAGTCTCCCATGTTTATGTACTCATCTAGTTTGCTTAGGGTCAAGAGTAGGTTGCTAGAATCGGAAAAGTATCTGAGGCTTTCGGCATTGTCAAAAACTAGATAGAGGACTGGTCTCTTGGCCATTTGGTCCAATTTGCGCTTCAATTGGCGCAGAAAAGAGGAAAAGTCGTTCATTTTCAAATCTTCATCTTGTTGGTCCAGTTCGCCACTAAAGCTCAGATCAATTGGGTCCTCTTTCTCGATTTCCATGTCAATGTCAATGTCACAGTCTCTGGTCACGTCAATAGAGGCAGAACTTTCCGATATTTGCTTGAGTATTTCGCTAAAGAGAAGACTGGTGGTGCCATAGCACAGCTCTTTGCAGTTTAAGTACACATAGACCCTCTTTTTGTTCGCTGGTTTTTTGTTTTTGGAGAAAATTTCGCAGAATTTTTTCAAAAATTTTCGTATAGTGTAGCTCTTGCCGGTGCCACTAAGACCAAATAGATGAAGAATAGGGTAGATAAAGCAATCACTTCTTATCAATAGATCATATAAAATTGACAATTGTTTTTCACGATAAATGACCTCATCACATAGCTCATCTAGCTTTTGATCATCCATTTTCTTGATGTTGTAATTTAGAACTAAATTGGAGAAAAAAAAGTGTATCAATGATTTTTTAGGACCATTTCAAAAAAAGAGTCAAAAATAAAATTGATTTAAATTTTTCATTCAGTCACATTTGCTATTAATCAAAAAAAAATCAAAAAAAATAATGTCAATTAAATTGAAAAAATTTACAATCATTTTTTGCCAAATAAAACTTTAATAAATAGATTGATGCAATTTAAGTTTTATTTAAAAATAAATTAGAATTTTTTTTTAAAAAAGTTTTTTTCTTCTAAATCAGAAAGGAATGGCAGTAGAATTTGTGTTTTTTTGTGTGTAAATGAGCACCTTAGTTACATAGCCTCAGCCAAATGTCTGGACTAAAATATTTTTATTTTTTTTATACAAATTAAAATTTTTCATTTTGTAAAATTCTGGCCACGGAAAAAACATCCTCTTGGATATTATTGTTCGTGTCTGTTTCTACTTGGTCTTTTTTAAATAATTTTTCAATGCTTTCCGGGATTCGAGTGGGGTCTAGGCGAATCCAGCCGTGTCTTTTTTTATAGTCGAGCCAGAGAAGCAGAAGTTGTTCGTCAATGAATTTGGCGCATTGGGCATTAACTATTTGTTTTAAAAATTGTTCGTGTTGTAACATTTCGAGTAAAGATAAACATTGAGGGTAGGTAATATATTTGCAGTATTCTGGCTCTTTCCAGTACATCAGGTACTTGAGATAGTTTAAGAACGTTTGGTTGTTGAAATAGCCGCGCTGGGCTAAGAAATTCAGATAGTTGGGATTGGCTAAAGACTGGACAAATTCCAGCTCAATCTGAAATCTTTTTCGTTCTTCGTCTTCTTCGGATTCAGGCTCCGGTTCGACAAATTTTTCCTCAAGTTGATTCTGTTCAATTTTAAACATTTGATTATCTTGATATAAATTCATTAAATTCAAAATTAATCGAAAAAGAAATTATAAAAAAGAATATATATATACATGTTTAAAAAAAGTATATTTAGGTCTATTTCAAGTACTTTTGTAAATTTGGAGCTCACAATTGCATGCTTTTCAAAGCAACTAATTGAATGCACAAATTTGAAATGATTTGAAAAGACAAAATTTGAATTTATTTTTATTTTTTTATTAGAATTTAGATTTGATATTTTTGCATGTGACAATTTTTGTTTTCTAGCTTATTTATTTTGGAAGTAATATTTTTCAGCAACAAAAAAAACAAAGTTGTTTAAAATAAATAAATTTTTTGAATGAAATTTTTTTATTGCCTTTATAAAATACGTGAATAAATGGTCCATTAAGTTTTATTGCCTAAAAATAGTAAATATCGCGTCTTTTAAGGTCTCAACTTGTATAATTATAATTGAACTCTTGGGAATTTTAATTTTTATTTTAATTTTTTATCATAAATCGACCCTTTTATTTGATTGATCCAATTGCAAAACTCTACTAAAAATTATCGACATTACTAAGTTAAATTTGCGAATTCATTTAAAAAAATTTTACAGATTTTTTAATTGAAAATTAATAAAATTAAATTTTTGTCCCTCAAACTAAATTTTTTGTCAACAAGTCAGTATTTCAAACAAAAATTTTTCAGATAATATCTAAAAATAGGAAAAATAAAGATTGTGTTTAATAGGAAATTTAATGAATCTTAAAATAAAATAAAATCAATTAGCTTTTAACAAAACATGAAGAAAATGAGTATTGTATTTAAAGATTCAATGAATTTTCTTGGCCAAATATCTAATATTTAAAAAATTTAAAAAAAATTTAATTATTTAACTAGTTTTTTAAAAATATTACCCAAATTTATTAAATTCTTAGCCCAAGTATAGTCAAAATACCAAAAATTTATTTTTTTCACATTATTAAAGAAAAATTCTATTTTAAACTCATTAGTACCAAATTGGGTATTATTAATCGATCTCTTACATTACTTAAACGATCACTTAATAAAATATATTATTTTATTTTTTCTATCTATAAAATTATTTATTCGATTAATTTGATTAATTAACTGTCTCTAATAATAAATATTTATGTATCCTGAGTTTTTTTGTCACTAAATTTACTGAAGATGAGCATGATTATGATGAATATAGCTCTTAACTTAATTAATGAACAGTTGAAATTATCTCTTGATTTAATTTAATTATTTAATTTAACACTGGGCATGGTATTAACAAAGAGACCTTTTATCATCGTATCAAATCAAAGTGGATAGCGAGGATACAAGTATATATCCAGAAGATTATTTTGTTTGAAATTTTTTGAAATTTTTTATAATTCTTTTTTTTTTTAAATCAATTTAATAAATAAAAATAAGAGATACTTTAAGTAAAATCAGTTGCTGTTTTATTTAATTTAGGAGACAGATTAATAAATATAAGTTAAGGGTATTTAGTAAAATAAGAGATAGAAAAATATTAGTGATCGATTAAGTAATTTTAGAGATCGATTAAATACCTCCCGTACCAAATTAATAATAAAAAATATATTAAATAAAACAATATATTAAATTAATTTAGTATTAAATTAATGTTTGGTTAAATTAATTAAATTAATTTTTAGCATTTTTTTCTAATATTCGCGGATCTGACACAAAAGTTACTGCATTTATATTGAGTACCGATTTCTTTTGTTTTCATTTAGATTAGAATTAACGGTTTTACCACCAAACTCCAGATCGAACTGCTATTAAACCATCATTCATATTTTTGCTCATATTTTTTGAATAGTCAATTATGGTTGATTTAAATCGATACCCAAAATTTATTAAAAAGAGTTTTTGATTTTTTAAAAAAAAATAGATATTTTTCTCAAATTCGGTGATTTTGATACTCCTTTAAGTTTATTCTGGTTTTATGGAAAATAAAAATTATAATTTCTAACTATATTAGAGTTTTTTAAAAATAATTTTATAATTGGACATTAATATTTATTAAATTATTTTATTTAATTTTAGAATTTTATTAAAAAAATTTTATTAATAAAAGTTTTATTTATTTAGAAAAGAATTAAAGATTTCAGGCCGTATAGTCTAATTGTAATAAATTTGATTTTCTTCTTTAAAATAAAAATTGTCCGTGACAAAATTCCAAAATTTCATCTAAGTTTATTTGTGAGTCTAAACTTTCCGATAGCAATTTTTTTTGGAATTAAAAATTTTATGGATTCAGTATTTATACTTTTTGAACATTAACTTTTTGAACTTAAATACTTTTAGCTAAAAACAAATTAAAAATTAAATTATTTAAAAAAGGATAATGGATAGCTATGATAAAAATATTATGAAAAAGAATTTTTTAATTACTTAATTTTGATAGTGTGATAGATCAATAATTAATTTCTGGCAGCAATAAACTATTTTAAAATGGAAAAATTTTATGTTTTGAAAATTTAATTAAAATTTTATTCTAGATAATTAGAATTAAAAATTTATGAATAAATAAACCAAATAGAAAGTCAAATCAAATAAAGTAAAATATTTAAGAAATTTTGGTTTTAAAAGACATTTCAAATACAAAGCTCTTAAAAGGTAATTTCGACAATTTTAATATTTCAAATAAAAGTATTCATAATTTTTGTAATATTTTAACTTACAAAAAAAATGCTTAAAAAAGCTTTAATTGTGATAATAACCGCAGTCGTATTCAGATCTTTTCTTGAATACATTTTCGGAAGAGGTTCAGAACAAGCAAAAAAAAACAAAGAAAACAAAATTTACCAGAATATAGACTTACAAGACACTGGCGAAAAACTTTATTTGGCAATTCTTGGTATACTTGATTAAATTACAGCCAAATAAAAAACTTCGATTTAATTTATTAAAGGCCATGTGTATGATGTGACATCCGGTGGAAAACATTACAAAAAAGGTGGATCCTACGATTTTTTTGTAGGTAAATATGAATAAAAAAATTAATGAAAAAATCTTCTAATAAAAAAAAATAGGAAGAGATGCATCTCGGGCATATGTAACTGGTGATTTCAAGAATGATTTGAATGATTTTGTTGAAGACTTAAGCGAAAATCAAATCAGAGACATTTTTAATTGGAAATCGTTCTACGATAAAACTTATCCTCATTTAGGTGTATTGGAAGGCAAATTTTATACAGCTGAAGGTCAGAAAACCGAGCATCTACTCAATTTGGAAAAGATAAATCAAAATCAGATAAAAAATGAAAAACAAAATTCTGATTTTCAGAAGAGATTTCCAATATGTAACAGCGAGTGGACTCAGGAAAAGGGAATAACTAAACTTTGGTGCACAACAGAGAGTGGTGGAGTGAAACGATCATGGGCTGGCTATCCAAGACTTGTATACAACCCAATAGCTAAGCAAGAAAGTAAAAATTGTAGAGAAAAATATTTTTTTTTATCTTAAAATTTATTTTCAAGGCTGTGCGTGTGTCAATGAAAACGATCTGAGTCATCCAAATGTCAAGCTCTATCCAAATTGCGAACCAAAATCTGAAATTTGTCGACCTTAGGACGATTTTTGATAAAATTTCACGTTCAATAATTTAGCTTACTAGAAAATTTTATTTTATTATTTTAATTTTTTTTTAATCTTTAAAATTTAATCTGTCCTACTTATTTGAATTATTAAAAAAAAATTAGAATAAATTATTTAAAATAATTTTATACTTTTTTGAACAATTGCGCAAATAATTTTTAAAATGCATCAAAAAATTTTAAACATTAGACAATTTTTTAATTTTAAAACCATTGGCAGATATGTTCACCATAATCATAATCACTTTAAATTAAGTTATGTATCTAGCATTAATAAAATACCATTCTTGGACCAAACAACGAGTCAAAGAATCGATTATGCTGCAGAAAAGTACACTGAAAAGGATTCTTTTGTATTTCATGAAACTGGTGATCGGTGGAATTTTGTAACTTTGAAGAAAAAAATTGATGATTTGGCCACAGGCCTGTTGGCTTTGGGGCTGGAAAAAGGAGACAGGGTAGCGATATGGGCACCGAATTGTGCTGAATGGATTTTAACACAGTATGCAACAGCTAGTGCCGGTTTTGTTATGGTAAATATTAATCCGTCATTCAAAGCACTTGAATTGGAATATGCTCTTAAAAAAGTTAACTGTAAAGCCATTATACTAAGCGAAAACTTTAAAAATCAAGATTATGTTGAAATACTTGTGAGTATTTGTCCGGAAATTTCCTCATCAAATGGCATCATTAATTCAAAAACACTTCCGGATCTTAAGAGTGCTATTTTAATTAGTGATCAGAAAAAAAAAGGCTTCTATTCATTTAATCAAGTTGCCAATGGTGGCGAAACTGAGCAAATTATTAAATTAGAAGGAATCAAAAAAAAATGTCAGTTCTCAGACCCAATAAATATTCAATTTACCTCAGTATTTTCAAATAAAATTTTGTTTATTTTTGAAAATTTTTTGACTTAAACAGGGAACCACTGGATCACCAAAAGCAGTTACTTTGTCGCATCACATGCTCTTGAATAACTCCTATTTTGTCGGTCTAACTCAGGAGTATCATAAACATCCAACTCGCATTTGCCTTCAAGTCCCTTTATTCCACTGCTTTGGAATGGTCTTTGGAAGTTTGTCTTCAATAATACATGGTTCTACGTGTGTCATTCCATCTAGAACATTTAATCCAGAAAAAAGCCTAGAAGCAATAAGTAGAGAAAAGTGTACCAATATATACGGAACACCGACAATGTTCATTGATTTGTACACAAATCGAAATCTGGCAAAGTACGATCTATCTTCTGTGCATGGTGGTATCATGGCTGGTTCAGTATGTCCTCTTGATGTAGTTGATAATTGTATCAAAAAATTGAACACTAAAAATATATGTGTAATTTATGGTATGACCGAGACTTCTCCAGCGATTACAGTGAGCAGTATCAAGGATTCACTGAAACATAGAACACAAAGCATTGGTAGAACCAAAGAACATTTAGAGGTAAAAATTGTAGATTCAGAAGGAAAAATTGTTCCAGTAAACGAACCTGGAGAGCTGTTAGTTCGTGGCTACAACACTATGATCGGATATTGGGGTGAAAAAGAAAAGACTGAGGAAATTTATACCTCTGACCGATTTTTAAGAACCGGGTATGAAAAACTAATTTTTGATAAATTGTGATAGATGATTTTTTTTAAAGCGATATAGTTAGTATGGACGAAGATGGATTTTTTTATCACCAAGGTAGACTTAAAGATATGGTGATCAGAGGAGGAGAGAACATTTATCCGAAAGAAATTGAGGAGTTTTTGCATCAAAATGAAAAGGTTGATGATGTTTATGTTGTCGGTATTCCTGATAAGCGTTTGGGTGAAGAATTATGTGCTTGTATTAGAGTTAAAAGTGGAGAGACATTAACTCCTGATGAAATAAAGCTTTTTTGCAAAGATAAGGTAGTTTTTTAAATTAAATTTTTAATTTAAAAATATTTTTTAATAAAAGATTGCCAATTTCAAAATTCCTAAATATGTTGAATTTATGGATGATTTTCCTCAAACTGTTTCCGGAAAAATTAAAAAGAATGTTCTCAAAGAACAAATTATTAAAAAAATGGGCCTTTAATTTTAACATTTTTAATTATTTATTTTTTTAATAATAAAAAATATATTTGATCATTTGATTTTTTAAATTAGTTTACAATTAAAAAAAAATGCCTATCAATTCTGTCTGATTAATTATAGGTTAATCTGAAATAATAAAATTATAATCACATTTCATCACGAGAACTATAAATACAATATATTTGATGTGATTCAAATAAAATTGAATTTATATAAACTTTATTTTAGTAGTTTTGA